>VMBQ01000951.1:136559-218784 GCA_007657795.1 Dreissena rostriformis | reverse complement strand
TTTGTAACTATGGGCCATTGGCTGTGTTTTCAGCTTTGTAACTATGGGCCATTGGCTGTGTTTTCAGCTTTGTAACTATGGGCCATTGGCTGTGTTTTCAGCTTTGTAACTATGGGCCATTGGCTGTGTTTTCAGCTTTGTAACTATGAGCCATTGTCTGTGTTTTCAACTTTGTAACTATGGGCATTGTCTCTGGTTTCAACTATGTAAATATAGTTCATTATCTGTGTTGTCCTAATTTCAGTGATCCTGTTGGTGATCATGAAGAAAAAGAAGATGGGCTGCTGGCGTGACTCGAATGCAAAGACCATCCACTACCTGCAGGGGGCAGGTGCCGAGTATAATGCAGAGGGACAGAGACTCATGGAGCCAAACAGGCTCAATGGTGACTACAGGCCTTTTGAACTATAAAAAAGTACAATTTGGAATAAATTATGATCACTTTTCCATGAATAAAAGTATCACATCAATGTAAATTTGAGAACATCATAGGCAGATGGGTGTATAGGGTGGAGAATTACCCCTAAGTTTATTAAGATTTTCAGCTAGTGTCGATTTGGTAATTTTTTTACATTGCCTACCAATTCATATTCAGTACAATCAGTTTTGAGCAAGATTATTAAATGGTACTTAAGACGAAACATGTCTTCTCCACATAACAACTATTGTTCATTTTCTCCACAATACAACTATTTTCCCCTGTAATTCCAGCCTATGCTGAGCAAGGTCAAGAGACGGAGGCAGCGGGTGCAGCATACAGTACTGGTATAGATGAGGAGACAAGGATGTTACTTGCAGACCAGCACCTGCTCATAGACCGCCAGTACCTACAGATGGGCGATGCACTTGGAGCAGGTATATACAGCCTGTTTATTATACCCCCACAAACAAAGTTTAGGGGGGTATATAGGAGTGAGCTTGTCTGTCGGTCGGTCTGTCTGTTGGTCCGTATTGGTTGTCCACTCTCTAATTCTGTTTTCATTCGATCTTCACCAAACTTGGTCAGAAGTCGTATCTAGATGATGTCTAAGTCAAGTTCGAATATGGGTCATGCCGGGTCAAGAAATAGGTCACAGGGTCACTTAGTGCGTATTCTGTGTCAATGCGGCATGTTGGGGTATTCGTCACCTTAGTGACAAAGCTCTAGTTTTTGTATGGTGGGATAAACAAATAGAGCCTCGCTCTGAGAAAAAGGTGTTTAATGCATGTGCATTAAGTGTCGTCCATGACTAGCCTGTGCAATCCGCACAGGCTAATCCATGACTTGCCTGTGCAATCCGCACAGGCTAATCAGGGACGACACTTCGCTTATATTATATTCTTTTGTTTTAAGGAAGTCTCTTTGTAGCGAAAATCCAGTCTACGTGGAAAGTATTGTTGCTGATAAGCCTGTGCGGACTGCACAGGCTAATCTGGGACGACACTTTACGCACATACATTGAGCTCTGTTTTCCTATGGCCAGGCTCAATTATATGTTATACATGTATCATCGGGCTGGTTAGCTCAGTTGGGAGAGTGCTGGACTACTATAACGCTGATGGTGGGTTTGATTCCTGGACAAGCCTAATAAGTTGTATGAGGATTGATCATGAAATCATTTCTATGGCCATTATGCCTCTACCTATGACTCAAGTTTGGCAGTTGTTTGAAATGACTGAATATAACTGCAATACGCTACAGCGAAAAAGTCCAAATATAACAAACAAAATCACCAAAAAGTGAGTGAGCCGCTTGGAGTTGGCATGGTTCATCTAAATGAGGTTGTACTGTATCAATTTGCATGTTTGGTTTTTTAAATGTTTCGATCATACCTGTAGTTAAATTGGACATAGATTAATAAGTTAGGTTTTATTAAACTAAGGACATAATCTTCCTGCAATCGTTAAGTTTCTTATTCCAAACTGGAAAAGTAAGTAAAGCNGCTGCTTGGAGTTGGCATGGTTCATCTAAATGAGGTTGTACTGTATCATTTTGCATGTTTGGTTTTTTCAATGTTTTGATCATACCTGTAGTTAAATTGGACATAGATTAATAAGTTAGTTTTTATTCAACTAAGGACATAATCTTCCTGCAATTGTTAAGTTTCTTTTTCCAAACTGGAAAAGTAAGTAAAGCCTGAAACACTTAAATACCAAAAGAAACTTAAATTTTTGCTATCAACAGTAATGTACGGATAAGAATACTTGGCTTTGTTAGGGTTGAGTAAAAGTATTTGAAACTTATTTCCATGCAGGAGTTTAGTAAAGGATTAGGTAACAAATGATATTGGAAATAGTCATGAAAAAAGAGAGATAAAACACTATCTAAAGGGAGAAGAAATGTAAACAAATAATTGTAAAGGATATTGTGTCAGTTCTTATAACAGTATATACAAATTGTTGCAGGCCATTTTGGCAGTGTGTTCCGGGCATTCCTTACCATCCCAGAAGAGAAAGGGGACACCATGGTTGCTGTCAAGACCCTACACCGTATTTACTGCTATACTATTAACACATTTTCAACATTGTACTGACATACATTATGAATCTTAAAGGGATTTGTTTGCAAATTTTTGTATATTTTAAAATAGTCCATGGCTTTATTTAAGCATATACCCGTAACTAAATGATTGAAATGATTTTGAACAGAAAAGTCTTAAATCTTTAAGGTCGATGTATCATGAATGTCAAACTTGCCCGCAAATCAGCTTGTCTGGACTGTTACTTCGTCATTCATCATGCATTTAAAAANCCCACAAATCAGCTTGTCTGGACTGTTACTTCGTCATTCATCATGCATTAAAAAAATATCTAACAACAAATCACCAAAGAGATCAAAGCATACAATTGGCCAAAAAACAGCTTGTTCAGACTGTATCTTTATCGTTATCGTAAGATATTGAATAATTTGCCACAAACGTTCGCCATGTTGAAACTGTGTCTCATGTGTAACACCTGTCCCTCTACCTTAAAAGTAGTGATCATACTTAAAGGTTCAAGTTTAAATTTGGCTTTTAAACAGCATGTCCAAACTTAATTTCATCATTCATCTTTTCATTGTTTCACAAGTCCTTTATTTTGAAAACATACGAATTCTAACTTTTTATTTGTTGTGTGCTTAATTTGTCATTATATATTTGATATAACAGGGCCCCAAATCGTACATATATTATTTTAACATATAATGAACAAAAGCTATGTAAAATCTACAAAGTTCTATATGTTTAATATTCTAGAAAACAACCCGAGAGAGATTGATGTACAGGCCTTTTTGAAGGAGGCCTTGATAATGAAGGACTTTGACCACCCTAATGTGCTCAATCTGATCGGTAAGTGTAGTTTAATGTCAACATTGGTAGAAAATTGTCCTGACTTGTGAACAGACATGTAATAAAAACGTATGTGTACTCTTATTTGAATTTGCAAGCTTTTATATAAAAAAAACTCATGTTTTGATTGGAGTTACTTTTTTTTAAGTATTATTTTTTTATTCATTTTTAAGCATACATTGTATACTGTACATACATGTATTTCATGTTAAACAATGGTCCGAACATAAGAGTTGGACAAACTTGTGAAAACAAATTAAGTGTCTGGTGGGATGAGTCTCTCACTTTGAATTTCAGTTCCGTTTATTAACTTGTTGCGGCAAATACTATTTTAAAGTTATTTCTGAATTTTATTTCACATGGCCTGGGAATGGTTTTTACATACAACTCTGATGCTCCTTGCTTATGATGATTTTTGTTCAGTTTCTTGTCCAGTATGAAATGTATCGCATCCCTGACAAGAATATACTATACTGGGCCCACAAGCTCAGTTGGTTGAGCGCTCGACTACAAATCAGAGGATCGTGGGTTCAATCCCTAGCCTGGTTACATAACTTGTGTTAGTCATAAAATCCTTTATTTGACCAATCTCTTCCAATCTTTGATTTCAAGTTGGGCAGTTGTCAGTTACTGTGATAAGTATGTGCACAAGGTACTGGTAAGAAAACTAATCCTGAAATAGTAAGAGTTTGTTAACTGGCTGCCGTTATATGACTGACATACTGTTGAAAGGGGGGGGGGAAATCAAACTGCAGAAACAAACAAATCAATCTTATGTCTTGCAGTTTACTCAGAATTAATCTTAAACTAATCCTTTATAACTTTCTAAACCCTTTCCTGCTCAAAAGCAAAGTGAAAATGGCTATATGGAATCAGCAAAAAACCAGACCAGACTGCGAGTAATTTGCAAGCTGTTCAGATTTTATGCTGTTTGCTGCTCATCCGTATAATAGGATAGGAAATGAAGCCTTTAAAACTTGAATCTAAAAAGAAAGGTCTTAAATTTAACTTGATTTTCTAAGGGACAACAAACAAGCCAAAGTACGTATCTGAGTGGTTAAGGATGAAGNATGATGTCTAGGTCAAGTTCGAATATGGGTTATGCCGGGTCAAAAAGTAGGTCACGGGGTCACTTAGTGCGTTTTTACATGCAAAATATTCTGTGTCAATGCTGCATGTGGGGGTATTTGTCACCTCTGTGACAAACTCTAGTTTCACATGGCCTTGGGATGGGTTTTGCATACAACTCCAAGACTCCTTGGTTGTAATGATTTTTGTTCAGTTTCTTGTCCAGTATAACATTTATCGCATCCCTGACAAGAATATACTATACCGGGCTGGCTAGCTCACTTTGTAGAGCGCTGGACTACAATTCAGAGGATCGTGGGTTCAATCCCTAGCCAGGTTACATAATTTGTCTTGGTCATGAAATCCTTTTTTTGACCAATCTCTCCCAATCTCTGATTTCAAGTTGGGCAGTTGTCAGTTACTGTAATAAGTATGTGCATGTGGTACTGTTAAGCAAACTAACCCTGAAAAAGTAAGAGTTGGTGAACTGGCCGTCGTTATATGACTGACATACTGTTGAAATCAAACTGCCCAAACAAACAAATTAATGTTATTAATGTTATGTCATGCAATAGGCTCAGAAGCGATCTTAAACTAGTCCTTGATAACTTTCTAAACCCTTTCCCGTTTAAAAGCAAAGTGAAAATGGCTATATGCAACCAGCAAAAAACCAGAACAAATTAGATTAAGATTGAAACATAGCCTTTTTATGTCCCCCAGTCTATACTGGGGGACATATTGTTATTGCTCTGTCTGTTTGTTGGTTTGTTTGCATCAAACTTGCACATTGGCCATAACGTTTGCAAAATTGAAGATATCAATTTCATATTTGGCATGCATGTGTATCTCATGGAGCTGCACATTTTGAGTGGTGAAAGGTCAAGGTCTTCCTTCAAGGTCAAAGGTCAAATATATGGGTCAAAATCGCTCAAAAGGGGACATAGTGTTTCACAAACACATCTTGTTGAATCAAGTAAGAAAGGTCTTAAATTTAATTTGATTTTCTAAGGGACAACAAACGCGTCAAAGTGTGAATATGAGTGATTTAATATGAAGAGTTCTTGAGATACCTTGGACTGGGCCCGTATTCACCATACAATTCTTAGTGGAGGAATAAAGAATATTCTTTAAATTGGAATATTCAAGATTTGCTTTAATTTTGAGGCAAACTTGGCATTAACTGCCTCTATCTACATCATATACATGTAGAACATTATAGCAAGGACATTGTCACCAGTGGAAGCGTGTATATATTCAAACGCTGGACGTACATGTATTTTGTTTTGGTTCTAAGTCTGTTATTTATTCTTAAGTCTTAGAATTGGTTGGTGAATACGAGCCCTGTACTGGTGTGTTGCAGGTATCTGCCTGGGGATGGATGATATGCCTCTGGTGGTGCTGCCCTACATGAAGCACGGGGACCTGTGTACCTACACCAGGAAAGAGTCCAATGTACGATTTGATTGCATTTATTACATATGTGCAACACAACAGGAATAATAATGCCTTTTTTTATCAAGATAAACACTTGTAATAAAACAGGAATGAATTTTTTTCCCTCAGAACCAAATGACTTTCCAATACAAAAAGATTTTTATCTATCTGAATCTGCATTTTTTATTTTTTATTTTCAAGACTGCTTAAAGTATGCAAGATACGGTTCTTTAAATGGTTAAATGTAAAGTCCTGTTCTTGTTATTTTTAAATCAGGCTTTTGGTTTTTCAATACAACCGCCTCATATCATAAATATCTGGTACAACATTGTCGTGAAAAACACTGTTGTTGGCTGAATGTCACTTACTTAGGGTTCTCGAGTTATGCCCCATTTAATGATACATCTGACTATGAGATCTTGTTAGACAAAATTACGGTAGTTTGGTTGTATGTCCTTTAGCTGAGTTTGAGAAATGCTTTTAACTAAATGCATTGTTAATTCGTAAATACTTGCATTGCTAACGATTTGCTTGGTTTTATATCTTACAAATAATACCTGTAAATTGTCAATTTGTCTTTCTGTCATAACCTCGTGTTCCCTAGAATTGTTGCATGTGGTGTGATCTAACTGTATAAGTTCTTACTATTGCTCTGCATATGACAATTTAAAGTATGCCTATACTATAAGAAACCATCAGCCACAGTCAAGCATTTGTTTTTACAGAAACATATATCATACAGATCTTCATGAATTCTGGCAGTATTCATTTTATTTCAAACAGAACCCCACTATCAAGGGCCTGATAACGTTTGGTATCGACATCGCACAGGGCATGGCCTACCTGTCTGAACTCAAGTTTGTTCATCGAGATCTTGCTTGTAGAAATTGCATGTAAGTGAATTTTCTTTAATATAAACTTGGTCCTAAAAGATGTGCCTGCTTACAAATTGCTTTCATCTTAAGCTGTGTAGTTTTAAAACTGTTCTTTGTTTTGTTCTATAAAAAAATCTTAAGCATACTGTCACACTAATAGTGTTTCTAGATTAAGATTAACTTAAATAAACAACATATGTTTATTTTATTTACTTATAAACTTTAATTCTGGATAAATTAATTTTAAAATCCCACCAATGTAATTTGGTGAGAAAAATTAGAGTCTGCTTTACATTTGTACCTACATTTTCAATTTGCAAATCCTTAAAAGTCTTGTATATCATGATTTTTTCATAATTTACCCATTTTGCATTCACTTGAGCTTCAATCTGAGAAAAGGGGGCTTAACTCATATGCCTTAAGTGTCATTCCAGATAAGCCTGTGCAGTCCACACAGGCTAATCAGGGACATTACTTTCTGCTTTAATGTCATTTTTCCTTTAAAGGAAGTCTCTTGTCAGCAAAAATCTAATTAAGGCGGAAAGTGTCGTCCCTGATTAGCCTGTGCAGACTTCTCAGTGTAATCTGGGACGACACTTTATGCACATGCATTAAGCATGGTTTTCCAAGAGCGAGGCACGCATTCAAAATCATCACCAACAAATTTCAGGTTGGATGAGGATTTTAGAGTGAAGGTGGCAGACTTCGGTCTATCCCGTGACATCTATGAGAAGGACTACTACGTCAGTCAAAACAAGAAGACTATGTTGCCGGTGAAGTGGATGGCCCTCGAGTGCCTTGAGAAGGGAAAGTACTCCTCCAAGTCGGATGTGGTGCGTACCTTGTGGGAGTCTTAGAGGTTTTGTGGGTCTAACTGACTGTGTGATGGTCATTTATGATTTGAGTCTGATTCTGGGAAAACTATGCTTAAAGCATGTGCGTATAGTGACCTCCCAGATTAGCCTGTGTAGTCTGCACAGGCTTATCAGGGACAACACTTTCTGCTTTGTTTTGTTTTTGTTTAAAGGAAGTGTCTTCTTAGGGTAAATCCAGTTTAGGGCAGAAAGTGTTGTCCCACATTAGCCTGTGCAGACTGGGATTCAACATTCAAAAGATTTGCTTGTAATTTATATCTTTGTTTCAAAGAAAACAAAATATTACAAAAATTACCATCCCCATCAAATGAAGTCATACAAATAAAAAAAAAACAAAAAAAAAACAAAAANATTTACAAAAGTGAAAACTCTTAAATAAAATAGTGCAACGTTCTGCTCAATAAGATCATAATCGAATGTGCCATATATATGTTCATAGCGTACATGTATTTATGTGATATTTTCATCTTTCAATGCATGATGATATTGTATTTCAACACTTGATTCAAAATGCTTATGAATTCCGTATTGTTCACAAAGGGAATGATAACCAGGCAACCATCAACATTTTTAATTAATTAATAATAACCCAAATTCAATAGATATTTTGATTGTTGATTGTAAAACTGTTTTTACACTGGATCAAGCATGGTTTCCTTCCTATTTTAAGTGGTCGTTTGGCATCTGCCTGTGGGAGCTGATGACGCGGGGTATGAAGCCCTACCCTGAGGTAGACAACTGGGACATAGTGCGGTACCTGAAGGCTGGCAGACGCNATTGTAAAACTGTTTTTACACTTGATCAAGCATGGTTTGCTGTCAGTCCTGTGGGAGCAGTTTCATACATTCCTTCCTATTTCTAGTGGTCGTTTGGCATCTGCCTGTGGGAGCTGATGACCCGTGGTGGGCAACCCTACCCTGAGGTTGACAACTGGGACATGGTGCGGTACCTGAATGCTGGCAGACGTATGCCCCAGCCAGAGGGCTGTCCGGACCAGCTGTAAGTTATTTAGCAAACAATGTCAAAAAAGCTTTTTAAATTTCAATTCGTAATAGCTAGAGTAAATTGGCTGTTATAAAATTATATGACCACAAGGATGGTTTTGGTTGAATTCAATTGGGATATATCCAAATAATATTTCGTACTTAATTCCAAAACTTTCATTGCTGAAAAATACTTGATTTACAAGCAAAATTGTAAAGCAACTTTTTTTTTGTTTTGTTGTACAACTGTCAACCCCAAGTATAAATTTCCTCTGAGTGCTTTTTTAAAGGGCAAAATGCTAATTCATACAAATCTTTTTTTAATTTGTAAATAATCACGTTGAAACTGAAAAAATCTTTATTTATTAAGATTAAAGTCTAAGACTGGTTAGATAGTGATCTCTGTCATAAGGAGAATTTCAGCCTTCCAAGAGCATTTGTGGCGTGTTCTGAGAAAACTGGGCAAAATGCTTGTGCGTAAAGTGTCATCCCAGATTAGCCTGTGCAGTCCGCACAGGCTAATCCGGGACGACACTTTCTGCCTAAACTGGATTTTCCCTAAGAAGAGACATCGTTTAAACGAAAAATTCTATAAAAGCGGAAATTGTTGTCCCTGATTAGCCTGTGCGGACTTCACAGGCTAATCTGGGATGACAATTTACGCACAAGCATTTTGCCCAGTTTTCTCAGAACACGACACATTTCATGCACAAGTGTACAACAACTTTGCAAGCCTGATACATATGAGCGACCCTCTCTCTCTGGAAAAACAGGGTTTAATGAATGTGTGTAAAGTGTCATCCCAGATTAGCCTGTGCAGTTTAATCTGGATTTTCCCTTAAAAGAGTCATTCTTTAAATTAAAAATAAAATAAAAGCAGAAATTGCCGTCTCTGATTAGCACATGCAATCAAGCCCAATTTTCCCAGAACAAGACTTATACTTTCCTGGTCAGGTATGCGATCATGTGCAAGTGCTGGCATCCGATGCCCAACAAGCGTCCAGACTTCACCCACCACCTGGCGCACGAGATGAAGGAGATGATCAACATGATAGAGCAGGCCATGAAGCAGGGGGAGCACACAGCGGACATTCAGACCACCTATGTCAGCATTTGGAACTGCACCGGTATGTATATAAGACCACATACTTCAACATGGAGAACTGCACCGGTATGTTTATGAGACCACCTACGTCACATGGAGAACTGCACCGGTATGTATATGAGACCACATACGTCAACATGGAGAACTGCACCGGTATGTATATGAGACCACATACGTCAACATCGAGAACTGCACCGGTATTTATATGAGACCACATACGTAAACATGGAGAACTGCACCGGTATGTATATGAGACCACATACATCAACATGGAGAACTGCACCGGTATGTAAATGAGACCACATACATCAACATGGAGAACTGCACCGGTATGTATATAAGACCACATACTTCAACATGGAGAACTGCACCGGTATGTATATGAGACCACCTACGTAAACATGGAGAACTGCACCGGTATGTATATGAGACCACCTACGTCAACATGGAGAACTGCATCGGTATGTATATGAGACCACATACTTCAACATGGAGAACTGCACCGGTATGTATATGAGACCACCTACGTCAACATGGATAACTGTACCTGTCACACTTTGCGTCTAGGTTTCAAAAAAGTGGAAAAACACTGTTTAGGTTTAGAAAATTGTTGACAAGGGGGGCATATGTCACACTATGGTGACAAGCCTTGTTTAAACTTAGACATTGGTGCAAAAAATCTCAAAAGACTTGACCGACTTGTGTTTTCACTAGAATTTTCAATGATGTTTACAAGTAATGATTTAGGGTTGCCGTGGCGTAGTGGATATGGTGTCCGCCTAATTATCAAGAGGTCAAACATTCAATCCCCACTGTGGGAGCGTTCTTTAGATCTCCCCCAAAGGCACCAAGAACTGTTCCTACCCAGGAAACAGACTCAAGAGCGTTTCAATAAGCCCTAGTCTTTCGATTCAATCAAGCTAAAATAAATTAAAAAAATTCCAGTGTAAAATTGTATTCACCCCGTGTTTTATATTTCATACATACGAAGAACATTATATACATTCATACAAAGCTAAAGTAAATGGGTTTAGACTTTTTTATGATTGATCTGTGCCTAGAAAGAAAAAAATATGATATGTTCTATGTCCCCAGGCTCCCCGATGTCGGACGAACCGAGCTCGGAGCCAACATCAGCCACCTCCCCAACCACTGCTAACCCCCTACCTCCTTCTCTCCCTTCTACCATGCCTCCCCCTCCACCAGCTGCCAGTGCAGCCACAGGTATCTAGGAAATACGATTTTGTTATAATGAGAAAATTTGTGTAAAGTGCGCATTATATTTTGACCGAACATGCACAAAACTACTGTAATTAGGTTCCACAGCACATATTGACCGGCATTTGTGAGTTTAAAATATTTGGAGGATTTTTTTTTCAGGCCAGGGAATATGTGACATATCCTCATCACTTATTAAATGTTTTGAACATACAATTTCAGTGATATTATAGTACATGTATTGTACATTTTTTATTTTTTTATTCGCCCGTCTTTTGATGGGACATAAGGGAAAACCCTTTTCAGATTGGAGGATGGCTGTAGATCTTCATCAAACACCAGATGTTTGGTGAAGATCTACAGCCATCCTTCCATCCACAAAGGGTGTTCCCTTATGTACCGTCAAAAGACGGGCGAATAAAAAGAAGATTTTATGAAATCTCTAGTAGGAGTTTGAGAGCGGACAAGGTGAGTTTTGCATTTTTGTATAAATAAAGGGCAATAACTCTTAAGTGCCTGGTGAACATTGGCTGTTTATTATACTTGGCTTCCTTTTTATGTCAAATACATCAGAGTTATTGCCCCTTTATTTATACCAAAATGCGAAATTCACCTTGGCTGCTCTCAAACTCCTAGATATTTCATAAAATCTTCACCAATCGTTCTATAAATCTTTGTTTCATAAAATGGAGGACAGGTTCAGTAACCAGGCACTTTAGAGCTATTGCCTTTTGTTTGTGTAAAAAACGCAAAAATTCTAATTTCAGCTCTGTTCACTCATTCACTTTTTTCAGAATCATTACCAAACTTTCCAGAAATGGGGTCCTTTCTTTAGGATGCGCCCATATATTTCTGTACATGACCTTGATTAAAGTTGAAAACCAGTATTTATGTTATTTAAGGAAAAAAACAATTTCCATATTTTGATCTAAACAAATAAACAGAATACATGAAAATGTCCATGTTTCAAACATTAAATTGCAATAACATTTCAGGAACATCTGCAGACCTTCCACAGAAATCCACATCAGTTGCAGCAGACGTGCATACTTAACCAAAACCAGTCCCTCCTCCAAAGCCTAAACTTTCCATTAAACCAGACAAAAAGGAATTGAGCCCAAAGACATAAATTAACCCAAAGAGTTCAACTACAAGCATGAACATTTCCCCCGAAAAGAGAGCAGCAGGAGATATGGCAAAGAATGGGGAAATTCCTGAAAAATCTCCTTTAATGAAGCCAGAGAGTAAAGGAGGGCAAAACGAGTCTATAGGCTAGAAAAAATGAATTTAATTCTTAATATATTTAGTCAAATGTGTACCTCTATTTACAGCTAAAAGTCACCAACATAAAGTGTGTGAAGTGAAGTATACACTTCTCGATAGATATATTATAAAATATAATCTCTGTATAAAAAAAGTGTTATGCAAAAATATTTACACTCTATTGTACAGTTTTCACATATTTTAATTGTAAATTTAGTTCAGTTTTGCTGTAACTTCATTTTAAACTTCATCATTTGGCAGGCTTATGTTCTGATAAATTCATGTTAGTTTATTAAACAAAGACAAACATTGCTTTAACATGTGTTAATCCGACAGGAATGATTCGCAGACTGGCAACTCAAGTAGACTTACGTAAGCTTTAATTAAAGTTTATGCAATGTTAAGACATAAGTGTGTGTAAACAATTTGAGTTGATTCTACTATGTCCAGCTTTAATGCGTTTAACCCCTTGGGATTAATGGTTGTGGAAAAAAAAACGAGTTAGTGATTTTATACTCTGGAGTCAATAGATTTTTTTTCAGAAACACATCTTTGCATTGTTCTGTAATTTAGTGAAATGTATGCCATGTTGGCATAAATTATTTATTTAAACATTTGCTATGTGTGATGGTGTAAGAAATGCAATCTTTTTTTACATACCGTAATCTTTGAATATTTGTTAGCATTAAGAAGATTGTTTTTGTAAAGGAAAAATAGGCTTCATAATTGTGCACCATACTCCAAAGTGAGTAGAATTACTTTTTATGATCTGTCTTTATTAAAAATATTTGAACAGTGCATAGTGGATAAGAAATATTTTGGTGGCAAAATCATGTACTTCAATAGTGTTATATAATCGTCCTGGCCAAAAAAAAGCCTGCTGAACTTTATTGTCTTTATTTAGGTTAAACCGTCCATTGTTCACATATTGCTGCTTGTAACATTTGCTGTTAGTATTTAATTATTGCTGGACACTTTTATTTTCACGTGTTGAAATTATGAAAAAGAAAAAAGTCCATAATTGATTTCAGAAGTTATAGGTTTATGGTTTTTATTTGGATAAATAGTCTTGAGAAGTAATTTTTTATTTAACCATGAATAACAAGTAGCACTTATTTATCTTTAAGTATTTGTTTTTAGTATTTGAAACTAGGATGTGTACACATATAGGTTTTTTTTGTGTGTATACTTTCCAATGTTGGAAACATGTTTCTGTTAGTTTATTTTTTGTATAAAATAAACATTCATATTCAACTTTCCATTATCATATATATATATATATTCCTTGTTTTCTTAATATTTAAGCATTTTTGCTTTCAAGTATATGCATTTGTACTATATTTTTATGATTTTATATGCTACATGTATTTGTACGTAAAAAAGATTGTATTGGAAGAATGTTATTCCATATTTATGCTTATATTTACCGGTATACATGTTTGTTTGTCTGTTTGTATTTTGTAGTTTCTTAAATTGAAAGTATAATATAAAGTAATAGACACTTACAAATATGCATACACAATTTATAATAATATAACATATATATGAACAATCACATTCCAAAATATGTGTGGGGTATTGCATCATATTACAGGTTGTTGTTACAGGTTTAAAGGTCAAATTTAAAAATGATTTAGTTTGTATTACAAATATTAAAAGTAAAATTATATGAAATGAAGAAGAAAAAAGTTTGCAACGTTATAAACATTCACTTTATGCCATAAATCACCAGGAAAAAAAAACAATACTGCTCTATTTTGTATACACGTAGTTGAATAATTTCCTTTTCTGTGACATCAGAGATTAAATTCAATAATGCCTCCGTAAGGTTTGTTACATGGTAAAATAACTTCTTTTAACAGATTGATTGCTCAGTTGCATATTTGTAGAGCCATGACATTCCATTTTTTCTTTGTTAAGCATCCATAGCAAGTGATGTGTGCATTAATTATGTTGTGTTTGTTTTTCTGATATTTTAATCATTTAAATGGCAATGATATATTCAAACAATTACACAATTATAAATTAAAAAACATGGTCAGCAAGTTAACTTGTTTAACCACTTAATGCGCTCAGTATTCTGTTGTAGGTAAACGTAAGTTAAATATCTCAGCAACATGGAATTTCAGTTTTGTTATAGCCGGCCAATATTAACCTTGCACTGACCTTTATGCATGAATATTTTAAAATATCATTACAAAAAATAAGTTTTTTCGGTTTTGGAAGCGATTAAAGCGAACTTCACAAAGTTTACTGTTATATATCACATTAAACTAGTGCAAAATGTGCATGAGCAAAACCTAATGCAAAAATAGAAAACAATTTGAGGGTGTAATTTATTCTGATTGAGTTCACAAGTGCCAGGTCAATGTTTGCGAACTCTAACATAGTGATGCTAATTGGCTTTATTTCAAGATGTGCTTACTTTTTTAACAGAGCAAGTATAACAAAAACGAAAACATTTGGACCTTTGGAGAGTTTGTTTTATATATAACAGGTCAACAACAGCAAGCAAAAAAAACTAAAAAAAAAAAAATTATATTTAAAGATGATGGTTTTATAATATTAAGTATTCCATTTTCTAAAGTTACATCCGGACTTATGTCAAACAATATTAAACCAAGTAACAATAAAAAATACATTATTTTTTTAATAAAGCAGTTTAACTTATTTACATCATGAAACAGTGAGCTTATAACATTGATTCGTAAACATCATTTCAATCAAATAACATGCAATTTCTGTTATCATGTCATTGACAAAATAAATATATATATTTCAGATTTCATTTATCATGAACTAAACATCCTGTATTAAGCATGGGGTTTGTGTTATTACTGTTTTCATTTTTATAAACATTATTATATATAATATATATTATTTTTTTTTAATATTTAATTAAAATATATATACATATATGTCTTGAGTTTTATGATAATGTGTAAACAAACTCATGTTTTTTACAAAAAACAATTATTTAATTTAAATTATTGATTTAATCTTGAATTTGTTTTTACAAATTAAGTTAAATATTCCATGTGTAATACATACAATTGTATAAGACTTGCATTATGCATCATTTACTATGAATTTATGCATATATATATAAGATAAATATTGCATGATGATTAAAATCAATTTCCATTTTATGGAATGCTGCGTCAGTGTCCATCATAGTGAACGTCCGTTCGTACTGCCAGCGCTAAATCAAAGAACATCATGATCCGTATTTGATTAAATGTATAGGCGCTATCCGTATATGGTGACCATTCATGTATTATAAGATATACCTTTTGTTACAAACAGGACAATATTTCTGGAACTAATAAGCCGATTTCAATGATATTTAAGTCAGTTTCGTAACAATGTGTCTTGGTCCTGTCGTTCCCATCCGGTGATTTTCCACGGAGTTCTTTCAGCACTTTCTTGTTCGTATCCTTACAATTAAACAACCGTTGCAAAAAAAAACCACATGATCGGTATGCATCCGCCAGTTCCACAGATATTCCAGTTCTTACCACATTTAAATGTATATATATTATTTTACACAGCAAAAACGGAATTGAAAACTACATTGAGTGTTGCAAAGCTGTTAATTCGTAATGTTATCACACGTACTACTTTGTTATGTTCAATAGTTTTTATAAACTTAAACTTTCTAAAAAAAAGTTTTGCAACTGCCGGTAATGCTTTATATGGTATGGAATTGTTGTCAATGACAATTGATTTTATAAGCTCGGCTGTTTTCGAAGAAAATCCGAGGTATTGTCATAGCCAGCTCGTCCTTCCGCGTCGTCGTCCGAAACTTTAACATTGGCCATAACTCTTGCAATATTGAAGAAAGCAACTTGATATTTGGCATGCATGTGTATCTCATGGAGCTGCACATTTTGAGTGGTGAAAGGTTAAGGTCATCCTTCAAGGTCAAAGGTCTTTTTTTTAAATTCTTTTTTTCAAAACTGCACCCACAGCCGAGCGTTGGTACCCGCTCTGCGGTGCTCTTGTTCAGATGTAAACATAAATAAGCAAACTGTATACATGTATGTAAGTTATACACTATTGCAATTACTTTCGTTGATTAACTGTGATCTCTTCGATACTTTATAAGTGAAATTAACAGTGTTTTATGCAGGCATTTATTATTGGTCTAACATAATGAATGAACGCATGCCATTACTGTCTCAATATTCTTTTTGATAAAAGCATTGCTAAATCAGGAACGCATTAAAACTATTTGATTCTACCCGCTTGCAAAATAGGTCAGATATAATCGAATTTGTTTATAGAGCGCAGTTGTCATTTTTAGATTGCAGGCTTGATGACCCGGTTTCGAAACTTATGATGGCACATGTTAAAGACCATTACACACAGTTATTTGATTACCGGCGGTTTCAGAGAGCAGAACCAAGGCGAGGTATCATCTGCATCCATGGGAACATTAGATAGCAGATTGATAAAAAGCTTATCTAAAAGGCAGGGACGATATTTTGTGAAATCGCAAGCTTCATAAGTTGACAAATATTGTGCTAACTCGTCGGTTGCATCTTCACACAGTACCAAAAACGTGTTGTTCTAAAATATACAAGCAATTCCGATTTTAAGCAAATTTGTAAATATTTCCAAGTAACAATTTATATATTACATGGGAAGATGTCATGATAAAACCATGGTATTTTGCCAGACCGAGGGTTTGTAATTGCACCCTCAAGAAGCCTTAAGAAACTCACGTAAAAAAAAACTGCTTTCATGGCCATTAATGTTACAACATGTTACATTTTTAGTTTACTAACGTTTTTGAGGAAATTCAAATGTTTTGAGAGTAACATGCACATTTTTCATGTGCACTTCGTTTACCGATCATCTCAATAACAATGGCAATTTCATTCCCGATTACTGGACACTTTTTTCCAGATATAACACACTCTTTTTAGTGAATAAAAAAATCCAGAAATCGCTGTGGAATACTGTTATAGTAAGCAGGCAATAAATAAAAATATATGTAATTACGTTTATTAAAAAAAAATACCGAAACATTTACTTATCCCTTTGGAATATGATTATGATTTTGTATAAATGTGNCTGGGATGACACTTTACGCACATGCATTTTGCCCAGTTTTCTCAGAAAACGAAACTATTGAACTTGGCTTCCATTCTATGTCAAAAACATCAGAGTTATTGCCCCTTTTTATACCAAAATGCGAAATTCACCTCGGCTGCTCTCAAACTCCTAGAGATTTCATAAAATCTTCACCAATCTTTCTATAAATCTTTGTTGACATAAAATGGAGGACAGGCATGGACTGCAATGTGTTTGTTAGAAAAAGGGAAAAGTCCTAATTTCTGCTCTGATTACTCATTCACTTTTGACAGAATCATTACCAAACTTTCCATACATAGGGTCCATTCTTTAGGATGCGCCCATATATTTCTGTAAATGAAGGTCATGTTTAAAGTTGAAAACCAGTCTATATGTTATTTAAGGAAAAAAACAATTTTCATAAATCGATCTAAACAAATTAACAGAATACCTGAAAATGTCCACGTTTCAAACATTAAATTGCAATAACATTTCAGGAACATCTGCAGACCTTCCACAGAAATCCACATCAGTTGCTGCTGACGTGCATATAAAACCAAAACCAGTCCCTTCTCCAAAGCCTAAACTTTCTATTAAACCAGACAAAAAGGAATTGAGCCCAAAGACATAAATTAAGTTTTAATTAACCCAAAGAGTCCAACTACAAGCAAGAACATTTCCCCTGAAAAGAAAGCAGCAGGAGATATGGCAAAGAATGGCGAAGTTCCTGAAAAATCCCCTTTAATGAAGCCAGAAAGTAAAGGAGGTCAAAACGAGTCTATAGCCTAGAGAAAAAAAAACTCTTAATATATTTAGTCAAATGTGTACCTCTATTTACAGCTTAAAGTCACCTTCATAAAGTGTGTGAAGTATACACTTCTTGATAGATATATTATAAAATATAATCTCTGTATAAAAAAGGTTTCATATAAAAATATTTACACTCAATTGTACAATTTTCACATATTTTAATTGTAAATTAAGTTTAGTTTCACTGTTATAACTTCATTTTTAACTTCATAATTTGTCAGGCTTATGTTCTCATAAGTTCGTGTTGGTTTATTAAACAAAGACAATCTTTGCTTTAACATGTGTTTATCCAACAGGAATGTTTCGCCGACTGGCAACTCAAGTAGACTTACATAGGCTATAATTTAATTTTATGCAATATTAAGACATAAGTGTGTGTAAACAATTTTAGTTTATTCTACTATGCCCAGCTTTAATGAGTTTAGCCCCTTGTGATTTATAGTTGTGGAAAAAAATTCGAGTTAGTGATTTTATACTCTGGAGTCAATGGAATTACTTTCAAAAAGACATATATGCATTGTTCTATAATTTAGTGAAATGTACTATGCCATGTTGGCATAAATTATTTATTTAATCATTTGCTATGTTTGATGGTCGAAGAAATGCAATCTTTTTTACATACCATAATCTTTGATTATTTTTTAGCATTAAGAAGATTGTTTTGCTTCACAATTGTTTATCATACCCCAAAGTGAGTAGAATAACTTTTTATTTTCTGTTTTTATTAAACATATTTAAACAATGCATAGTGGATAAGAAATATTTTAGTGGCAAAACTGAGTTCTTCAATAGTGTTATATTATTGTCCTGGCAAAAAAAACACTGCTGAACTATGTTGTCTTTATTTAGGTTACACCGTCCATTGTTTACATAATACTGCTTGTAACATTTGCTGTTAGTATTTCATAATATCGTGGAAACTTTCATTTTCACGTGCTGAAATTATGAAATAGACAAAAGTCCATAATTGATTTCAGAAGTCATATGCTTATGGTTTTTATTTGGATAAATAGTCTTGAGAAGTAAATTTTTATGTAACCATGAATAACAAGTAGCACTTATTTATCTTTAAGTATTTGTATTGAGTATTTGAAACTAGGATGTGTACAAATATAGGTTGTTCTGTATATACTTTCCAATGTGGGAACCATGTTTCTGTTGTGTTTTTTTTGTATAAAATGAATATTCCTATTCAACTTTACATTGTCATATATACATTCCTTTTATTCTTGTATTTGAAACTAGGACGTTTACAAATATAGGTTATTCTGTGTATACTTTCCAATGTTGGCACCATGTTTCTGTTAGTATATTTTTTGCATAAAATGTATATTCCTATTCAACTTTCCATTTTCATATAAACATTCCTTTTATTCGTAATATTTAAGCAATTTTGCTTTCAAGTATATGCAATTGTATAAAAAATATTTTTATGATTTTAAATGCTACATATATTCGTCTGTCAAAAACATTGTAATGATAGAAAGTTATTCCATATTTATGCATTTATTTACCGGTATACATGTTTGTTTGTCTGTTTTTTCAAGCTAATTCCTCTAGTTGTCTGTTTTCCTTTGCTCAATGTTATTAATAGGTTGTAATGTTGAAATGTGTAAGTAGGAAGATTGACTAGCCTTAGGAAAAACATTAGTACATGAAACACATATTTTTATTGTTACGTTACTTGTAGTCATTGTGTAGTTTCTGTCATATTACAAAGATGTTTGNTGTCAAACAATATTAAACCAAGTAACAATAAAAAATACATATTTTTTTTAATAAACCAGTTAACTAATTTACATCATGAAACAGTGAGGTTATAACATTCATTCGCAAACATCAATTTCTGTTATCATTTCATTGACAAAATAAATATATGTATTTCAGATTTCGTTTATCATGTACTAGACATGCTATATTAAGCATAAGTTTTTTTGTTTTTTTTTCATTTTTATAAACATTATTATATATAATATATATTATTTGTTTTAATATGTAATAAAAATATATATACAAATATGTCTTGAGTTGTATGATAATGTGTAAACAATCTCATGTTTTTACAAACAACAATGTATTGATTTAAACTTGAATTCGATTTTACAAATTTAGTTAAATATTCCATGTGTTATACATAAAATTGTATAAGACTTGCATAATGCAACATTAACTATACATTTATGCATGTATATAAGATAAATATTGCACGATGATTTAAATCAATTTACATTTTATGGAATGCGGCGTCAGTGTCCATCATACTGAACGTCCATTGGTACTGCCCGCGCTAAATCTAAGACCACTATGATCCGTATTAAATTTTGATGAAATGTATAGGCGCTATCCGTATTTGGTGAACATTCATGTATTATCAGATATCCCTTTGTTACAAACACTACAATATTTCTGGAACTAATAAGCCGATTTCAATGATATTTTAGTCAGTTTCGTAACAATGTGCCTTGGTCCTGTCGTTCCCATCCGGTGATATTTCACGGAGTTATTTCCGCACTTTCTTGTTCGTATCCTTACAATTAAACAACCGTTGCAAAAAAAACAACAGATGATCGGGATGCATCCGCCAGTTCCACAGATATTCCAGTTCTAACGACATTTAAATGTATATATATTATTTTACACAGCAAAAACGGAATTGAAAACTACATTGAGTGTTGCAAAGCTGTTAATTCGTAATGTTATCACACGTACTACTTTGTTATGTTCAATAGTTTTTATAAACTTAAACTTTCTAAAAATAGTTTTGCAACTGCCGGTAATGCTTTATATGGTATGGAATTGTTGTCAATGGCAATTGATTTTATAAACTCGGCTGTTTTCGAAGAAAATCCGAGGTATTGTCATAGCCAGCTCGTCCTTCCGCGTCGTCGTCCGAAACTTTAACATTGGCCATAACTCTTGCAATATTGAAGATAGCAACTTGATATATGGCATGCACGTGTATCTCATGGCCCTGCACATTTTGAGTGGTGAAAGGTCAAGGTCATCCTTCAAGGTCAAAGGTCAAGGTCAAAGGTCTTTTTTTTATTATTTTTTTTTTCAAAACTGCACCCACAGCCGAGCGTTGGTACCCGCTCTGCGGTGCTCTTATTCAGATGTAAACATAAATGAGCAAACTGTATACATGTATGTAAGTTATACACTATTGCAATTACTTTCGCTGATAAACTGTGAACTCTTCGATACTTTATAAGTGAAATTAACAGTGTTTTATGCAGGACATTTATTATTGGTCTTACATAATGAATGAACGCATGCCATTACTGTCTCAATATTCTTTTTAATAAAAGCATTGCTAAATCAGGAACGCATTAAAACTATTTGATTCTACCCGCTTGCAAAATAGGTCGGATATAATCGAATTTGTTAATAGAGCGCGGTTGTCATTTTTAGATTGCAGGCTTGATGACCCGGTTTCGAAACTTATGATGGCACATGTTAAAGACCATTACACACAGTTATTTGATTTACCGGCGGTTTCAGAGAGCAGAACCAAGGCGAGGTATCATCTGCATCCATGGGAACATTAGATAGCAGATTGATAAAAGCCTATCTAAAAGGCAGGGACGATATTTTGTGAAATCGCAAGCTTCATAAGTTGACAAATATTGTGCTAACTTGTCGGTTGCATCTTCACACAGTACCAAAAATGTGTTGTTCTAAAATATACAAGCAATTCCTTTGTTGAAACTTTTGTCGATTTTAAGCAAATTTGTCAATATTTCCAAGTAACAATTGATATATTGCATGGAAAGATGTCATGATAAAACCATGGTATTTTGCCAGACCGAGGGTTTGTAATTGCACTCTCACGAATCCTTATGAAACTCACGTAAAAAAAAACTGCTTTCATGGCCAACATGCAATTCGTGCTCGTTCGTGGAGAACAATTAATGTAACAGAGACGTAGTTGCTTAGATTCGTCTACAGCATAGACATCCAATGTGTTACTTCCGTTTATAATCAGTTCTATATTATAGAAAACTAACTTGTAATCGGACGCTTGTACCTTGGTATGCATGTATTTGTATATCTTGATGCACAATTGAAAGCAAGTTATAATAAAGTGTTTGCAGTTTATACATTTCATGGCATGTGTGCAAAGCTATTGTAAATACGTTGCTTTGAAACACTTTTGGTATATCTGAATACTTTCACAGCATGTAAGCATAAATGTTTTTTTTATATAAACAGTTGGTTTGGCGTTAGCTAGAATCCATTTGATTTATTTTTTAAAAGAAAATCAAAATTTGCCTTATTGCATTGATTTGGTTATAGTGGCAACTTTTGTGAAGGATACATAACTATGTAAAGGTCACTTATCATTACTGTAATCTTAATTTAGCACTTCTTTGTATATGTTACCAGTAAATAATGTCCAGAAATCATTAGAAATGATAGATTTGTCTGCTTTGTTGGAGCTCAATCAATAAAGAGTTAAGGAGAATTTTAATTAGAGAGTTCAATCATTTCATCCAAGCACGCCAGTTGATTTCCCATCAAACACGCGAGATTGAAGAGATATTTGTTAACTTCACTAGCCTTAGAGAAATTATGTTAATGTTAAAAGAATCAACAGTTGTTACATAATGCTCTAATGACTTGATCAATATGTAGCGAAACAAATATGATCTATGAAGTTTAAACTGCGGGGTCCTCAGAGTGTATGCGTTGTTTGAAATGTCCAGTTGTATCGTTGTATATACCACCTTTGCTTAACTCATGATTCCTTTGACTGGAAACATAAGACGATAAAAAAAAACAAGTCAAGATTTATAATTTCAACTATGGCTATTAAAATATAAGAGAACTTGCAAATTAAATACCATCATGCCAACCTCGATACCCGAGCATTGTAATTATCCCGAAATCAAGTCAATCGCTCAGATCTCCATGTCGAATATCCCGCATTTGACAAATCTCAACATAAAGAATATCCAACAGCTGCCTGGATACAATCAAATTCAAATAATTTATGATAATTTTTCGACTGCTTTATGCCCATTTACAATTTTATAATTCAATTTGGCAGACGATTGTCACGCAAACCCCTTTTTTATATATACTATACTACCATTACTTCTTCCATGAGAGTACATCACTGATTATACCCGTCTGTATCATACGCTGCAATGTCATCCTTTATCGAGTGCTTAAAGTCGAAGACAAATATGTTCCTTTTTGTGATTACGGCGGTTCTAGAGTTGGTATTGAATACATTAAATCAGCCCCCGCCCCTTCCTCCACGCCAATCGAGGAATGGTGACAGATATAAACATATGTTAGTCCGTGCTTGCGCGCGTTTGTCCAAAGGCATTTACGTTCTTTGTAGAAGTTTATACATAGTTTTGTTTCATAGACATCTGTTTTAGACTTTCACATTGTACCATTCCAGGCATGACCAGCATACACATTATTAAATTGCAAATTATCTGCCATATCTAATCTTGCGCATTTTAGAGTAGAAATACAGTTTTATTCGAGGTTTGGTTAAGGTCAGCACTTTTTCAGTTTATGCTCATCTGCAAATTCACTCAGAAAAGACAGAAAACGGGAATGTGATTAGAAATTCACTTAACAATTGTCTTTCACGTTGTATTCACAATACTGTTTCGTTAACTAGAATCCTATTCTACGATGCATTCCAAGTGTCAAGTATGGTTTTATGTTATCCCATTAGATGGGTACCGGACACTGTTCGCGCCAATTCCTCTAAGAAATACAACGACAGTAAAGAATATGTCATGCGTTATCATTTTAAATTAAAGCATGTTTTCCTCAAGAAAACAACAACTACATAATCATTGAAACCATGCAATGGTTATTCATTTTAAGTATTCTCTTCTTAATACAAATGTGTTTACGCAGCTGTAGAACAACCACCATAATCGATAGATTCGGCAAAACAAAATAATGCCGGAGAAACCGTAAGAAATATTTGAAAGCTCAGCGATATTGCGGAAAATATTGACCTCGAATTTGCGGTGCCAGGTCGAGATCATTTGCCGATTATTGCTACAAGAGAGGAATGATTTTGTTTCATTGTTTAACATGAACACTATAAAAACACACAACTGTATTACCAAAAACGTACAGTAAGAATAACACACAAAGAGTCGAACATTTGGTCACAATGCGCATAAATATAGTAAACGAATATAATATGTGGATAAATCTCACAAACAAAAATATCTCAAAAATGTCGATAATGCAATTTGTTTTTGAAATGATCCACCAAATTTACCAAATGTATGTGTCCGTGTTTGTCATAACGTTCGTTATACATAATTAATGTCTTTTGTCATCGCGTTTCTTGCTGAAGAAGGTCATTATAAGCTTTACATAAAAATGAAAGGGACAAACAACATATCATATATGGTGTGTGTATATTACCAAGCGTTTGAATGTTTATAATATAAACGTTTTAGTAAACAAGCTTGTAAATAAATGTACGGTGTACAGCACGTCAATCCTCAAATGAAACTATAAACAACACCATATACAATGACCGTAACTTGTGAACACCGTTTACAGCGGGTCTTAACCTCATGGGATATCATATATGACACTCAAACGGATTTCATTCGCGGAAATATACAAAACACTCTCTGATAAATAACACCATTACCAGCTATCGGAATTTAACTATGCTTTTGTCGCCTTATTCCTGTATGTCATCGTGTCCGCTTATATGTGAAAACTTGCCTTCAATCGACGGATTTCCATCTATATATTAGTATATACGTGTATGTATATATGTAGTCCATCACCGACCTGATGCTGCTATACTACCAGAATCCACTGGCTGCTAAATATCTGCGAAATGTTAAGAAATCTTGGGTCCGAATTACTGACTTCATTGTCATAAACAAACTTGATTCTATTACAGAATAGTTTACATTCTATTCTCAATTTTATGTCCAAAGCTTAAGTACTAGCGCGTGTATTGTAGGGCCCTAGTTTTAAGAATTTAATCTAATTTGCACTCCAGTTCATCGGTCCAATTGATGATTGTCAACGTTTCAATAGAAAGGGCTCTTTAATTAAGCATGTGTCTTGGAGTAATTGAAATCCACATCGATCACTTGTAGGAAATACAATAGAGAAAAACTTTAACTTGTCGTAAGATAAGACATAACCGAGGTAACTTCTAGATTATTTCCCACAAGATAAAGTGTTTGACAATTTACATGCCAACATTCATATGTTATTTGCCCGGTTCTGTTAAATAATGTTTCATTTATTAATTATTTTTTTGTCACTCAAAATTGTCACTTACAGCCAAAACGATGTTTGTAATTGCTATTTGTAACCTTGTTTGTAGGTTTCTGAAATAACTTCACATTTGAAATCAATTTCTATGATGATTTCTGGATAGGATGTTCGTTGTGTTTTATTAAGGAATTTAATATAAATGCAAATGGTTGCAATTATTGTGAATCATACAATTCGTGAAACAAGCAAATTGGCAATCCAACAGGGATAATGCTTAACTTTCTGTTCGTTTTTGATACTTTTTTGTACCGTAATTGTTTGTACATGTTTTGGAACAAGCTGGCCACTCTGAACACTTTTTGCTTACAATGGCAACTGCTCTTCTCTTTTTCATTATTAATCACATATACATGTAGACATGTATTAATAAATTTGTAAACAATTAATTTATACCTTAGTTGCAAGGTCCATAAAAGACCACCAGGCCTTTGACATTCCTGATACACATGCATAAAGATCTACACATCGATCCTGTTTAGATGATTGTTGCGATTGCCTCCTTCTGGGCATTCATTAGCATTTATGTATCTTTTTGAAGACTGAAAGATCCACCGTGCAACTGATAAAGCGGCAAATCTTGTAATAATGCATCTGGTCCAGTTATAATTGATAATTTGACAGTACTTATATGGGACTTAAGCAAGATGAAAAGATGTTGTAAGAATTCTAAACAAAATTTGAAATATGTATATATATATATATTGAACATATTCCACGAGTGTTCTTTCAAATGATCTTTTCCAATATCAGCATTGTTATACTCTCTTTTAATCATCCTAAGGAATGCACACACTTAATTTGTATGTACATAAATATTTTTCAATCACAAAACCAATGGTTGTGCGAATTATCAATACCAAATTATCAAGCAAGGGACAATTTCAATTGTCAGAAAATTCTTGCATTCTTTCAAACAGCCACTGGAGTAATTAACATAATATTCTTATATTCTGCAACATTCACCATGGGCATATCAAACCATATTCCAACATGGATGTGCTTTTAAAATTGTAATTGCTTGTAAATTAATTGTTGTAAACTTTCATTTTGTAATATTAAGATGCTAGAGGGCAAAAGGCCCTAATGCGCTCACATGATACCCTAATGAACTTAGCCAAATGTGTAAACACTGTTTCACTACGGATTTATAATGAAGACTATTTCAATACGTGTCAGCCTGGTTTTTTTAACAGACAACATTCGTTTTCAAACTTTGTCCAGATATATACACTTTGGGTTAATGTTTTGAGCAAGCTTTAAGATGAGTGGGCATACAGTTGACTTCTAAAGTGTGCGAATGCTTTTTCTTACAGCCACATAACTCAAACTGCCCTTCTTATGTTTTTCAATTCGCATGAATAATACCTCACGCTTCGGAAAATTCTTTTAGAACAAGTTTCATGAAGATTGCTCAAACAAATGTGACTTGGAGAGTACTGGCATGCCTTTTCTTAAATTTGACCTATTGACCTAGCTTTAAGCCAATGTGTCCCAGTTTTGAAGTCTGTAGAGATAATATTTGGACAAATGTTCCCAACAAGTTTCAATGAGAGTGGACATTAAATGTTCACACGTATTTGTCTTTAATTTGACCTCGTGACCTTTTTCCTAAATAAGTATCAACTATTTGCTTCAGGATCTTTATTTCCATCGACAATGATCAAGATCTGAAAATAACAATGATGATAATTAGATCTATAAAATGATAATAAGAGAAATGATGCTATACTATCCTCTATCTCCCCCCAAGTCTTTGGGTATGAAATGTTCATATGAAATAATATTACACTTTAACTGAAGTTGAAACAAAGACTGATAACAAAAAGAACTGGGAACATTGGAGCCCACCAGGTCTAATCCCTTATAAAGTAAGAACAAAATGAACTTTTTAACAACAAGAAAAGGCAAATGTCTTTGATGTGGTCAACTATATGAGTCTTTGTCAAAAATCACATGACATAGTCTTTCTGCCACTCTGGGGCATTTCTAGTTCTTCCTGATCGTCTGACTGGAGTGCATAACAGGTCCGTTGGCGGGGTTGTGCGGTTTGGTGTCTCACGACTTGGTCCTGTGTCCACGGAAACGTCTATTGGTCGACTGTCAGGACTCGGAGGCTCAGTATAGGCTAGCTAACGACGACTCTGCTGCAGGTTACCTCGGCTGGGTGTCTCACTGCTGCTTGGCGTTACCTTACTGGGTGACGCAGTAGGGTGAGGAGCAGAGTGAGTTGGGATCCCGGTGTTGGTTGCAGCCGGCGTAGATCTGGTTGCATGTGTTGGGGTCACTGCTGGTGTGATGGAGTGTCCTGTGGGATTTTCAGTTGTTGCTGCAGGTAGCCTGAGTGCTAGGTCACTATCAATGGACAGCCGTCGTGGTTGTAGTTGAACGGGGACATACTTTCGTAGGAACTTCCTATTGCGAAGGGTTACCCGTCTTGAGCCATCAAGTCGTACCACATACTGGTCAAATTGGCGAACTTCAATTACCACGCCAGTCTTGTCCCACTTGCGAGGATAGAGTCCAATCTGGTTTTGCAGGCGAACATTGTCTCCCACAGCTAGAGGTGGTAATCTCTGAGTGTGCTCTGACAGTTTTTCTGCACACCGCATGTGCCTGTTTCGCAAGGCTTCTTCACGGGCCAGTGATGTGCTTAACCAAGTTTCATGAGGTTTATACTTTCCAGGTGGAATTGGTATGAAGTCTCGAATGGGGCGGCCAAATATGCACATGGCTGGAGAGAGTTTGGTATCCCTGTCTGGTGTGTTTCTGTACTGAAGCATGGCACGCTGGAAGGCATCTGTGTTTATGTCACCAGTGGAAGTTGTGTTATCCATAAGGAGACGCTTCACTGTCTTTACACCAATTTCGGCCCTACAGTTGCTGTGTGGGAAGGCTACGGAGGATAGGCGATGGTGTACACCCCAATCACTCAGGAATTGACGTGTGGCTACAGCAGTGAATTCAGGGCCACCATCAGAGGCAAGTTCATCAGGTATTCCATATGTCACAAAGATACGTCTAAGACATGTGATCAGTCCTTGGGCTCCGTTAGCTGACTGCTCTACAATTGGCCAGTTGGAATAACGGTCCACTACAACAAGGAAATGATGCCCTTGGTAGCTGAAATAGTCAGCACATAAACACTGGAATGGATACTCTGGACTTAATGGAGGTACTGGTGGTGCGCTAGGATTTGATGGTGCACTACGGTTGCATTGTTGGCAACTGGTACGAAGAGCCGTAATGGCAGGTGTGATTCCTGGCCAAAATACTGATGTCTCTGCCCTAGCAACCATGGAGGTGACACCTTGATGAGCTGCGTGCAAAGCCTCAAGTACTTCGTCTCTCAGTGATGGTGGTATGACAATACGGTCTTTGTATAGGATGACGCCATCGACTGTAGATAGACCTTCGCGGTACTGAAAGTAGTCTCTGAGCGATTCTGGCAGCTGGTGACGGTGTTCCGGGATACCAGATTCGATGATGTCGGTCAATGCTAGCATGTCTGTATCGCTAGCTGTGGCTGTGCGAACTCTGTCCCAGGTGACTGATCGAAGGTTGAGAGCATTGAGGGATGAAACAACACCTGCAATGACGCATTCATCTATGGAGTCTTCCTGATCTTCCTGCATTCTCAAACCAGTCATGAGAGTACTGCGGCTAGCTGGACACACAGAGGTTGAATCGATATGTGTCTCATCATCTGGCAACATCAGCTTTTCTGCATCACTGATTGGATGACGTGATAGACAGTCAGTGGCGCGATGTTTGACACCTGGGATGTGGACCATACGGAACTTGTAGCGTAGCGTTTTCTCTTTCAAGTTTCTTAGACGAGTATTAGAGATGTCCTCAAGCGATCGGTCTGTGAATATCTTGAGAAGAGGCTTATGGTCAACAGCGATGATGAGGTCTGCGCAGCCTAGGACAAAGTACCTGGCCTTGTCAAGGGAATCTGCGACGGCAAGAGCTTCACCCTCAACTGGCGCATAGCGAGACTCTGCTGGATGAGTGAATCTGCTGCCAACAAGTGTGATCTTCCATCCAGATGGGCAACAGAAGGGTTCCTTCTTTGAGCATGTGCAGTGCTTTTGAAGGAGCCAGAATCCAATACCCGATTTTGACCAGTCGGTCGCCAGACATGTGGGTCTTTTGGGGTCAAAGATACGAACACCTTCTTCTATTTCGCTGGCGATCAGTAGTTTTGACTCATCGAAGACGTTCTGGAGATGTTCATTCCAGTTGAATGGAGTGCCAGGTTTCAAAAGTTCCCTAAAGGGTAGCATTCTTTCGGCCATGCTGAAAGCATATGATACCTGGTTTACTAGACCAAACCAGGAACGCACATCTGTAATGTCTTTTGGCGTGGGGAAGTTAAGGATGGCTTGTAAGTATCTCTGGCAGGGTCTTACATCGTTGCGTGTAATTTCAAATCCTGCAAATTCCACAACATCAGCTCCAAACACAAACTTTTCTGGATTCAGTGTTATGCCATTTCGACCGCAAATGTCTAGCCAGTGTACCGCTTGAAAGAAACTGTCCTCGAGATCATCAGCCCATAGCAATGCATCGTCAATACATTTGGTTTTGTGAGGGATGTCTGCAACAATCTCATCATAGCGTCGGGTGTATCCATCACCTGAAGCAATGTAGCCCTGAGGTGCAGTTTTGTAGCGATATCTTCCCCAGGGAGTGATGAATGTGGTCAGATGGCGGTCTTCTTCACACAGGGGTACACTGTGATAGCCGTTCCATGCATCGAAGACTGTTTTCTTCTTCCCATGGGGGACTGATCGTGCTTGAAGAAAAGGTGATGGTGTGTGATGTGTTTCACGTGTGGCATGAGCATTAAGGGCCTGCAGATCAACAGTGCGTCTTGGCTGTCCACTTTTCTTTGCACACACAACCATTCGATGGCACCAAGTGACAGGCTCACCAATAGGGACAGGCTCAATGACGCCAAGTCGTACGTCTTGGTCAAGACCTGCCTTGACTGCATCTCGCCAGTGGATTGGAACTGGTACCGGTGTGTGGTAAGCAACTGGTTTAGCGTTGGGATCTACCAGAAGTTTCATTGGCGGACTGTCCATCAGTCGAAGTGTTTGATGTTCACATGTGTTAAAGGTGCTGGCTTTGTAGAACTCAAGGAGGTACTGTTGAAGTTTGACACGATTCTCTTCTGTCGGTGAGCATGGTAATGTACTAGGTGGAGCTGGCGGAAGTTGACGGGCAGGGCATCCACATGGAGCTTTGTCCTCACCATTCAATGCTGCTGCACTGTATTGTTGTGAGGCATGGATTTCCGGAAAGTTGTCTGTGATGATACCAAGATTGATACAGGCTTCTCGACTCAGAAAAAGTTTGTCCGATGAGTCAGTAACATATGTCATCTGCCTGGTTTCAACTACTTGACCACTAGAGTCCTTGCTCGACATCCGCAGTAATAATGCACCGAGAATTTTAATGCCATCGTTGTTCGCTGTGTGCATGCGCATTGTCACAGGGATTAGGTCAGATTCACGTAACCCAAGGTGATGGACAACTTTGAGACCGGCAAGGCAGCTCTGGCATCCGGTATCAGCCATAGCCGGTATCACTGTAGCTAGAGACGGTTTAGGAAGATTGATGCCAAGTGCCAAGTAGTCCTCTGGAAGAGCCTGTATAGACACTCTTACGAATGGTTGAGGCTTAGAGCTTCTGCGAATCCAAGTGTCAGACAGGTTGTCATAGACATGATGATCAAGCGGGATGCTGTGTTTATTATTGTTCACAATGTTCACATCCTGATGGTGTATTTGAGAGGAATCTACAGTACATAATGCGTCAAACAGAGCACTTTCCTTGTCAAAGTTTTTGGGCTGAGTGTGTGAAGGGCGCCTTGGATTGTCCACACTACGGCACACACTCTCAAAGTGGTGTTCACGTCTGCATTGTGCACACCTGTGGCCATAAGCTGGGCACTGAGTCTTGCGTTCCTGTGCAGTTCTTTTCTTTCCGTGGCCACGTTTGCCACAGTAGGAGCAAGCTTCTTGGGTGTCTCTGCTGGACTGTTGCTGCTTCTTGTAACTGGTGGCTGCTCCAACAGCATGGGAGTCTAAAAGTCTCGAAGCTGACCTTTTTCCTGCTTCCTTGGCTTCCACGAATTGGAACACTTCCTCTAGCGACATGTTCTGGTTTTTATCACCAAGTAGGTCAAGCTGAATGTCAGGGTCTGCAACACCTCTTGTGAGAACATCACGCATGATTGCTTCAGTGTAATTAACTTTGGCGGCACAATTGTTGCAGTCAATCACAAATTTGCAAATGTCAGCCTGTCCTCTCAGACGTGCACCAAAGTTGCGGACAGATTCATCGCGATCTTGTCTCATGTTGTGGAGTGTCACTCTTGCCACCATTGTGTTTTCTTCACGCACTGCTAGCTTACGAATTGCTGCCAATACATTGTCCACCGATTTGTCAGTTAGATTGCCACCTGTTGTTCTTGTAAGGTCTCTCCGAAGATGTTCATCACAACATTCCAACAACTGGATCACTTTGTCTCGACCATCCAGTTTGGTGGCAGCAACATAATCAATCCAGCGTGAAAGAAAGTAAGCCCAGTCCTCGCTGGATCCAGCGGCGGTAACTGTAGGACGCTTGACTTTCTCTACTCTGGCTGTTTTGGCAGGTGCAAATGTGTGTTCGGCGCTGTGGGCAGTTATGAGTGCGGCAACGATGGCCAGATCTAGATCGTCTGTTGTGTAGGCACAATCAGGGAACGGACACTTTACTGCAGGCATGGTGTCGTCTTCACAGTCTTGATCATAAATAAGTATCAACTATTTGCTTCAGGATCTTTATTTCCATCGACAATGATCAAAATCTGAAATTAACAATGATGATAATTAGATCTATAAAATGATAATTAGAGAAATGATGCTATACTATCCTCTATTTCCCGCTTCCCCCCGTTTCTATTTTTCAAACTCACCTGATTGATGATTGGGACAAATGTACTGACCAAGGTCACAAGTTAAATATGGATGATGCACGACCATGGAAGGACTAAAGGCGATCACAAAAACTGTGTGCATATCAACTCTCATTTATATAACAAGTAAAATACTTTATGTGCCGTTCCCCTTTCCTTCCAAGGATTAATAGCACTGACATCTAATGACAGGTTTAAATCACATGTGGGTTTATGTGGTTTGATTTAATAAATCCTCCAGAGGTGAAAATTTACACTATAAACGCTCACATATGATACGATAAAATTCCACTTTTAAAAGCTGCAGAAAAGCTAAGAAACAGGATTGGAATAACACACCTCCGGTAAAGCACAAGGTATCTCTGATACGTTAGAATTATTATCTCCATTTTTGAAGATGGAATATCTACTGTAACATTACACAAAAAGCTATTTTATCCACTGACATCAGTATATTTTTCATATAATTTCTTGCCAATATTGTTCCAATACTATGATGGCAAATTAAATGTCAGAATCTCAATTATTTGTATTTATTTACACAATCATATTAGGTAATATTTATCTTTTGAATTTGAATTATTGAAATGTATTTTTTTTTATTACTGTATTATATTATGTTTTATGAAAGATCTTGTGTATACTGAATTGATCATTTTATTAAATATACATATATTATATTATGATTTGGTAATAAATTAATATTAGTAACATATATTTATTAATTTTATGACAGATAGTATACATCTTGCCGGATATGAAAGATGTTAAAACTGACAAAACAACGTTCTGTTAGCTATATAATTGCAATAATCCAACTCCCAGCTATTGACCCTCCGGGTCGCCGTGAGCTGTATGTATGTACTCATAAAAGCTCAAAGCATTCAAGAAGAACTAGTTAACTATCCGGATAGTATTGTAGTACAAATGCATCCGAAAATTAACTCAAGTTTCTAATGGAATAATTTGGAAAATTTGAAATAAACACAGAGATAAGCGCTTAACAAATCAGATTGAACTGTTGTGAGTGAATACGCATTATAACAGGATATCAATAAGTAATTTCTGATGAGTGCCTAATAAGTAGGCCTAGAATATGTCTGATTGTAAAAATCAATAAAAGACAACTTTACCGGACGCAGACATGTTTGCCGCAGTAATCGAGTTATTTGTTTGTCGGTGCTAGATAAAATATAATCTACTTAGTCTGTCATGAATTACACATGTTTATTAATGTTATGATATATGGTATGAAAGATGTAAAACTGCACCATTACAGTTAAATCTTCTTGAATGTTTGAGCTTTAATATGTACATACGTACAGCGACCCGGAGGGGTAGTAACTGGGAGTTTGATAATTGCTACTACCATAACATTAATTTATCCAAGGAAAATTAATACAGTAAATCTCACATTTTTTTTTTAATATTTCAAGACTATTAGTCTTTTGTATTTCACAAACGTTGTAAGGTACTGCATTACTTTTAACACTGTATAGCTTCACATTTATTAAAATTCACTTATTCACTAGACAAACAAACGGATTGATCTAAATTCTGACAGACATACAACGTTTTGTCAACTACCCGGATAGCAATGTAGTCCACATGCAATCGAATATTTACTCAAGTTACTAATGGATGAAATGGTAATTTGGAAAGAAACATAGAAATAAACGCTAAACCAAAAAGAGTTAACTGTGAATGAATACGCGACAGCATACAAAGTAGGCCTACTAGAATAGTTCTGAATGTCAACATCAATAATAAGCAACTTTACCGGACGCAGCCATGTTTGCCGCTCGAGTGATCAGTTCAATCAAAAGTGACATTTACATTCGTAGGCAATATGAGGCAGCATTTTGCACAAGTTCCACTGAGATTTGAGTTATAACTTCTTTTAAGTACATACTGATTTTTTGCAAAGCACTTAAAGTATTGCAAACTTCATTTAGCGTTGCAACGCTTCTAATTATTTTCTAGTTTTATTAACGTAAACTTCTTAAAAAAGTTTTTCAAACTTCCGGTAATGCTTTATATGGTATGGAATTTTTGTTAATGACAATCAATTGTATTCAGGTGTTACATAAATATGCAAACTGTATAGATGTAAGTTAGATATAAACTTTTGCAGTGACGTACATTTATTAAATGTAACATCTTTGATATTATATGAAGTGAAAACTACAGTGTCAAGAGTGTTTATACACGACATTAAATTCATGTTACATAATGCATGAACGCATGTCATTACTGTCTTAATTGTTTATAAATGAAACCATAACTAAATGAGGGACGTACAATATTTGATATAGCCCGCTTACAAGATTGGTCAAATTGTATCATATGTGTTTATATCCGCACACAATCTTGCGATTGAGAAAGGACGACACGAAAATATCCCAAAAGAAAATAGATTGTGCAAATATTGTAATATGAAAGTAATCGAAAGTGAATACCACTTCTTACTTGTATGTCCAGCTTATACCACAATCAGAAAACAATATTTGAAACCATATTACTGTCACTGGCCATCAATAAACAAGTTCCGATCTCTTATGTCGTCAAAATCCACTAAAGTAATAAACAATTTATCGAAGTTCATATATTATGCAACAAGATCACGAACTCTTATTACTTCGAATGTACCCTAATTAAAAAGCACACTAATGTCTCTTGCATCATGTATAAGAAGATAGTTTAAAGTACGCTAAATCATAAATTTAAAGTTATTATTTATAATAAAGCCGTCATTGATATGTTCAACTAACTTATATATTTTTCTTAAGATCATATTGCGTTTAACGCAAAAATAGCTCTAATCGATATGTGTAATGAACTCTTTGTAACTCATTTTATATTTATACAGCAACATTTGGTCGCAATAAATATTGCCTATATTTTGTTTGAAATTCTAAGTCACCTACATGGAAATACATGTTTGTTGTTATTGTTGTAAATAAATATAATATGTACTATGCAAATTTTGCTTGCACGGCACTTACATCTATGTTAATCCTTTTCAGATTAATGTTTGTAATATTTCATGTTTTCTTTCACTTTTCACGCTATAATTCTATTGTTGGCTATAAGTATGCATTGTGCTATTTTATGCCAGAATAAAGATATGTTATGTTATGTTATATATATCGCGGTTTTCATTATAAGATTGCAGGCTTGATGACACGGCTTCAACACTTATGATTGAAAAATGTTAAAGACCATTCAAACGGTTATTTGATTTACCGGTGGTTTTAGAGAGCAGAACCAAGGCGAGGTATCGTATGAATTCATTAAAAGAGAAACTATATTTTTACGTGTCTAATCCATTTATGCTGTGTGTGTTTGACTTATAAGCAGTAATATGCGCATCGTGAGTTTACATTAAAATATTGGTTCTTGTTTTTTATTTTTATATTTTAGTTCCAAGACAAAATAGAAAGTTGTGTTTGTTTTTCAATATTTATTCTTAGTGTCCCTTTTCCATTTATGTTTTGTTTTATTGTAATTTAAGCACTTAAACACTGCCTAAGCACGATAAGGCCAAAACTAAAAACATGTTTGTTTCCTCTTCCTAACCGACTAACCTCTCAATTGAACGAACCCGATTTTTTTTATTTATTTATTTTTTTTTTGGGGGGGNCTTAGAGAGAGGTATGATAAACAGAAAAACAGGTAACTGCCTGATCTTTTTGTTATATATCAGGCTCGGCACGAATAAAATAACGGCTCGGTAAGCCTCGTCGTAATATTATTATAAGCATTGCCTGATAAATTTTGTTGAGATCGGTCATGAAATATTCCTTCGGACATTCTGACCTTACCTCTGATGTAATTAGGTCAGAATATAGCTATATTGAACTCCTTGTTAATAGGATGCATCGGACCATGGTTGAACTCCTGGTTAATAGTATGCATCGGAGCATGGTTGAACTCCTGGTTAATAGGATGCGTATGCTTTGGTTGGATTCAAACAAAGTGACGACTGACTTTGGTCCTATTCTTTGAAAATATGTTGTTGTTTTTTTCATAATTTTAGTCAAAAAAAAAGTCAACCCATCTCGATTAACTATTTTATTATAAACTTTTCACAGCGACGGTTGGCTGTATAAAAACGTATAATATTATCCGTTCTCGTAATTTTTAAGGATGTTGTTAGTTATATATATATTTATATATATTTTTTTTTCAAACAACAACTGTATGTATATCGTTATTCGTGCGGCCATTATAGTATTGGTATTATATGAGAAACTATCTTTTGACGTGTCTAATCCATTTATTCTGTGTGTGTTTGACTTATAAGCAGTAATATGCGCATCGTGTGTTTACATTAAAATATTGGTTCTTGTATTTTATTTTTATATTTTAGTTCCAAGACAAAATACAAAGTTGTGTTTGTTTTTCAAAATTTATTCTTAGTGTCCCTTTTCCATTTATGTTTTGTTTAATTGTAATTTTAGCACTTAAACACTGCTTAAGCACGATAAGGCCAAAACTAAAAACATGTTTGTTTCCTCTCCATAACCGACTAACCTCAATTGAACGAACCCGATTTTGTTTTTGTTTTTTTTTTGGGGGGGGGGAGGTGGTCGGTGGTGGTAAAAATATTTGTCTGATTAGATTCACAGATGGCAACAAAACGTCTTGTTGGCAAGCATATGCAAATCATCTGGTTCTCGGCGCGTGTTTACTACACAAAAAGGCAATAGCCCAACAAGCACTGTAACCGTAATGGAGTATCACGCCCGTTGCATGTCCTAGAAGAGTATCGAAGACATGCGCTATTTTTGTCGAAAGGAACAATTTGTTTTCCGTGCTACTTTTGTGAAAAAAGTAAAAAGTAAAAGTAATTTAAAGAAAAATATATATTCATTTCATCAGCACGCAATTTATTATTATATATGAATAATTGAATAATTTCTGATATTATGGTCGACTTAACCTGATTAAACGCCAGAAAGGTAGATATAATCTTTTTATTATATAACAAATCATAGTGTTAATAATCAGAACTAGTTTTGGTGATTTTGTATCAACAGGTCTTGTAATGAATTAACTGTATTTAAATGTATACATGTTGTATATTGTTATATTAAAGTGGCTCGATCACTTTGTCCAAAAGTTTTACCGAAAACCGTCGTGAGTTTAAAATTCGTGATAAATGTAATATATCGGGTCATTAAGAGTAAAAAAGTAATTTATCATCCAAATAGACACAGTTAAAAAATAAAATCGTGCAAGTAAGCACTAGTTTGACATAATGAGAAAATGAGTTTGACATTATGAGAAAATGGCGTTATTTGCAATGAAAAAGTTAACAAATACAAAAAAGATCAAGAAATATTATAGTAACTTTCTAGTTCATTCATTCAAAATTGTGTTATATATTTATTCGTGCATGTCAGAATTGTAAATATAGGATCTGACATGAGTTGTCATATCATACCATATTTTATTAAACGAGTTCAGGAATTTTGTTATGAAGCGAGCCTTTGGCGAGCTTATTAACGAGTTTCCTGGACGAGTTTAATAAAATGTGGTATGATATGACAACGAGTGTCAGATCTTTTTTTATCACATGCGTTTAAACTATACAAAATACATTTTAATTGACCAAAGAAATGCTGATAGATCTAAAAGTTGTTTACTATCGTGACGTCATTTCAAGTTGACGACGTCATTTCACCAAAATAAAGCCATGCGATTGGTAAGTTATTGATTCTGTAGCCAATGAAAACGCTTAAAAATGTTTTATTACACATGTGTAATATAAAAAAAAATACGTAATGTCTGTATTACATTGAAAACAAGGTATAGCATGTGATAAAGTGATATATTTTACAATATATGCCATTCTCAATTAATACTGTAGCACTTGTGCGTAGTCTTTAAGCATTGAATATTAAACACATTGGTTCATTTTCAGTTATTCTTCAAGTACATAATTTACATGGGAAAAAAATCGCTACCTACCTACACAGTCATATTTTACATGGGTCGGGCAGAGGCGACATACACACTTTTGGCTTAACTAGGCCATCCTAATAAATTTAACCAATTAAGAAGTTGACCCTGCAGTCAAATAAAGAACATCAGTTTCACAGTTTAATGACAAAGGTTAACCAAATTCTAAATTGATTCTAATACATGGAATCGTCGTTTTGTGAGCAGTCATTTCATTTAAAAAGAGAAAGGAACTGCTAGTATCGCATTACAAATATATAGTGCCGTTTATTAAGGCGATTAAAAGGGAATTATATCTATTACCTAAGGATGAATACGAACGTATGCTTTAAATAGCGACACAAACATATACCGATGGAACAAATCGGTGATTTAATGCAAAGCGAAAGCCCGCAAAATTCAAAGTTACACAAAGTGAAACTCCACTTGCATGATAATTCTCATCCTCCCTTAAAGGTGTTTTATGTAATAGTTGTTATCAAACATAGTTGTTATCATGTAGTCGTTGAAAACGCATCGATAATATATACTGTAATTGAAATACCATGTGTGCATATAATAATATACGCCGAATTTCTTCATTTAAGATATTTCTTGTACAAATACAACTCCAGTTCGCATAAGTTTACGCGAAAGCGTTGAAATAACGATTCCCGGTAAGACTGACTGCAAGCTTAAGGCCCAGTCTCACTATCACATTTTGCGATGCCGGTGGAGCCCCGATGGCGTTATCCGGGGTCTACCGGGAATAACCGGGGCTCCACCGGAGACGTCCGGGATGAACCGGGGAAAACCGGGGCTCCACCGGCAAACTTTTAAAATGTTTAATACCTCCGGGATGAACCGGGGCTCCACCGGCTTGTTATGTCACCGGGGCTCTGCCGGGACGCCACCGGCTTTCACCGGGGCTCCACCGGGACGCTACCGGCTACGACCGGGACTCGACCGGCGCACTACCGGCTACGACCGGGACTCACCGGGTCGTCACCGGGATAAACCGTAGCTCTACCGGGGCTGACCGGGACTCTGCCGGGATGTAAACCGGGGCAGTACCGGGGCAGCACCGGGAATATATGTGACCGCGCTAAAAAAAATAACCATCGATCATCCCGGTAGTCGCCGGTCGACCGGCTCTATCAAACCGGGATGAACCGGGGCTACACCGGCAATAGTGATATAAATAAAAAAAGCTAACAGTTGATAAACTCATAGGTTGAATAACAGGTATACATTCAATTTATACGGTATGCTTTTGTATTATTCAATATATTATTATTCAATATAAAACATTTGTGTAATTATACTAAATTATCGGCAGTATGCTTACTTTACACTGTATGCAAAAGACTGGGTGGGGTAATTACCTACCAACAGACCAACCATCTTAAAAACAGTTACCTCTCGACAGTGGTCACTTTGGTCATTTATCTTGACTGACCGCTGTTCTCAGGTTGGCTTGTATAAACAATCCCGCATCCTGTATGAAGAGTCGTCATAAATTCTGACGTGTCCTGATTTTGGATATGAAAAGAATGTGCTCCAAAACAGAACTTAAGAGGTCTGAGACCTTAGCAACCATAAACCATTTATTCCTGACTTTCATTGGATTGGTTTCTTGCCAGTTACTAATTACTCTGCTGCAGTCATGCATAGAACTGCGATTATGTATTGTGTATTGACTGCGATTATGTATTGTATATTGACTGCGGTAATTGATAATAGCTCTTGTTGTCTATGGTATGTTAACGAAAATGTAATCTTTTGTATTGAGAATGGATAATTTAAAGATTGTATCATACAACTGTCGAGGTCTAAATGATGTTTCGAAAAGAGTTGATGTTTTTTAATATCTAAAAGGCCTAAATGCCCATATATATTGTTTACAGGATTGCCATTTTATTTGTTCAATGGAAAAACAAATTTACTCTCATTGGGTTGCTGAATGCTATTTTAGTTTTGGCACTTCTAATTCAAGAGGAGTATGTATTTTATTTAATAAATGTTTGGCAAATCTAAATGTAAAAGTGCACACTCAAGTAAAAGATACAAAGTTAAATTAATTAATTATAGATTTAACAATAGATAACCATAGATTTACTCTGTGCACTCTTTATGGACCAAATAATGATACCCCTTTGTTTTTATAGTAAACTGTTTAATATAATAGAGACCATAGGAAATAAGTCTTATATTTTATGTGGAGATTTTAATTTAGTACTTGATGTGGATATTGATTATGCCAACTATAAAACATTGAATAATAATAAGAAGTCGAGGGAATTGTTATCTTCTGTAATCAATGATAAAAACCTAATAGATACTTTTAGAGTCATAAACGGTGACGGAAAATGTTTCACTTGGCGAAAGCCTCACACTGTCCAACAAGCCAGATTTGACTTATTTTTAACAACTAATGATTTCAGTCAGTTTATCAGGAAATCGGAAATAAACGCAAGCTACAGATCAGATCACTCCCCTTTTACTTTGGAATTGAATTTTAGCAAACTAGAACATGGAAAGGGTCTATGGAAATTTAATAATTCGTTACTCTATGACCTAGAATATATTCAATGTATAAAATTAAAAATTGAAGAAATTAAGCAGCAATATGTCTTACCGGTGCATAACATTGAATATCTTAATACTATAGAAAATGAGTTAATACAGTTTACCATAAATGATCAACTGTTTTTTTATTAATGGAAATCAGAGGTAAAAAAATAGCATATTCGAGCTTCAAATCCTAAAAGAGAAAAGAAAAAGAATATTATATTTTAAAAGCAACTGAAGACATTGAAAAAAAAATGAAAACATTGAAGAGCTCAATCTATTGCATCAAGAACTCTTAGGCATTCGGAATTTTAAAATGAAAGGAGCTTTCATTAGATCTAAGGCAAAGTGGATTGATGAAGGTGAAAAACCCTCAAAATAGCTTTGTAACTTAGAAACACAACATGCATCTATTAAAAGCATCCATTTTATTGAAAACGATGAAGGTCAACGGCTATTTGACAATCAGAGTATAAAGAAGCTGCCCAATTTTACAAAACATCGTATACAAAGTCTGTTTTTAACGACTCTTATAATGTACATGATGACCTTAAAGGCATAAACACAATTAAATTAAACAATGCACAATCTAAATAATTAGAAGGCCTTCTTACACTTAAGGAAATATTAATTTCTTTAAAAAATATGAAGCATGACAAAAGCCCAGGATCAGATGGTTTTACAGCAGAATTTTTTTTAAGTTTTTTGGAAAGATTTGGGCCACTTTATAGTGAGAAGCCTCAACTATGCTTTTACATCTGGAACCATGTCAGTTACTCAAAAACAAGGTATAATCACATGTTTACCTAAAGATAATAAACCCAGACATTTTCTGAAAAACCTAAGACCATTAACGCTTTTAAATGTAATTTACAAGCTTGCATCTGGGACTTTTGCTTACAGATTAAAAACTATCCTTGATACTCTTATTTCTAAAGATCAGACAGGATTAATTAAAGGCAGATATATAGGTGAGAATACCAGACTTTTATATGACATTATGAAATGTAGAGAAGATACCAATATCCCTGGACTCTTGATGACCATTGACTTTGAAAAGGCGTTCGATACCCTTGAGTTTGATTTTATAGAAAAAAACAACATTAGATTATTTTAATTTTGGTACAACATTGAACAAATGGATTTCACTTTTCCTACATTATACCTCGACAGCTATTCAAATCAATGGGTTTCTATCAGAATTTATTACGATTAAAAGAGGCTGCCGACAAGGAGATCCAATAAGTTCCTATATTTTTTATTCTTTGTGCTGAAATTTTGGCAATTAAAATAAGAAATTGTAATGCAATTAAAGGTATAGTGATAGACAATATTGAATATAAAATTTCTCAGTTTGCTGATGATACATCTCTCTTACTGGATGGCACCGATATTTCCCTCAATGATACCCTTGATCTTTTAAATAACTATGCCTTATGTTCTGGTTTTAAAATCGATTATGAAAAAACAAATCTTATATGGATTGGCTCCAAAAAGTTTAGCATACAATCAATAAATATAAATAACTAAATATAAACTAGTCTGGGGCTAAACAAACTTTTTCTTAAGTTTTATGAATATTATTTGATGTTGATTTAAAACAAATGATAGAAAATAACTTTCTCACGTAAACTTGAAAAGCTGCAAAATATCGTATGTTTTTGGAAAAGAAGAACTTTAACACCCATAGGAAAGATAACTGTCGTTAAATCACCATTACTTCCCCTTTTTACACACCTGTTTATAGCTCTTCCAAGTCCAGGAGAAAAAGTTTTAAAACAAATAAATAGCCTGTTTTTGAATTTTGTATGGGATGGACCAGCAAAAATTAAACAAACTATTGCTATTAAATCATATAAAGATGGAGGAGTTGCCATGACTGATATATATGCTTTTCAAAAAACTATGAAAATGACATGGTTAAGGAAAATTGTATTAAGTGATGGAAAATGTTTCCAACTAGTATATTCTATTTTTGATGTGAAGAAAATATTCAATTTAGGAAAAAATTATATAGAAAAAATTATGATACGTTTAAAAAATAGCTTTCGGAGAGATGTCCTTACAAGTTACATTGAGTATATTAATAAACAAAATGTCAGTAAGTGTGAAGATATGCTTGATATGCCTTTATTTTATAACCACAATTTTAATGTGTTATCAAAACAAACTTGTGTATACATGTTTTAGCTATAATACAGATATACCAACTTGCCATTCAAAATGGAATACACTTTTTACTAACGTTGAATGGACAAAAGTGCATGCACTTGTTTTTATTATACCTAGAGACACATACACCGTTCCAGACACGAATTGTTCACAGAATATTATGAACCCAATCTTTGTTATATAAAATGAACATTGTTCATGACAATTTATGTTCCTTCAGTAGTGAAAATGAAGAAACCCTATTACATATATTCTGTGACTGCATTTTTACAAAGAGAATTGTAAATTATGTTGTAGAATTTTTTAGATCACATAATGTGCAAAAATGAGATGGCATGTCAAACAATGTTATTTCGATGTACAAGTATCAACATGACTGATATTAATATTCTCATCCTAGAAATTAAAAAGTATATATTTGTATGCAAGAGAAAGGGTCTATTACCTTCAATAATAGGGCTAAATAATGATCTAAGCAAAGCATGGGAAATCCAATCTAATATAAAATATATAGAAAAGGAAGTACTAAACTGGTTAATTATTAAAAAATTTGTAGATCAATAGAACAGTATTATTGTAAATTGTGTTGTTTGCTTAAAATATTTAATAACATGATCGTTTGATAAATGTGTATAATTGTCTGAAGTCCAAACGTTTGATTAAAATAAAAAAAAAATCTGAAGTCCAAACCTTTTTCCTTTTTTGTGTATCATAACATGGCATTTTGTGTATGTGTCTGTGTGTGTGTGAACTGTATGAATGTGTAAATATATAATGGTATGCATGGATTTTATTTACCTCTATTGTATCAACCAATTTGAATTGTTAAAAGAACTCTATTGTATACTAACAAATTAACATGTAAACTAACAATACATTTTGTAATGTATGGAGGTGAATAAACGCTAGAAATTAAAAACAAAACAAACAACTATGTTGCTGTAATTCTTATAGTATCCTGTCGGATACCCAAAAGCACCCCAGATTGAATTGCTTTTGGTCGTTTAAGCTCTGTCGGATCCCCCTAACACACCTTATCCAAAAAGTTCACTTTCACCACAATACTCGTTTCGCTTACTGGTCGTCAACTCTTCGACTTCATATGCGGCTTCAGCACAAAATCCCGCTGTCAATCTCCCTTGGATTTCCTTCAAAAAATGTATCACCCTTGCAGTCGATAGTGTCCCATTAAAGATTTCATCCACGTGCTTAAACTAACCATGGTCCAACAGAAAGTTTATGCAACTTTCTAATCGAAAAAAGAGACGAACCTATGAAGAGATTCAAGAACGTACAGAAGGAGACATGTACTGGTGTAGAAACACTTATCATGGCTTTGTCCGATACATTGTCTAGGACCGCAAACAAAATGAGCCCTACTCCTTTATTAAATGAAAGCGTTGTGACAACAGCGAGATCTCACCCATTACATCTTCAGGTGTGACCAACAACGATCCCAAAAAACGAAGGCCACCATCTGGAACAACCAGTTCACTAATATAGATAAGTCCTTCATCCCACCAATGGAGGAGGACTATATATATACATACGGGAACCTAGTTCGTCTGTTTTCAGGGCCCGCGATTACAGGACGACAAGAAGTGCTAGCCCGGTGATATAGGACTTACGCTAGCAGACACTGCAACGGCTCCGAATTGAAGCAAAGTTGGTGATAATGTACAGGATTGTGTGCAACCTAATTGACATTCATAAAATATTAACACTCTTCCGGCCTAGCCAAAAAAGATCACGAGGCCACTTTTGCACTCCTTCACGTTAGGCATCAAACTGTGGGACATACTCTCTTAACATGCCCTCACAGTCAGAACGCTGAAGGGTTTCAAAGGAGAGGGAAAGTACTGTTTAAGCCTTTTTATAAACTTAGCCAACTGCGCCCCTCACATATTTCTTGTACCATACACTACTGTACGACTGTACGACTCTGCCCCCGAGTGGGATTTGTATATGAACAGAAAAAATTGCTTACTTAGTAAAATATTTAGTGGCCTTTAGCCTCCGATAATGTAATCGATTATCCCCGTTATCTGAATTTAATCAAGTAGATACGCGAGGAAACTAGAACTGTCAAGCTGCAGTTTTCTTAAATTATGTTGAGTATTCATCGTCTTAGGCATTAAATTACCATTATGTTTGCCAATTTGTTCATTACAAAATGTTTCAAACAACAACCACGTTAGTGTTGGCCACAGAATCAATATAAATCGATCAATGTTTTTTTCGTACCCTGTATAGTTCGACTCGGGTCCGAGAACATTATGATCAGGAAATCAATGCAACCGTTTACAGGGGGGTTTTCTAGCCATTTTTGGAAAAGGAGTCTGCTCAAATTTGTTTTCTTTTTTTAATCGATAAAATGGCAAATTTGGAAATTTTGTATTGACAAAATGGACCAAATTGGGATTTTTTATCAACAAACATTACGACACATCAGGCCTTTTCCTGGCCATTTTTGGATAAAATGCAATTCATACAAAAAAGTTATATTTATATATTTTGTTAGATGTTTTTGAAATAAAATTGTGATATAATAATCATAAGACACTTCTTTCCAGTGATATTTTTACACATTTTCTCATCTGAGTCCTGGGACTCGATAACTTGCAAATCTATGAGTATGAGTCCCCAAATTGAAACTCAAAGAACAAGTTCAAATATTAAACTATATTATTATTTAGAAATTTCAATGCATTTTTGGGACTCACATGATTCAAAACTTTGCATCCCTAGAGATTTGTGTGAGTCCAGGATGCGGGACTCGCAGGTAAATAATCACTGTCTTTCTATAAAAAAAAATACACAGTTTAAGATGTTTTTTATGATTACATTTCCTTGTTTACCACACAAATGTGTGTATCATACTTGTTACCAACTCTAGAGGCCACATTTATGACTCAATCTTGGTGAAACTTGGTCAAAATGTTTATATTGACAAGATCTATGGTGATTGAGAATCTGGATCACGCAAGTCCAAAAACTAGGTCATCAAAACTTAGGAAAAAAAAATGTAACCATGTTATCACTCTAGAGGCAACATTAATGACTCCATCATGGCGCTCCTTTTTAGGCCTTAATGCTAATGTTAATAAGTTGTAAATAGCAAAATACAGAAAAAAACACAGCAAAATATGTAAATTATACTACATCACTCTCCACAATATCTCTTTAGAATTTGTAAGTACTTGGCAATTTACTCCATGCCTCAAATACATACACAAGTGAAACAGCCTTTTAAATAACTTGCAGATTTAAAAAAAAATCATAGGAGAGCCACAGGCTGTTGCATGGTCAACAATTAAACTTTATTTTTAGTTATCCTCATACTACATGTGGTCTTAGAATTGCAGGCCATATAAATTTACATAAGATGTTACAAATGTATAATGTTTACAGGTTGAGCCATCTTTGTAAGTCATCAACAGCAAAGGAACGAAGTCATGGAAATTAACTCATTAAGTGAACCAGTGGCTAATGTCAAGGTCTGCAATGATTCTGACAGTCATGACACCGTTTTTGGGATAAAAGCAGAAAATGGCATGCATGCTGGTGTAAAGGATAATCATTCAGAAGAAATGTATACAAAGCCTGATCATCACATTGCAGCAGAAAATGATTTCCATGCTGGTAAAGAAGCTGAGGCTAATGTTATTACAGAGGACAATGGCATGCTGGAGTCACATGGAGAAAGCGGGTACCTGACTGATTCTGTGATCTCGGGGAACGAAAAATATACTTTGCGGTCCGAGACCAGTAGCAAATCAGAGGTGGATATTACCCCATGTGGTGAGAATTTAATGGTGTTCAGTGATTCAAGTTCTAACAACAGCCCGATTAGTCCAGAAAAAACAATTAGGGAAGCTCAAGAGGGGTCGTTAGCAGAGAGCTCCAGTTCTACATATACAAATAGTGAAAGTGACAAACTTGACCAATTTAGTCAGATTGCAAATATGGCTTCGATAGGGATTAATGATATAAGTTCATTAGATAAAATTGTTTCGTCGAATTCCATTCCAGCTAGGCCAGAATCCCTTACACTGACAAACAATGATAATGATGATTCCGGTATTGCCAAAACCAGAAGTTACAGTGATTATGGTGACTCTCCAAGCATGAACAGTTCAGAGGGTAGAAAGAGAAGTAAAAGCTCTGCATTCCCCATTCCCAGACAGAAGGAAGGTGTTCATATTTCAGAGGAGTTGTTATCCAAGAGTTTGCCTCATGGAAAGGTTATACAGCTTCAAACTGGAATGATCGAGTTCATAGCTGATGATCTTATAGAGAAAATCCGAATGAGTAGTCCAATGTCAAAACCAGGTAATAAGTTAATAACATATGTTGTTTTGTTCTTTTGTTTAAATAAAGCACTATGCAAAGTGCGGTATCCATTTCAACGGCATTTGCCAATATAGGCAATAATGATAATGAATTTCAACATATCATTCGCCTACAAAAAATGGGGCTGCAAATGCTTTTCATCATGAAATCTCAAATATTATTTATATACACATGAAGATCTAACCAGGGAACTTGAGCTTGGGTTACTAGGACATGATTCTGTGGATATTTCTCATTACTGATGAAAAGCAAAACACGTTTTACTGTATGTCAAGTCCAGTTTGAAAATATTTTTAGCTACAAAGATATCAAAATTATTCGAACTTCATATACTACAGATATCATTTCTTATGATTGCTTAAACAAGCGTTTGCAAATAATTGATGCATGGCAGACAATTTGCAGGGTTCAAAAGTGAGAAAATTGAAAATGCTTGCATCAAAATGCAGGATTCTGCTTCAATAGAAATCCCTGATTTATATTTGAAATTTCATCGTCCAATATGGTTATTTATTGATTTTCATGGATCTACAATATTTAGTTCGTGGTTTTAACACTGAGAAATTTGCCTAACAAAATTTACAAAATATGACAAATATGGGATGTCTGTCCGACACAGTGTCTGACAATAAATTAACATCGTTCACAAATAACAAGCATGCATGTGTGACAGATAAGCCAAATGTCTGACATGATTTTCAAGCAAATGTGTCTTAAAAGGCACTTCAGAGATTCTGCAGGGTCTTTTTCACGATAAAAGTGCATGTCTTATGATATCATTGCTATTTATTTGCATTGACAGTTTCAGCATTATTCATTTGTTAATGTTGAATGTCATGTTATATGCATTGTCCTGTATTGTGGAATCTTTAGGCAATTGGTCACTCACCTTTAATGAAAGACAACTAGAGCCTAGGTCACCTGTAGTAACTAGTATTGAATTGTATAGTTTTATCAGTCATCAATTTATATTTGAGCCACGATCTGGGAAAATGGGGCTTAATGCATTTGCAGTCTTCACTTTCCGCTTATTGTATTTTTATTTTAAAGGAAGTCTCTTCTTAGCGTAAATCCCGTTTAGGCAGAAAGTGTTGTCCCTGATTAGCCTGTGTGGATTGCACAAGCTAATCTGGGACGACACTTCACGCACATGCATAAAGCCCCGTTTTCCCAGAATGTGTCATATATTTTCCTAGCCAGTGAAGTGAGCAGCAGTAGACGCTCCAGTGACTTCAGCATAAACAGCGTTGACTCCAGCTCCATGGCGACCTCCATGACCTCTGGAAGGTCAAGGTCATCATACCCGCAGAGCCCAGACTGCATGCCGCCCATCGACCCCATCGCAGTTCATGAGATAGAGAACCATGCACGCATGGTGGCAGAGAATGTAGACCAGATGATGACCAATCTGAGGGAAAATTTGCACAAGGTCTGTTAGTAACTTTAATTGACGGATTACTTTTTTTATTTCCCCGAGTAAAGAGATAGAGCTGGTATACTGTCTGTCGTTAGACACAAACTTGTCCTGTAAAGTGAATCTACACTTTTAAAGATAATGTGTATTTTGTATCATCCTTTGTAAAATTGTTATTAAAGTTATTCTCCTTTTTATGCCCCCGGTAGGGTGGCATATAGCAATTGAACTGTCCGTCTGTCTGTCTGTCCGTCCGTCCGAAAACTTTAACATTGGTCATAACTTTTGCAATATTGAAGATAGCAACTTGATATTTGGCATGCATGTGTATCTCATGGAGCTGCACATTTTGAGTGGTGAAAGGCCAAGGGCGAGGTCATACTTTAAGGTCAAAGGTCAAAAAACAAAATCCAAGGGAAGTAATAAGCTTTATAAGGAGAAAATTTCTAAACCTGCCAAATGATTATAGAAATTTTATTTATATTGAAGAACGCATTTCATTTGGAATTTCAAACTAGAAACAATCTTTAAAGGGAGATAATTTCTATTTATCATTTGGCAGGTACAGATCATTTTCACAGGGGAAGTAATAATTTTAAAGGGATATAATAAAAAAATAACAACTTTAATTCAAAGTGGCACAGTTCCTGACGAACACATTTCTTGTTCAACTTAAATATTCTCAAATAGGATTTCTATAACTAACAAGTTCACATACTAGTAACTATACTTTATGAAATTAAATGTAAGGAGTAATCATCATTCCTGTGACAGGCTCTAGTATATCAAGGAATTAGTTTTCTGAATATTGGTTTCTAGTTCAGTACGACATGATTTCATATTATGTGTAATCCAGATAATTTGATTGGAATTCTTGTTCAAACAACATGGGATAAGCAGAAAAGCTGCTCCAAACACTGATAAAATATTCAAGCAATAACAAATAATTTGTTTACTGTATTTTGAAGAAATGTACATTGATACAACCTGACCCAAAATATTTAAGGCAATTTAAAAAATATATATATCTTTGGAAAGTTACATTGAATATAACTAACAAGCTAAAATAAAACATGTTCACTTATTATGTAAAACAAATCATATCAACAAAATAACATTAATGTTGTCCTTCTAATGGTCATACATTGAACATTATTATTAACCCTTTGTATGCTGGGAAATTTGTCGTATGCTCAAATGTTGTCTGCTGAATTTCTAAAATCATCATTTTCTTCACTTTTTTTCAAAGACCACTATCAGAATAGCAAACAGTTTGGATCCTGATGAGATGCCACGTTCTGTGGCGTCTCATCTGGATCCAAACTGTTTGCAAAGGCTTTCAAAATCCGGTTCCAGCACGGTAAGAGTTAAATAGAATACCCTGTGTTGGAGTCTGTGTGCTCAGCTATAAAACATGAACCACTAAGCTTTGCTAAATAAACTTAGGACCACCAAGGGCAAGAAAGCTTGTAGGTTTTTTACTCACCTGAGCACGTACATGAAGTGCAAATGGGGAGCTTTTAGGATGCTGTGTTGTACGTCATCCTTTGTCCATCAGTCTGTGTGTGCCTTAACTTGTTTGTTCTGACGCCTTCTGCTCCTGAACCACTTGGCAGATTTAATGAAACTTCACAGGAATGATCATTAGATGACCCTCTTTCAAGCTTGTTCAAATTGTTTTGTTCCATTGCATATGTAGGTCACTGGAAAAAAATAGATCGGTGTGAACTATTGTCTTGTAGTCCTTTAATGAGTTTGTTCAATTCATGCCTCTAGGGTTAAAACTGGTCAAAGCGTAGGGGTCATATGATTTATAAAGACTTATACATCAACTCATTTTTAAAATCTTTAAAACGGCAATGGTAAGTGGTTTTATATATGGTGCATAACATTGTATGGTTGTCCTCTTCAAAGTTTTATTCAAATTATTTGCCTGGGCTCAATATTTGCCCTGCCCCGGAGGTCACTTGTTTTCTTTATTTGTTCATAGATTTTTAAAAATAATTTAAGTTTGGTATTCAGCACGTACCACTGTAGAGTGATCCTCTACCAAGTTTTTTCAAAGCATGCCCCTGGGGTCAAAACTGGTCTCACTCAAGGGTCAGAAGATAGATAGATTGCGCCTTTAAACGTGCATTTTTGCATGAAAAGGGCACTATATATAAATCTGGTATAATAATATAGACTAATATATAAATAACTGTTTTTCTCTGAATCAACTTAAGTCAGGTGTTTGATATTTAGTGTTTGACTTCATATGGTGGTCCTCTAAGATTGTTCAAACGTTGCCCCTGGACTCAAAATAGGCCCGGCCATTGTTGTTTCTTCTTTTCCATGTATGTTTAAAATGAAAACTGTCTAAATCTCCTCTAAACTGAAGGACCCAAACGTTTGATATTTGGCACGAAAGGTCTGATAGTGGTTCTCTGCTAAGTTTGGTCAAATCATGCCCCTGGGGTCAAAACTTGCCACTCCCTAGGGGTCAAATTATTCATAAATACTTGTAAAACAAATATCAATAAACTTCTAAAATCTTTTCGGAAACAGAAAGTGTCAAGGGTTTGATAATTGGTGTGAAACATAGTGAAGGTTTCCTCTAAAAAATGTCAGATCATACGCCAGGGGTAATATCTAACAATTAAGGGTAAGATGACAAATATAGAGTTATATAGTAAATGAAATTTAAAATCGTATTCTTTGAAACTGTAAGGGCCAGTAGTTAAATATTTGGTGTGGGACATTGGTCGTCATCTACTAAGTTTATTAAAAACATGCCCCTTTGGTGTGGGACATTGGTCGTCATCTACTAAGTTTATTTAAAACATGCCCCTTTGGTGTGGGACATTGGTCGTCATCTACTAAGTTTATTTAAAACATGCCCCTTTGGTGTGGGACATTGGTCGTCATCTACTAAGTTTATTTAAAACATGCCCCTTTGGTGTGGGACATTGGTCGTCATCTACTAAGTTTATTTAAAACATGCCCCTTTGGTGTGGGACATTGGTCGTCATCTACTAAGTTTATTTAAAACATGCCCCTTTGGTGTGGGACATTGGTCGTCATCTACTAAGTTTATTTAAAACATGCCCCTTTGGTGTGGGACATTGGTCGTCATCTACTAAGTTTATTTAAAACATGCCCCTTTGGTGTGGGACATTGGTCGTCATCTACTAAGTTTATTTAAAACATGCCCCTTTGGTGTGGGACATTGGTCGTCATCTACTAAGTTTATTTAAAACATGCCCCTTTGGTGTGGGACATTGGTCGTCATCTACTAAGTTTATTTAAAACATGCCCCTTTGGTGTGGGACATTGGTCGTCATCTACTAAGTTTATTTAAAACATGCCCCTTTGGTGTGGGACATTGGTCGTCATCTACTAAGTTTATTTAAAACATGCCCCTTTGGTGTGGGACATTGGTCGTCATCTACTAAGTTTATTTAAAACATGCCCCTTTGGTGTGGGACATTGGTCGTCATCTACTAAGTTTATTAAAAACATGCCCCTTTAGTTAAAATTGGCCCCTCTCTAGGGGTGACTTGTTTTGTTTTTTTATGTTTATTGTAAAAACTGTCTCAAACCACATTAAGTGTGTGTCATACAGTGTAAAAAACCTAGATAAAAACATAAGTTATTACACTCACATCACAAAATCTACACATAACAGATTAGTTTCTACATGTACATGTCTTAAGTGAGTTACCTAGGACCTTAAGTCCCTGTTGTTATTTATTCCTATCCCTTTATCTCATTGTAGATGTCAGCCATCAGTGTAGGGTGCGAGGAGGCATACAAGACCTCCGTAGACTTTACCTGTGATTCTGTAGACTCAAGTATCAAAGTAAGTATCAAGGATAAACTTGCATGGATAAACTGTCTGGAAATTAACACTGTGCAACTGTAAATTCAGTACTTGGTAGGGATACAAGAAGGTGGTAGATATTTTGGCATGATTTTCCTAAGTGGCAAACTCTTTTTAAGTACAAAGATCAGTTGCAAAGTGAAAATATATATTGACTCATTAAAAATATTCTCTTTGTAAATTAATGATCATGTACCTGTCTTCACACTGTCTTTTCCAATGAACACTAGCATTAACTATATATATCTATATTGTATATGTTATAAAATTGATTTAACAAACACATGTTTCTATAAAAAGAATAGTTTAGACCAAGGGTTGCACATGAAAAAGCAAATAAAACAGTTTGGCTACACCTTGTGTGCCTTAAAATGTAATGTTGATGCAACCATGTTGTTGACTTTATATATTCTCAAATAAATGATGTAGTTTTTCAATATTAATAATTCTTATGACCCAACAAATAGAAGTAATTATATACCTTTTTTTTAATTTTAGTCCATGTATGCCTTGATGGCAAAGTGTGAGGAGCTATCTAAGAACATGCAGCCAGTGTACAAGCTGAACGATCAAATGTATCCTTGTTATCAGCCTTGATGATGGATTAATTTAACGTTGTAAGGATTTAGCACTGCTAAAATGTATTTTAAAGTGGTGTTATTTAACTCTTTTTGCGGTTATTGCGCAACTCAAATATGTTTTTTCACAAAGAAGGCTTCATATTTTCATATGCTGGGTCATTGCATGATTTTAGTTTAACATCATATTGCAATTGTTCTGGCTAAGTAAAATGACCACAAATATTGTATTTCAAATATTGCTTATATTTTCTTAATCAAAATATTTAGTCATTTCTTTGTTATTTCTTTATTTCTGCAGCATTCCACAAAGATTTTATTGTATGTTAATTTAAAATAGAAAATCAGCATACATTTCTCTCTATGAAGACAGAACATTATGTTATAGCTTAAAATAATCCTTAACTCAAAACAGTAAAGATATCAAACGACTTTTGGACAAGCTGGAAGAAAAGTTAGCTGAAAAACCAACGTAGCTTTGAACACAGAGGAAGCTGCATAGTCCTGGAGCACCTATTTTTGAAACACAATTATTTTGAATTGATATTGATCATATGTTTAATGTTAATCTTTTGGAAGCATTAATCAAACACTTCGAAAGCCAAACATACACACCTTTAAAAATTAATTATAATTTATGTATATGGTGGTTTTCTACATTTATAGGTTTTAAACGTATTAATGAGGAAACAATTATATTATTTGTCTTAATATTTAAATTATATTTTTTAAGGAGTTTAATTTTAATATACGTGACGTGCTATACAACTTCTAGATATGAGCAAAGTAATTCTTTTCTTTTCTACATATTTAAATTATATTTTTTAAGCAGTAAAATTGTATTATACATGCTTTTCTATACAACTTCTAGATATAAACAAGGACATTATTTTTTTATAAGTGTTGACACTTAAGCAAGCATGTAGTAGCAACATACTTTCTTCCGTTCCAACAATGATATAGTGTTATTTTTGCCTTGAAAATAATGTGCAAAGATATATGAATTGTTGAATTTACTGCAGGAAATATGTGTCGTGTTCTGAGAAAACTGGGCATAATGCATGTACGTAAAGTGATGTCCCAGATTAGCCTGTGCAGTCCTTACATGTTTATCAGGGAGGACACTTTCCGCTTTTATGACATTTTTCGTTTAAATGAAGTCTCTTAGCAAAAATCCAATTTAGGCGGAAAGTGTCGTCCCTGATTAGCCTGTGCGGACCGCACAGGATAATCTGGGATGACACTTTACGCACATTACTGTATGCCCAGTTTTCTTAGAACACAACACATATGTGCACATTGGATGCAAAAAAAATCTAGTCAGCTGAAATTGTTAAAAAAGTGTCTCTTGCCATGTTTTCTTAATTACATAACACATGATAACAACTAGGCAAGAATAATGAATAACGCTAAGAAGGTACAACAAATGTTAAATTAGTTCAATTTATTTGTAATCTTACCTTATACAGTTGCTGGAAGAATTAAAATCAATTGTTCCTATTAAAATGTTATCATATATGAAAGTTCGAAGACATATCAGGAGTTCATATAAATAATTTTGTTGTAAAGTTGAGAAATGGTTGTAGGTGATGAGTTGTGGACAAATGTATGTATTACATTAGATAATATATTAAGTAAAGAGTCATGTTATTTTTTTGCTGATCATTCCTGTCAGTTTTTTCATGGCTTAAAGTTTGAAGATATTTATAAAACAGTTCATCTTTGTTTTTAGTCGTTTATATTATTACCTTGCTTAAAACAACAATAGTTTGATAAATATTTGAGTATAATTTCAAGTTTAAGAATCCTGCATTGAGTTCGAAATGCTGTAATATGTAAAGACTATGTGTACTTAAGGAAAAAGTGAGTACTTTGGTTTGAAGAACTGTTGTTATGTTATTTTTCTTAGAAGTTTGATGCTTATAAACAGTGCAATAAATTTATGTGTTTTGTTGTTGTATTTTTCACATCATAAATGATGTAGGTATGTTTGTTAATTGATGGCTTTTCATCATGTCTTGGGCACATTATTTAATATCCGTGTTTCAATTAGTTTAATAGAATTTGTTTGTGTGTAAATTGTACTTTATGACTGCTTATTCTAATCATTAAATCTAATTTTCAATAAGTGATACAGATGATTATATAATTATGTCAAGTACGATATTAATATGATGAAAACCATTAGTCCATCTTGCGCATTTGTTGTGTTGCCAAATTTACAAGATTTTGCCTCCATATATTTATGAATTGTTTTTGTCAGATACATGTTTTTGTCAAAGAAGCTTTCTTTCAGAAAGATTTTGTTGAGCATTTATGATTAAAATCGGGAGTTTTGCAATCGTTTATTAGGTTAATAGACAAATAATACAAATAAAAACCAAATTGATTATGTGTAGTCAGAAAGAAATGAAATGGAGATCCATTATTACCACAGAAAATTTAATGCAGGTACACCATAAAATAAATGCAAACAAATGCAATACATTTCACAATCTGATATTATGATTCTACCTATTGTATTGATAATTTCTCTCCCATTGCTGAGACAATGTTAAAACGTAGATGATTTGAAAAATCCTCTATTAAGTGGTAATTTGTTTTCGTTATATGTGTATGTACTAGTATAGGTTGGATATTTTATAAATAAGATGACAAAACATAAATGTATTTTGAATATTAGACCAAACTGTTGATATACGTTTTATATATTTGTTAATTTTGTTAAAATGGATTAATTCAGTTATTCTGTGTTTTTATATAATGATTGGTCGCTGTTAAGGCTACTTTTATATTTGAATAAATCATTAAAATAGTGAATCTTAAAGCGTTGATGAACCCTTCAAATCATACACTGTCTCAAACAATAACATTTGATTTGGCCGATGAAAACTGCAGCGTTTAATTTTAAAATATTTATGCAGAGACAAAACATGCGCTGAACTGTTTATTTTCGACACCACTGGTGACTTATTGAAAGGGCCTATGTCGTCGAAAAATCGCAATCCTTTTACAATATATTTTTTTTTATATATCTATAAGATCTAACGAAATTCGCTTTATAAAGATGCAAAAAAATAAAACACAAAATATAATATAAATGCACTATAAATTATTTGATTAAAAAAAGCAGATACGCGTAAAATATAGGAAAAAGTATATTCCAGAAACATCACAACTGCAGGAGTAAAAAATCTTCTTCCTAATTGTACTGACGCCAACTGGCGTATACTCGTACAGGCGCATAGCGGTGTGAGAAAGTTTTATACGGTGAGGCTTAAAATTTGCTCATCAAAACAAGAGATTAAAATAATACTATTTTACAGTGCAGGTAAAAACGCCCATTTATCAGATTACTTGAGGGAGATGGACTGGACTTCCTCCTTGAAGCTGTTCAATGATGAGTAGCTTACAATGGTTTGGGGGAGTCTATTCCAAAGCCGGATGGTTTCTGGGAAGAACGACTTCTGGTAGCACTCGGTCCTAGCGAAGGGGACTAGGTAGCAATTCCCATGGCCTCGTACCGAACTTATGGGTATATGGTTGGGACATCCACCAAATTGTGGACGATGCGGTACATCATTGTTACCTTCATCTGGGCCCGGCGTTCTTGAAGGGTCGGCCACTGGAGCTGGTGTAGCATTGGTGTTACACTGGTGGTTCTTCTATAATAACTGTAGACCATTCTTGCTGACCTACGCTGAACCATCTCCAGTTTTCGGAATTTGGTGTCGGTGAACGGTCCCATATGATTGCTGCGTACTCCATGAGTGGTCTTACCAGGGTGGTGTAGCAGAGTGCCTTGGTCTTTTGAGGGCAATGATGACGGTTGTGGTATAAAAATTAGCGAGTGTTATTGGCCTTTTTGACGACTTCATTTATGTGTTGGTTCCAGCTCAGGGATTTGTGGATGTTTATTCCTAGGTATTTTGCTTCATCAACTTCCTCTAGTGTGTGTCCGTGAATATTATATGGTATTGTGATAGGTTTTCGCTTTTTAGTTATATGAATAACTTGGCATTGCTGCGGGTGGAATTCCATGAGCCAATCTTTTTCCCATCTTTTTAAGCCTTCCAGGTCTTTTTGGAGATCTGAGGCGTCCTCTTCAGATTTGATGTTCCGGTAGAGTTTGCAGTCGTCAGCAAAAAGTCTAGCAGTCAAGTTGTGAGGTATGTATTCGGGAAGGTCATTAATATCTTGTTGCTATCAGATAGTCTTTTCTGAGAAAGTTAATACCTATAAACGTCTATGCAAATATTACAATATTTAACGAAACATGAACTGTAATTTAAGGTAGAGTAGCCTCCTTGGGACGTTCAATGCAAGGATGTAGGTGTTTCAACTTGTTAAAACATAAAACTCCAAGCAGGTAAAAGGGGAAGTACTACACGTGAAGAAATAGCTTAAGTCAGCAGTTGGAATCAACTGTAAATTCGTGCTTTTGTTTTAGAAGCTACGCACAACAGTCCGGTATCACTTCAAAATGTAAATTTTATAAGGAATTTACATTTTCATTTTTACACAAGGGAGTGGTATTGTCAAAAGTCAATTAATCTCGGAACACAGTATATTTTACCATGTTTTAAAATTATAACACGCCATGATTAATACCTGAATTTCTATTTCATGAGTTCTCTTAGTCAGGCCATTTATGAATACGTAGTTCTATACATATTTTTTATATTTATATAATTCACTGTAAATAAACAACTAGATCCGATGTGTAGGGATTCAATCAAGTAGGCATAAGCTCCAGATGTTGTAACATACGCACATGGATAATAATTCGGTGGTTTCAACGAAATAGGGGAAATTGTTCAAATCTTAAATGACCCCATTAAATATTCTGCCATTAATCCCGTGAGTTACAATGTCGCACATTTTGCTAGGTTTGCCCAATATCTCGGTAATAGATGTAAGCCTCAATATGGCAATTGGGTAAAATATTGCTCGGTTTAAGGCGCGTACTTAAACAATTGCTACGCATTTCCTATTGCCCGCTTTGCACATGCTTTCTGAACGATTGGTCATGGATTTGTTAATCAGGATAAACCGAGTTTCAAATAATATATGTCTCCCAACGGATGGCTTCCATTTTTGTACGAAGTTCGACACTTAATTCGAAACTCGATTTATCCTGAATAGCATATCCATGATCAATCGTATCATCATTACCTAGCCAAAATCGTGAGTGTACATCACAGGCATTCGTATTTTTTTTTTAATTATCTATTTGTTATACAAACTTACCACAAAAAAAGTTAGTTGATTTTTTTACTTATAATATATTTATATATATATATTTTTTTTTTCAACTAACTTTTTTGGGGTAAGTTTGCATAACAAATAGATAATTAAAAAAAAAATAAAAAAAAAATTGACGAATGCCTGTGATGTACATGGCATGGGCTTAGTTTTTTTTACAACGAGCATATACCGGGGTAATGTACATTTTGTTCGCGACGAGTATTAGGCCCTTTTGAAGCTGTCCCTCATTATCTGCATTTTCCCCACGGTTTTTCTTTATAAATAAATAAAAAATATTAAACCTTGCATTAAACAAAGACAATCGTGCTCTTTTAGTATAAAATATGGGCCCGTATCATGTGGACTAGTAGAAAACAAATAATGTTTCAGAACACGTTGGTCTTCACGACAACAATAATATCAAATGATGACAAAAATAATTTCAATGGAAAAACACGAATAATGATTCTGCGGCTGGTGACGATGTGGGAATGGTTGATGAGTGATGATGAATTTAAGGCTATTTTGAACATTTCATCGGATAGTTGTAGATGAAGCGATATCAAATGTTATTATAACCCTGACATACATTTATTCGTGTGTGGTTATGTTATAGAGAAACGGATATTTATGGAACGAAGCGATATCCAATTACTTTAAACCTGTATTTATGTTAAGTTGTTCTGTTGTCGGTAACCTTTGTTATATTGAACAATCGTTCGCTAATATGACTTTCATGCGTGTGTGCGCAAAAACAAAACATTGTACTAAGATAGGCGCTTTAAACGTGTTATTATTAAAACAAAGCTAAATTTCCATTCTTTTTACCTGTCATATTTTGTTTTATTGTTTAACAACTTGGCGAAAGTGATTAACTATAAACGTTTTGGATGAATTTTACGCAGTTAATGATTTGTGTGCTTGTATTTCATTCAATACACCGAAATTGTATTTACAAAATAAAAAAAAATAACAACTAATAAAACAACAAATTGGATATGGCATTTGACACAATGTTGTATAGATTAGTGTTTATAATTGGAATAAGTCTCACTCTTGTAAGAGGTAAGTTATAGATGTTCATTCAGTACGTCACCCAATTATGGTAATATATTTCGTGTAACAGTAACGCATAAATACTATTATGCTTTTTACTATTAACGTGTATGTAAAATTGCACGCGTATTTTAAAAAAGGTTGGGGCCTTTGACTTGTTAATTCCCCCCACGGAGTGGAAGGCATTAAGCATTGCACTTGTCCGTCCGTCCGTTCGTATAAGCCGTCGTGTGCTCAACTCCTCTTTAACTGCTTGTCTGATCACGCCCAAACCTTTATAGCCGAATGACTTTAATGTGTAGCTGATTATAAATAAATGAATCTTCACTGCGATCAGAATAGACTAAATTATTGTTCTTTTTGGGTTTTTCCACTATAGAATATACAGTCACCAAAAATTCGTTTACTAAACTCATCTTCAACTGCTTGAAAGATTTCGTAAAATCTTTTACAGAACACTTTTAGACCACAGTGGACATTGTAGAATATGTAACGGATATGTCTATGTCAACACATGTGTCGTCGGGCCGTCAGTATCTGCAACACATTTGAGTCTTGTTCTTAGAAAACTGGGCTTAATGCTTGTGCGTAAATTGTCATCTCAGATTAGCCTGTGCAGTCCGCACAGGCTAATCAGGGACGACAATTTCCGCTTTTATGGATTTTTCGTTTAAATGATGCCTCTATTGCGAAAATCCAGTTTAGGCACAGGCTAATCTGGGACGAAACTTAACGCACATGCATTATGCCCAGTTTTCTCAGAACACGACTAATTTCTTGTTTCTAATGATTGTTATATTTTAATTATGATTACAATATAATTATCGCATAACGATTACACTTGTGAGTGTCAGCAAGTGAAGATAAAGTCATATTCCATATAATGTAATTAAATATATAATACTGAGAAATTGGCATGCATTCTAATCGGAATTATATCTCATTAACGTTTATTCACTGGGTACTGTGTACTATTTTTATTGGTGAAATTCATGTTACCATGTCTTCGGGAGGCGGAAAACTACAACGGGCGAGGCATGGTATGGTATTGCGAAGGGGGGGTTAGAGGGTTATGGTTAGGGTTAGGGTTAGTGTTAGGGGTCGGGTTAGGGTTTGGGTAAGCCTAAACCCAACCCTAACCCTAACCCGACCCCGTTTTCCGCCTCCCTGGCTATATTGGAGAACACTTGCCTCTCGGTGTAATAAATGCACATGCCGAATTGCCATTTATTGCAAACAGAATGTTTTCCATTAAACGTGTTTCTACCGATTTCATTGCGTCTTGTTTTGCATTTTAGGCATAGAAACGTTTTCAAACTAATTTTATTTTTAGTAAATTGTTCTGTACTTTTGGTTGAACAATGAATGTTGAATAGTATTAACTCGATTGTTTTCTAACACAAAGAGATTCGAAACAATTGACATGTGAATGCTTTACAATTATGTACAGTTTGATTTGTGTCATATAATCTGTTATATTACCGGTAGTTTACATGCGAGTTGTGACTTAATTGTTATATTCACTGACCCTTTCTCGTGATGACTTCGCATTGGTTAAACCGATCTAGAAGCCCATCACTCGAATGCAAAATTACTATCCTCTGTTTTATGGAGATACTCTACGGAAACCATAATATATTTGTGAAATTTACAATCGATGTTTTTAACATTATCATCGTCATCAACAATAACTTTATTAGCAAACAAACATATTACCAATGATAATTTTTCCAAACGTATCTAAAAGTATCTCCAACACGTTGCGATGATATCTAACAAATGATTGTCAGTCAAGGATTGTTTTAACCAATTATTGGTTGTTTAATTTAATTCAATCCCTTGAACAGTGAAATGATTAGATGCACTATGTGTTCGTTCATTTCTGTTGTGTAGGCTACATGGAGATCAGCAATCTACCTAATACGTGGACCGTGTCCGTTCATGAAAGTGAGACTGTATCTGCCGCTGCGCCGCGGTACCTGTACTCGGTCCGAGCATACAGTGACCCAACTTTGACCATGACATGCATCTTACCAACATCTACACATTCTTCTGACTTTTCCATAACAGGCGTTGGTAATGGTAAGTATACAAGAACAGTAGCAAGGTTTTTGCGAGAAAAAAGCCTGTCTGGCAAGCGCGGTCGTTGCTATGCTCGACAACTTGTCACCAAGGTGTGCAGGGTTCTCTCACCACTCGGCAAATATGAGTTTTATAAGTGGTAAAAATTCCAGACCTCCATGTACACCGGTTTGGCCCCACATCATAAGAGCGCACCAACATAAAATATTTGCTGGCTATTATTCGAAATTCTCACGACTTCTAATGAGAGTAGATGCAAGATATGTAGTTGTGATGGAACACATCGTTTGGCATCAAATGAAAGTTGCTTCCTAATTCGTGTAACATTTTGTCGAAACTTGTATGACCCCTTTGCCTGTAAAAATACTTTTGATAATTAAAAAACTTAACGCGACCTTATTTGTTCGAACAAACGCTTTGATCTTTCGTTCACAGTAGAAGAACACGCGCGATCAGCAATACTATGTCATATTTTTTTTACTTACAATCACTGCTATTTGTTTATAAATATTTTCAGGTAATTGGAATATAGAACTTAAAGGTACTTCTAGTCTGGACGCATTAGCTAGTCCATCTATAAACCTTGTTGTAACTTGCGGCGATACATCACCATACAATCAAGAGACGGGAACTCTTACTGTATCTGTGATACGTAACGTGAAACCTGTCTTCACTGATACATCACGTAAGTTTATATTACATATACTAAACAGCGATACTAAAATATATTATAAAAATATTTTCATTGCAGTTGTTGTATATTAAAAAAAAATGTACATTAAGTATGTTTGCTTGATATTTATTTTTGATCGTTTGGATCAATAGTTCTGGTCGCCCATAATACGGAAAATATTGGTCCAACGCATACTAAGAAGCACATCTGATTATTGTGGTACAATGTCTTAAGAAATGGAAAATCCTATCGTAAAACAGTGAAAAGCCAGATTCGAAAAGACTGTTCCGAAATGATATTTCAATTTCTTTTGATTACATAATTCTTTAAATAAAAAACACTATTTATAATTATAATAAACAGTATAAAATGCATTATTATAATTAAGAACTAAATGTATATGGTGAAGCAGGTAATAAAACAATTTGGTAACCGCTCCGTGAACTCTTGATTGCCTCGATAGTATTTTACAGACCGTTTATAAAGACAAAGAGAGAGCTTATCTATGTAAGGTTCAATCTTATTGTATTATAACTGCGCTAAAATCTTCGTGTTTTATAGTAACAAACACGTTTCATTGACAACCGGAGCCGATCCAAGCTGATACAAAAGAGCGTATACTCGCATGTCACTAACTGACAACTGCCATGATTGAATCAGAGGAAAAGTTACTAATGGCCGTAAAAATAATGGTGTCTTATCACAGCATAAGTAAAGATCGAGTCGTTATTTGATAATTTAATTAATTAACATAACACAAATGTTGATTTTTAGCGGAGGTAGATATTTCTGCACAGACGACACGAGTCGGCCAAGCGATTTACACGTTCGAGTACACGGATCCGGATAGCAGTGCTCTCACATATGTCATAAACCCAGCCTCCACTGGCTCCAGTGTGTTTCACATCAATGGAGGTAAATTGAAGACCATGTATAGCTCGAAAATTGATCTGTGCAAAACTGGCCTTTAATATTAAAAACAAATGCGGCCATATTGCATATAGTAGTTCCATAGTGGAGAGTTCAAATTGTCCCGATGGGTATTTGTTTATGGATGACTTATTAATATGCAAAACTCAAAACTGACACCAAGTCCGTTATTGTATGAATTTTACACGCGTGAAAAAAATGCATTTTTTTCAGTTCAGGCCAGAGTATGAAAATTAATACATTTTTATAATCAAAACATATAATATGCAATATTGTTGAATTTTTATCTATTAATTTTGCAAAGAAAATATATGTTTTAGGTTTTGGTAGAGCTCGCAATTTTTTTTATTATAACATATTTATGGATACAAACACATCTACCAAAAAGTTTATCGAATATTAGTGACGTGTCTTTCGAAAAGAAACAATAATGAAACACGTAAACTATACGTTTCGAGTTCATATAATTTCGTTGATTATGTATGCAAATCAGCACTAAAGATTGTGTACATCCTATTGACAAACAAAAACTTACACCTTTCCCGTTTGGGTACACACTGTTGTAAACTTGGTCAATATTAAATGGTATAAAAGAAACAATCATGAATCGACTGTTATTTCATTAATTTCTTGAAACATATTACAGAATCTCTGGTGCTTACAACCAGTCTCTCTCTCCTCACATATTACAGAATCTCTGGTGCTTACAACCAGTCTCTCTCTCCTCACATATTACAGATTCTCTTGTGCTTACAACCAGTCTCTCTCTCATATTACAGATTCTCTGGTGCTTACAACCAGTCTCTCTCTCTCCTTACAGATTCTCTGGTGCTTACAACCAGTCTCTCTCTCCTCAAAATCCCAAGTTACAGTGTAACGGTCAACATTCAAGACGAAGAACCAAGAAACATGCAATCGATCACCGTTACAGTCAACGTGAATGGTTAGCAGAGATTTTTGTTATTTATAGTTACAGTCAACGTGAACGGTAAGCAGAGATTGTTGTTATTTATATACTGTTATAAATGGTTTGAGATATTGCAATAATGTTTCAAAATTAGGTCTGGCGGTGACTGATGAATATCGCTTTAAGGTTAACGTAAAACTGTTCTAGGTTTTTTGTAAATATATGTTTTATCTATCAACTTTTAGTATATTGCCAGCTTACTTTAGAAATATATTAAACAAAAACAAATATAGTATATTTTTTTTTACAAACCTCACCCGCAAGACTGTTTAATATATATATATCCGTTAAACTGTTCTAAACTGAACTCACAGTAAGCATATTATGAATTGTTTGTACTTTTGATACATGTCTGTATGTTTATGAGAAACATAATTGATCTGTCGCTTTGTTGATTTTCCCTGTTAATATCTGACGCGACGTCACAGCGATCCACGTATAAATGGATCAGCAGTTATTGAAGACTTCGACTTTTTCCATTCACAGATATCAACGCCATACCCGCATTTATTAAGACCTCGGATACGAAAGCGTTTCCAGAAATGACGAAAGGAAGAAAACTCCTTTACACGATAGGACATTCGGACGGTAACGGGGACGATGTGCAGATCACCTATGTGACCACCCCGAGCACAAGCAACGCCTTGTTCTTCGACCTTGTTCCATCAAGTAATTATAAATAGTACCTTCCGACGTATATATAGGTTAAACGACATTATAAATATTGGTGGATAAAAATGAAGAAGTGTATCCAAATTGTAAGTTCATAATCATTTTGTAATAATAAAGAACATTATCTAAAATATGCTAAAACTATTTAATATTTTTGCCGTGGACTCCAATGTTATTTGTACGAATTTATCGTTTTCTACATACAGTACATATTCTGAATGTGACAAAACATCGGTAGTTAACCGTAATTCGATGTCAATGTTACTTCAGCGGGTGAGGTGTATCTACTTGACGGTATGGAGTTCGACTACGAAAAAGTGAGCTCGTACACCCTCGTGGTACAGATTGAGGACTGGCTCGAGGTGCAAACCATCCAGTTCAATCTGACGATCGATGTGACGGACATTCCCGAGGGGCCCTGGTGGCCAGCTGTGCCGAGTACCCTTACTAAAGAAGAAGGCCCAGTATGTACCTAACGTTTATGTTGTACTGCGTTTGCAAATACTGCTTTAACTATAATTGAGTAGCGCTCTGAGAAAACGGGGTTAAACGCATGTGCGTAAAGTGTCGGCCCACATTAGCCTGTGCCGTGCGCACAGGCTAATCAAGGACGACACTTTCCGCCTTCACTGGATTTTCGTCAACGAAAGTCTTCCTTTAAATGAAAAATACAATAAAAGCGGAAAGTCTCCTCCTTGATTAGCCTTCACGGACTGCACATGTTCATATGGGACAACACTTAACGCACATGCATTTAACCCCTTTTTCAAAGAGCGAGGCTCAATCACATAATTTGAAGGATTAAACAAAAAAAAACAATAGTACACTTTATTCAAACGCTTTGTAGCGGTTTCCTCCTCAGCATGAGTTCAATATCATTAACGATAACACGATTTTTGTTTGTAACCTTGCGTTTGAATATCCAGTACTTTGAAATTAACTTACAACATTGCGTTTAATGTAAATTTATTAGCCGCAATCAGGGAGAAACGGGCGCAAGGGCTAATCAGGGACGATAATTTTCGCCTTGACTAGATTTTTGTTTAAGAAAGATTTCTTCTTATCGAACTGCACAGGCTAATCATGGACGACACACGAACACATGCATTAAGCCCGTTTTTCCACAGACAGACCCATATCTATCTTAATGGCATGCTATCAAGTATATCCAACTTGAATGGTTCTTTGTGGTAGAGAATGCGGTGTTTTTACGCATATATTACTTGACGCAAATGTGTTTATCTATTATTTATAAGTAATGGTTCTTTGTGGTTTTTTAAAGAACGGAACAATTGTTGGTCAGCTTTCAAGCTTCTGCAATGACACTGATAACATGCCTCCAGACAACATAACGTACGCGATACTCTTCAGCGCGGAGTCAGCGTGAGTACACACATTTTACATATGAGCCTCGCTCCATGAAAAGGGAGTTTAATGAATGTGCTCAAAGTGTCGTCCCAGATTAGCCTGTGCAGTCCACACAGACATATCAGGGACGACACTTTCCGCCTTAACTGGAATTTTGCTAAGAAAAGACTTTCTTTAAACAAAAAAAAATATCATACAAGCGAAAAGTGTCGTCTCTGAGGAGCCTGTGCGGACTGCATAGGCTAATCTGGGACGACACTTTACGCAAATGCATTAAACCCCACTTTCACAGAGCGAGTCCATATTCATTTTTTTATTACCAATATTGTACCATTTATTTATCCACTTGACTCCTTAACATCCATCTTCGTATGAGCAGACCAGATTTTAACACCTTAAACGCATTTGCTGTTTTTTTAAGTGTTCTAAGAACAAGAAAGGTCCGCACATCTATTTGTTTGATTGGTAATATCCGGTAATGTCGCTGGATATCTGTTATCTTTTACCGCTCGAGTTTCGTATAGTCCCTGACAGTAACTTCTTCTTTTCATGAAATGTCTATTTTTTACGCTTCCAAATGTACGACACTTTTTTTAAAATACCTTTGTTTGGTAGATTAGGGAATTCGCAGCATTCCTCATGAATGTTATTTCTGTAAATTAACAAATTGAAATCCTGAACCACGGAAAGATGTCATCAGATATTGAATAGTTAATTATTGTATACTACAGCATTTATTTAATACAAATAAATATCTATTTAAATAATCTCCCTGATATAGCAACGTGTTAAGCATGTATGTAGTGCACAAAGGGGAGATACATGTAAAATTCATAACAATGTCTAAATGATTGTCAACGCTTTTTTCCAGGTATTTTGCTATAGACAATTACAGTGGGATTGTGACCTTCGCAAAGGATTTCGATTACGACGACCCCAATCTAGCCAACGCACTGAACCTTACCATCCGATGTTCTGACGTCAATGGATTCAGTGCGGACACCTTCCTTCAAGTGATTGTCAATGACGTCAACGACAATACACCTATCTGCGCCCCGAAGCCCAAATCGCTGAGCCTCCGATATGACCAAGTGGCGAACACGCCCCTTTCCTTCCTGGATTGCACCGATAAAGACAGCACGGTAAACGCCCAACTCGTCTACAGTGTGATAGGACTTGCGAAAGGATATTCTAAAACCTATTTCCTAGTGGACAGCGGAGGTAATGTCTCCATCTCAAAGACGTTCGCAATGGACTTCAATACGTCGTTCTACGTCACGATCGAGGTCAAGGACCTAGGGGCGACGTCGCTGTCGACCACTGTGACACTTACGATCGCTTACACGGAGAAGCCATTGAACATCTCCTATACGAAGGTCGATGAGTGTTTCATCTGCACAACGAGTGCCATATCCCTGCTGTCCGCGTTAGGTCTCTTCGCATTGAGTCTGACGGTTTGCCTCTTGTACCTGCTGATTCTGAAATGCGTCTATGACCACGAACGGCGAAAAATGGCCAAAGCATTTGCAAAGAAGGAAAAGAGAAGGTAAGGTGTAATATTGTTTTTATTGTTGTAGTAAAAAAGTCAGATTCATATACTTGTAGCAGTTACATGTATGACCTTCTGTGTTTGGGTATCATTATCATACATGTTATTATGTAACAATTTTACAATAATCACAATTAAAATATCGTTTGAATGTACAGTGTCACACATTGAGAATACATGGGGAAAACTACAGGAGTGGTCAAGTATGGATGGTTCTTGTCTGTTGCACGTTAATATAGTCTTTTTATCTCGACATTGTTCTCCAGTGTCAGCCGTTAAAACATTAAAAACATTCACCTCTGGAATATTTCTTACAGAAATTCCTTTAAGCAGACAGCGCAGACCCTGATGAGACGCCGCATCATGCGGCGTCTCATCTGGGTCTACGCTGTTTGCCAAGGCCTTTTTTCTAGACGCTAGGCATGAATGGGTTAAACTTATGCAAAGTATTATTGTTTGTAAGCTTGTGTGGAGTGCACATGCTTGATCCGGAACGACACTTCACACACGTGGAATAATTCAAGTTTTGCACGACACGCTTCATTCGCCTATGTTCTAATACGATTTTAATTGACGAACATGCCAATTTGCCATGCATGCATGGTCATTCCTAATTTAAGCTGGCGATGGTTCGGGTGCTGGCGCCCAGGGGAAGACAAGCCTAAGAAGACGAAGGAGGACATCAAAAAGGAAAAAGTCAAAGACAAAGAATACGTGCGGGCTAGAAATCAGCTGCTTGGTATAACTGAAGAGGAGGCTTTCGGGTACTTAACCTTTTACATGTTGCTGCATTATATTGTAATCGTTTATTTTCTCTTTCAAAAATTAATGATCACCTTTTGTTGATTGATAACAGGATGAATTCTCGACCATTATATCACTACATCCATGACATGTGACACATAATTATGCTGAATAAAATCTTTGCGTGAATAAATTTGAACATATTGAAGAAAATATGCACCCGCTCCCAAAGACGTATTATCTAAGGTTCTAAAATCCCAATATTCAAAACTATAAAAGTTCGTTTAAACCACAATATTCAGTTCTAGAAACGCTTCTTTTTCTCTGGACTTCGGATCTTCAGATTTACAAACAGTCGTCTATGCCTCATAAGCTGTTTATTGCTTATGTTCAGTCATTGTCAATTAGTCTCTTTTTCCAGTGAGATGGAAACAGTTCTGAGTGACGTCCCATCGCAGCGTTACCGACGGAAAAAGAAGGCGTCGTTCCAGCCAACGTCAGCAACAAACACAACGTACGTAGGAAGGGAACGCGACAAGACGCCAGATATAGGACTAAAAGCGATGCAGCAGCCATTGACAGAGAGCCAGAAGATAGCGCTGAAGAAGTTCAATGATATGAAAGACACGACAGCAACCGACAAAGGACCAACCGGTAGGGTGCTTCTTAAAGTTAATGGTCAGTTATCATTTATTACCAATCAGTATACACGTACATGTATATACTGAGCTTATAGCTATGCAAATCTGATGTGATCATCTGACGAAGACTTAGTTTATAGTTATGCATTCTAAATTTATCATATGATGAAGATCTAGTGCAAAGTTATGCATTCTGATTTGAAGGTCTTATGATGATCTATTGAATAGCAATGCATTTTGATTTGAACATCTGAAGAAGATCTAGTGCACAGCTATACATTCAGATTTGAACGTCTAACAAAGATTTAAATGGTATTAAAATACAATACAAAAAGTTGAATGCGATGACAAATACTTCATTCTTATTAAAAGTTATTTGCAAATGTCTTTCCGTTACATTGGTTGATGGAATTTAGTTTAAAATCAAAAGTATGAAGACATAAACACATTCACAGACGTACACACGTGCACACCGAACACAGAAATTAAATAATTAAATCGATGCTGTTTTTGTTTCCAGCCCAAGCAGCTAGCGGAATGACGTGGAGTTTTATGGGAAGGAAAAAATAATGGCTTATTTCTGAAATGACCCTTTCAAGGTCGAACATTAAACATATTTTTGGTAGTATCTATCATGCTAATTTAATCATTCATTACGTTTTCGCTCATTGTTTATTTATAACGAGTAAGCAAATACTGTACACACTTTATCGCGAACGAAAGACAGTTACACTGTTATTGTTTAATCGATTATACTTTTGATAAACTTGTGTAGACTGAGTGATTCATAAGTAGAAACGTTATTGTTATGTTATAATTTATGTTATACTTTTTATTTATTTATTTGCATTCCCCCATTTTTGAAAATGTTCTACTGGTTGCTTTATCACTTCATGATATCATTGCATTGACACAAATATGACCTGGTTGAAGACATGTTAAATATCCAAACAATTTCTTGCTGTATTTACAAATACTTAATATTATTATTTGCTTAAAACGTTATTCTGTGCTTAATGTATTTTTTTAACTACTATATCACTGGCTTAACCAATTAAATTTGCGTACAAGATTAAATAGTTGTATCATTCTCAAAAATAAAAGATCGTATTGATTATGGGTGAAATTGTGAGTCTATAAAAAAAATTGGTTATTTTTAATGTATGATATATTACTAATTAGAATGTATATTCTTTATTACAGATGAGCTAATATTACACAATATGTTTCGAATGGGCATATCATTGATTGCGCATAAAATGCAAAACACGCACATACACTAATTCCTAGTTGCAAACAATGCCTTTTTGCACCAACAGTAGTTTCAAATAATAATGGTTGATATGGTGTGTGATTTTGAAAGAATTTTAAATATGCCCGCATTGTTTGTACCGCCATATACGATGAGTTACCCAAACTCAAGCACATTTCGGGTTACGCCTATTCTTTGTTTATCATTTCTTTTGAAAGAACTTATCATGATTTAACTGTACAATTCGCGCATTCGTATCCATTAAAGGAATATCATATGAAAAAAATATATTTTTAACGCAATCAGTTATATTATTCGTAAACATGTTTCTATTATTAAAAAAAGGTATCTTTAAGACTATTACAATGGCATAAAGTTTTACAAACATAACACATTATGTAATACAATGAAATATGAATGAAATAAATGCAAAATGAATTAACACACATTTCATAATAAAATACAATAACGAGGGTATTTTATTATGAACAATATTTTACTCACCATGTAGGAATACATGTCGACCACGAACATGGACTAAACTAGACGATCTTGGCAAATGCATGCAAGCGTGGTCAGTAACTTTTAACAGAAACGAATACAGATATGTTGAATGATCAATAAGAATCTTACATCATAGCAATTAAGGATTATGATAAGACATAACAAGTATTGCATCAGCCTTCATTAATGAATGCACACTGGATAGATGAAATAATTCCCACAAACAAGTAAATGGATGTTATATTAAAAAGGAGATAATGGATTGACCTGCAATACGATTATCTTTGCATAATGATGCTTGAACGAAGAATGTGTGGTAAAAAAAGTTAATTTCAAGTTTAACTCATTATTTTGAAGTTTGTATTCCGTTATATACAATTTATTTTTGTAGTGAACGGGTTTATTGGCGTCGAGGGCACCCCTCAATATCGTATATAGAGTATTAAATACATGTACATGTTTACATATGTTGAGCTATATATATATATATATATATATATATATNTATATATATATATATATATATATATATATATATATATATATAGCTCAACATAGTCACAACATAACACACTATTTATTTCTAACTAAGAAGAGGTAAACAATCCCGTGTGCTATTGACATTGGGTCTATTAAAGTAGTTTATTTCATTAGATACGTTCATATAAGTTTGAAGTTGTTGACTGCACATAACCGTCTTTTACAGATAAGGCACTCTAGTTATTTAAACATATCTCATCTAGTTATTTAAACATATCTCATACCCACTATCGAATCGGAACCCTACCACTGGACTTTTTACATCATGATGATTTAAAAACGAGTTTATTTTTTTAATCAAATTTTTAACATCTGGTCCATCATGTTTAACAGACGGTATAAGGTCCACGGTAAGGGTTGCAAATCTGTAGCCGATACCACCGACCTCTTCAAATGAGGTCATCAACTGTTTCGTGACCTGCAAAAATACATGTATTGAATACGCAATATATATATATAAATATATATATATATATATATATATATATATATATAATGAACAGGCTTTTCAAACCACACGACGATACGAATGTTTTAACAGATCGATTAACAACGCACGCGTTGTCCAATTCAGTCTTTAGAATAACAATATAATACAGTATGATAAAATATTCGTTACACACTTACACATAAACAACTGTATTTCTGAATAACGATTGAATTGCCATTTAATTGTTCCGAAAACAGTCCCAACTGTCCCAACTGTTGTTATAAAAATGCATCCTAACCCTAACCCTAAGGGCTAAGGTGAGTTTTATGGTTAAGGATTATCAACCGTTTCGACAAGCGTTAATCGGCGTTTAACCTCGTATGAGGCTTGCACTATTTTAATGTGTTCTGTAATCGATGATGTTGTCATATACATATTCCGAGTCTTCAAATGAAAGACGGGTGCACAGTCTTAATTCAAATCGTGTATGGCTTTTGGACACTCAAACAACTATTTAGAAAACTTAACCTCATATGGTAGCCGCGTATCAACTTCTGAAACGTCTGGGTATTCGGTCTTTGGTACCTTGCTGCGTCTGTACATGTTCATCATCTCGTGGACCAGATCTATTAGCTGTCTTTTCTGGCCTGCTGCCAAATTCACATGTTGCGACCTGTCAACTCCAGGTTCTAGAATAGTGTGTTCCTGTATTGGAGCTGTAACACCAAAATTCCCAAAGAATTTGACCTTGCTGTTTTAAATATATTTTTTCCTTGTTTGTGTGTTTGCGAATTTACGATACCGGATTGTGTTTTATACGTATCTGAGATTTCAAAGTCATTATCGAATGCAAAAATATCTTGATAAGATTTTCTCTTAGCAATATTAGTACAATATCGATAATTCATGTTAAAGTTAACATGCAATAGGATGTTTTTCATTTAAACCTACCAGTTATGCATTCGGTTGATGTTTCAATCGTCTGGTGCCGATCCAAAGTCACAGCTAAATCAACACCAACGGAAAATAAAATAGTTCGGAACGGTTTTCTTTTTTGATAACAACCTGAAAGGTCTTGTAAATAGTGTGGCGTTTCATTCGCCTTTGACAGACAGTCTAGTAATTCCGTTCTCCCATAAATATGCCATAATACAAAGCGTTCAAGTAAATCGTTCACGTCCTGTGCAAATGACCTCCTCGAAGAGACGCATACAAGTCGTCCGTCACCACTCGAGATTCGATCCTCGTCTATCACTGAAGATGTTATATAGACAACCATCTGTCCAAAGGAAGCCGGTAATATGACATCTCTGGAAGACGTGACAAAAATTATGGGAGAGAGTGTGTGATCCAATCTTTTGAACTTCGATTCGGCTTGATCATAAGGAAACGTTTCAAAGTCTTGTGAGTTCAAGCGTTGTGTACATAAGTCTTCTTATTCTATCAAAACATGGCCGTTTTCTTCGATAATATTTATCGTGACCTTCGTATCATCCGGAAATTTACTGTCATCTTGAAGGCCGCAACCGTTAATTAGTTTAATACTTTTGTTCATTAGGCGTCTTACATGCGTTAGCGTATACTTGTAGCGAGGAAAGCAGTGGTAGTCCAACTGGTACCGGCGCAGGCGATACATCGTACATCGTGCCCTGAAATTATGCCCAAGACATAACCGACCAGAAGTTTTATGTAATGAGCAAAATACAAAGATACATTCATGATATAATGACATACGTTAGCGATAAAGAAGGATATTGTAATCATCAACGTTTGTTATGGATGCGGGTCATCAAATTATTAGAATGCTTAGTAGTTTTGTCAATAGTGTGAATAACATACGTTTTCCACAATCGTATTAGTCTTGATTAAGTTTGAATTATGGAAGTACATTTAAACCGAGGAAATAAACCAAACTGGATTTGCAGTTGTTAGGTTGTATGTAATTGCTTATTTTTTATATGACATTCTATCCACTTTGTGTGCGCTGAATTGCATATAGGCAATCGTTAACGTTAATCATTATCAACATAATTCGATTGATTGATACAATAAGAGAGTAGCTGTGTGAGATATTAGAGCCACTATGTATCAGAAGTGCCATATATTAATTTATTCATTTATCAAACTATGTGACAACATGTCACACAACGAGTTATAACATGTCAGTTCAACGTGTCGTTAAATCCAGATAATCATCTCAACAGAATATAACATTACGATAACCACTAAAGGTTTATTGCAATTTTAATAAAATACCACCATTTTACTAAATATACATGCTTATCTTTTCCCAGTTAATCAGAGTGTACAAATAAAGCAATATTTTTGCAAGTTCATGCAACTTTAAATGTATTTCTATAAAACCGCTTCATATGACTTGCATACACTTAAAATATATTTTTTATCGTAACTTTAAAACGACAATATGTTGAATGTGTATGTAAATCGTGATATGCTTGATTGATGATTTATATTTATAATATTGTCATGTGTACAAAATATACATTTTATTATGCAAATAACAATAAAATATAAACAATAATAAAAGTGTAAACTAGCACATGTTTTGTCTGCTTGTTTAAACGATAATATGTTAAACACGCTGTTCATATTGAACGAATATTGCATTAGGTCAAAACCTTGATTAACCAAACTAATGTGATCCCTAATAAATCCGCTTGGTCCCACATTGTTTGGTTTAGACAGGTTTTACTGCACACTATTTTTAAACCTTATTTGCAATATGTTATTGTAATATTTTTTTTATCTTAATGTACAAGCAATCATGATTTAAAATTACTGATAACATGACCACGAATTGTAATAGTAGAAACCTCATATAATATCAACAGACTGACATTTAATAAGTAGATAGTGAACAAGGAAGATATACAATCGCTGTTTAATACCATACATGCCGAATATGTAAATGAATTGTATTATTCAAACATATATGTTGATTATAACGTCTGTACTGAAAATCCACGCTTTGTACTATTTTCGATATCATTAAACTTAAACAGGTCGTAGTTCCAATATTTGTAAAACATTTTTCCAGATCTATCTTGAAACTAATTCGTGTACATATCCTATACCGCTGTAGAAACACAAATGTTAAACCCTTATAACTCTATCTTATCGCAATAAGTGCGCTAATTAAAATAGTTTCCATAAACAAAACAGCACATTTGGCTCGTTTCATACGAACGGTTATCTTACGTAAGAATTCTAACGATGTTTCCATTTGATTGATTCGAAAGTATTATGTGAATCTACTTTACAATCATGACACATAATCTTTCTTTTTCGACCAATCAAGAATATCAATTTAGGCTTTGTCTATTTTTAAAGTACACATCACTGTAGATGTATGACTGGGTATTTTATTCAGCTTTGTAAAAGAAACTAGTAAAATGTAAGTAGGGACACATTTGTTGTTGTTTTTTCTGGACAAAAAGCTTTCTTGTACATTCAGTTCATGTATATGTATATAATATTGTGTTTTCATTATCAATTTTCGTAACACGTGTTATGGAATTATGAAAGATATACGTTTAACGTACTACTTTCGTTTTCGACAGATTTTTAAAGGTGGCACGTAGATATAATTTCTAGTCATTCAGGGCGTTATTGGACCAAACATTGCTTTATATTTCAGTACGTAGACAACAGTCCAAGCTTTCAGAATACAATTAATTTTATGCACCTCCTTTGCAAAAACAACCAAAGACCAAAGATATACATTTCTGTGTGCTGGTAAAGTGCCAAATGACTCATAAGTGATTCACTTTCGGTTCACTCAATGTGTGTGACACTGAAAAATGTGATCTGTAAAGTAACATATCCCAATAATTGTGTTCCCACAGTTTCAGTCATCATTATGTCCACAACATTCGCCTCAGATGTGTACCCGCGGTATGATTACGCAAGGAGATACGTTCGTCCACTAATCACACGGTGTCAACAGCTATTAAATGAGTGTGGCCTAAATTACAATGCTCGCATTCCGAATTTCCAGTCAATTACATTTCTATTCGAAGATCCGTCCCTTTTGAACGACGGCAGGTGGCTTACGCCAAGGTGTTCAGAACCGAGAGAAAGAAGCAACCTCGAAGATTTGGATACAGATCCGGTTATCAGAGTATTCAGATATCATAAAGATATGGAACCAGATTGTGTGGAGGCACATGAGTGTGTCTTCATTCTGAAAGACCATGAGACATGTGATATCAGTAAAGCCAAAGCATACTGCGTAACACAAAACGATTTCCCAGTGTGTGTTGGGCGATTGCTGGAAGGATACGTGTTTGGATGGTTGAGAAGACGGGTAGATGTGCTGTGGGCTTTTAAGGCAGCTTTACAGCCAGAGGACAAGTATTATTTACCTACCGATCAAGACTCAGATGCCAACCAACGCCTGAATAAATCGTTACAAGCGATGCACAATGGCGACATAAAAGCCTCAACAGGCTTGGTTGCATCTGATACTGAGAACGCTGAACATTTTCATATTAAGAGAGGCATGTTTGTAACAAAGACAGGTATGTTGAACATATAATGCTCTTTATACTAAATTAATTTGCTTTTGTCGTAAGTGCAGTTGTATGTCTATTTAAATCATCTTTAAAATTTGATCATTCTTCTCATAAAATCATACAAGTACCATCTAAATTAAGCACTAGTTTAAAACACACATATTTAAACAAATATTTATCAAATATACTACGATTGTGTTACCTTCATAGCACAATTAATACAGAAATATATGTATAACAAATTACTAGTGAAATTGATTCGTGTCATTCAATGTAATTCGAACACAAGCAACCATAAATTGTATATGATTTTAATAACAGACTTAATGCATTCGCCTGCAAACCGGGTTAAAGAAAAACAACAAGAAATTGAAGATTTTATTGTCGAATCAATGGCGATGTTCTTAAGGCACAAAGTTCCCAGTGACGAACTTCCAGATATAGACTATACACCTACATCTGTGAACGACCGGGTAAGAAGTAGTTAAAAAACGGTAAAATGCTGCAGGTACTTTTAATAGCTAGATTACTGTCGGCAATATATCAATTCCTTTGTTAACAATGCTTGTATTCATTTAACAAATTTCACGATGCACGTGTTTGACCTTATAGCTTTGTGTGTGACCTTTAGGAAATTATTTTAAAATTGCGCGATGCATGATAACGCTACAGTCCGGACAAACTGTTTTCTGTTCAAATTTGACCTTTGACCTTTATGTTTCATATTGACCTTTGAGGTAGGGAGATATGTAATTCGCGACACACTGTCTTCTCATGCATGTTGAAGTTACAGTATGGACAAACACATTAGACCTTTGACCTCTTATTGTGACATTGACCTATGGGGTATGAAAGAACGCAACGCGCCGTCTTATCAGTGATTGCCATGTGCGGTTAGTAATTTTAAAATCGCATGATGAATGTCAAAGTTACAGTCGAAACAAGCTGTTTTATGGCATATTTTAACATTTTACCTCTAAGTGTCACCTTGACCTTAGAGGTATGGAGACGAATATTAAATTTGAATCACCGTGGTGGTCTTTGTGATAAGATATTTTAATAGTGAATGATAAATGACAACGAACGAATTTTTGCTCGAGTGCTTTTCGGTAATATTCGCAAATAAGTTGACTTCGGGGGTATTCGCGTATGTGTGCGGAGGCTTTAAATTTCGTGGCATGTGCTTTATATTGAACGTTTGCTCCAATTTGGAAAGAAAATAGACTTAATTTAACACAATGTGAAAGACCGCGGTTTGTGATTTAATAAGAAAAGTTTGTTCGAGACGTATACAGAAAATAGTTACCATTAAAACCAATGCTTAAGGCTGTGGTATGTGACTAAACTAATTACTAAATGTTTTTTTACACATGTATCGATAAAATTTGATTTTTTACAAAAATGTTAAAGATGGTGGTATGAGTTACAAAACTTGATATTTGTTCCAGCTATATCAGGAAATAAGGTACCATATACCTAATATAAAAGGATGTGGTATGCGATACGGAACTCTATGTATCGAGTTGGATACCACTTACACTGACCAAATTACTATAAAGAAGCATTTGGATGATGTTCGCGATTTGTGCAAGGTGAAATATAACATCCATTATACCGAATTCAGAGAAAATGTATATGAAACATTATTGTCGGGACGATATCGTGTGGGAACAAAGATATCAACCGGTACAAGCTATGGAACATTGGGAGGATTTGCTATGATCGATGAGGAACTGTACGGTTTGCTTGCCAAACATGTGGTTGGAGATGGTGGTGAACTTTTTTATGTTGGAGACAATGATAGACTGATCAAAATCGGAGCAATGGTAGCACCTGTAGACAACCCATGGGTCGATATTGCAACAGCTCGTATTACAGTACCTGTTCATGATCATTCGTTCAGAGACCCTGATGGTCAGTCAAAACCCAGCAAATTGTTTGAATTAGAAATTGGTGAGCATGCATTTTCTTTGTTGGAATTTTGTTGGAACGTGTGTAATGCTTTTATTTAGTTCGTGTCTCTGTCGTGATTAATTGAATTGTTAAGTAAGCCATTTAACACAAAATAATAAATAAGGGTTTTTCAAGCTTTATGTTATTGGACTTCCGCACTATTCGTAGTTGATTGAGAAGACGTTTATTTAATTATAGAACAAAAAGTATAAAACAGTATGATAAAACAGTTTGCACTTTCAGGAGATATTTCCATACTGAGTGGACAACCGGTTTATATTTGGGGTGCCAATTCCCAACCGGGACACGGTAAGCTCACAATGGTAAGACAAGTCGACGACATAAAACTGATCGAGATTGAAGATAATGGCGAGGAGCCAGCATTTGCTGTGAAAGGTGACAGCGGGGCCATCATTTGTGCTGAAGATCCAGATGGCAATTGTGTGACAGTAATCGGCATGCTTATGGGTATACGCCATATATCGAGTGACGGAGATGCGAAACCTAGGAAATATGCGGGCTTCTTTTTGCAAGACGGCTTAAATCAGTTACAGAGAGGTCATACTGAACAGATTTCACTGTGTTAACAAGTTTAAGTACACGGGTATTTCATAAATTTAGTTTTGTTTACTTAATAATGAGTGTACTTAACTATAATAACTTAATGTCCATGTAGATATATTAAATGTGAATGCATCAGGTTGCCCGATCTACCGTATACAATTTATCTGGCACTTAAACAGTTTATTTCTGTTGTTCGATTTTCCCTTTTCTATTATTTTTATTAACACATGTTAACATGTTGGATGAGAAAATGTATCGTGGTGTGAAGGTACATATCAAAACAATATCTATGTTCCAATATGTTTTGACTACAGTTTCAGTTTTCTTCTTGCATTAAATCCTGTTCAAAGCACCCATGCTTTGCTTGGACCGTACCGTTGTTATCCCTAGTGTTATGTAGTCCTTTTCATGTCCCCCAGTCTATACTGGGGGACATATTGTTTTTGCCGTGTCTGTTTGTTTGTTGGTTTGTTTGATGGTTTGTTGGTTTTTTATTTGCACAAACTTTAACATTGGCCATAACTTTTGCAATATTGAAGATATCAACTTGATATTTGGCATGCATGTGTATCTCATAGAGCTGCACATTTTGAGTGGTGAAAGGTCAAGGTCATCCTTCATGTCAAAGGTCAAATATATGGGTCAAAATCGCTCAAAAGGGGCCATAGTGTTTCACAAACACATCACATGTTGTTTATGCGATTCGTCTCTGAATGAAGAAGTAGAGGATGTTAACCTTGTTTCAGTTAACATAGAGTTACTAACCGTAAGTTGATTACTATCTATCTACCTATCCTATGTGTTATGCCATACAATATGTAAAACATTATTTGCGCATACTATAGTTTTATTAAGTAGGATTTAATTTATTACCTTTTTGTGAAAAAAAGTTTCTTCTGTAGCTTAATTGCGCTTATGTTTAGGAACGGATTTAATAATTGTAATGTGTGTGGTATATGCAGCGACAGCCATTAATTTGGACGTCCTGATTTTACCTGACGTATATGGACCTTAACACGAATACACATAAACGTACGCTGTAAAAAACGTGTCGGTAAAGCTAAATGCTAAAATAAGATTCAGGCGTGACGGAAAACTTAAGCCATTATCTGTACTGCGAAAAGTTGAATGTATATTCTTATCATATGTATCATATGTATAAACCGACATTGATTGGTCGCGACAAACAATGTAAAGGCCTGTATAGGATGATATTTTACCGCTATTTTTTCTTAGAAGGAGGTGTGCGAGTATTATGAGAACTGTGTGTTTAATGATTTTTTTTATTTGTGTATTTTATCAATTTTGTAAATTATTCACTTTAAGAATGCCCTTCTTACAGCATTCAATCTTTTTAACAAGCTTATAAATACTCGTATCTTGCAAGTTATTATTGGTCCCAGAATAAGAGGTCGCGCTTAGTGTTTTCAGCCAGTCGCAAACAGTCATAGACTGTTTCATACAAATAAATTGCTGGGTTAAAACGCGAAATGATATTCGGCAAATATTATCTAATAGTGCTTTTATAAAAAAGTGATTTTATACATGCAAATACATTTTGCCGCGATGTTTGCTGTATTAGAATAGGCGAGTGTGTGTGTGTGTGTNGTGTGTGCGTTTGCGTGTGCGTGTGCGTGTGCGTGTGTGTGTGTGTGAATGTGTGTGTGTGTGTCACTGCCTCGGCTATTCCGATGATGTCCCATCGGTAGTTCGTTGATCTTTTCGCACGCATAGAGTGTTCTTACGTTTAACGTTCCTATGTTTGTTCGAGTTGTTGCCAACGTGATTGATGGATTAGCTTTAGTAGCTAACTTCTCGCATCCAAGGTCTAAAATCTAAAATAAAGGTATACAATCTAAAATCCAAATTGTCCAAAACTAGATAATCAGATTTATAAAAGGTTATTCTCCAAGACATTCTTTTACTTGGCAGGACTGCATTCAACTGAATATGTTAAATGTTAGCAATAGAGTAAAACAGCTAAGGCTAAATCACATGCACAAAGTCTATTATAAAGACATGTCCTTCATTTCTTAGGGAAAACTTTGTTAATAGCTCTAGAGCAACCAAGCAATTTAATTTTAATTTAACAAGTGTCCATAATACTTCTTGTAAACAGACTTTCTTTTATACTGGACCAAGAGACTGGAACTGTCTACCTGACAATATTAAAGGTGTAAAAAATATTGCTAGGTTCAAACAATCAGTGAAAAAGTACCTTCTTGAACGACAAGTATCAGAAAGTAAATGTGACTTTTTATTTTATTAATACTATGTTGCAACAATCATCTGTGATAACCATATTAAATTGTGATATTATGCATAATAAGAAGAACGCATAATTTTAATAATCCCGTTTTGTACCAAAATCTTAATTGTTAATTGTTGATGTTGTTAGTTCATATGTTTATGTATCTTTGAATCACCTTGCTTTTTCAGTGTTTGTTTTATGGACCCCATGGGAAATAAGCTTTCAGCTTAATGGGTTATCCATAGGTCCTTAGCATTCATGCTCATGTGAACCTTCTTAAGTAATAAAACATCCGTTCTGTTAAAAGTATGCATACAGCAACAACGTTTTATTTGAAGCTCTTAAATTGGTATTTTAAATCAGCCTAGTCATAATTCTTTGAAATCTGTGATATATTCGTTGTCTCATCTGTACTATATTTGTATGTGCTAATGATCTTAAATGTAAATGAATAAATATCCATCCTGGAGAATGGCTAAGAAGTGTTCAATTGCTCATTATTATTAGTAGTATTATTGCAGTGGCAGTAGCAGTAGCATAAGCAGTCGCAGTAGCAGCAGCAGTATCAGTCGTTATATGATAGTCTAGATTTTGTTTGGCTATAAGATGGCGGTCAGTTCGTTGCTAACTTGCGCGCCCGATTTATCGATGGCTGATTGGTCGATCGATAATGAGATAAGGATTTGATTGACAGTTGACGTGATGTCAATTGGGTAAGAGTGCTTTTTACACTGTGGGTATTTAATTAATGCAGTTGCAGTCCTCCGCGAGGGACGTTAAACGGGGGTGCAGTGTATCGGTGCTCTACAACGGGCACTTAAAAGAACCAGGGGCGCCTCTGGAATCGGGGCGTCTTCTGTATCCCGCTCTAACCCCCACTAACACCTCTTTTGGGGCGGAGAGCACAAAAACCACATACAAGTTTAAGGAATAAATATTAATGCCAATAAGGATAATGGTAATCTAGGGGATAATAGGAATACTGCAAAATCATTACAATAAGAGGCAAACCACTAAATATCAAATATTGTCATATACGATTATTTCATAATTCTAAAACCAGGCTAAAACTGTAACTAATAACAAAAAA
>VMBQ01000951.1:114018-129333 GCA_007657795.1 Dreissena rostriformis | reverse complement strand
AAATTATAGTAAATGGAAATTTTTGGTGGGTGTGGCCTATGTTGGCGGGGCGCCCCAGGGTTGGGAATGGGGCCATGCATGGTTGAGATTGACCGTATTGTCATAAGAGAGGTCTTGTATCAATTTGAAGTGAATCGGTGTAGAAATAAAGAAGTAAATGTAAAATAACCTAAAAAAATGAGTGATAATTTCTGACGCGGCCCCACCCCAACCCCTATAACTTTTGACCCAGGGGTCAGATCAAAATTCCAAATAGTGCAGGGTCGCACATATGCTCATAGCTACCATGTGTGTAAGTTTCAAGGTTCTAGTGCTAATAGTGTAGGAGGAGATAGTGGCCAGGACGGACGGACGGACAGACGGACAGACGGACGGACAGACGGACGGCGGAGATCACCACAATATCCCCACCTTTTTTTCAAAAAGTGTGGGGATAATTATATGTTTTAGGGGTTCAACCCATGTGACTGGACAAACATAAGTTGTGTCCAATACATTTTAAAATGCTGGACTTATTTTTTGACAATCACATTTATTGACATAATTGAGCTTGTTTAAGCTTTGTCACTTCATCTTTTAAAAAAGGAGTTGCATCTTTCACGCAACATGTAATGTGGGAATACTTAATGTATATTTTTATTGAAATGTTTTGTTGTTGCCTAGAAACCAGCAGCAGCCTCCTGACAACAGTTCAAAAACTTATATGTTCTTAAGGAGTATAAATTGACTGTGCCCAAATCAGAAGGAATGATCTCTTCTATAACCTGCTTCCTGTTCCATTAATAAAATAATTCACATTATTTTCTTTTCCTTCAGCAAACTAACATGACAATTCCTGTCCGCACATCTTGCATCATTTGACAAAATATGACAAGTCAGAGCAAAAAATCTAGTAACTAAACACAACTGTTGGGAGAAGCTCATTTCAACTAAATATGTTGATATAATGTTGTTGTTATCCCTCGGAGGGATCTAGTTTTGGAGTTGTTCGCAATACCTTCAGTCTGTCTCAAACGTTTCAGGGCTATTTCTCAGAAACTATATAAGATTATAACATGAAACTTCATTGGTTTATAGATATCAATAAGGCGAAGTACCATGACAAAAACCATAACCCTACACATTCTTTAATAAGAGTTATTGCCCTTTGTTGTTTTTGTAACATGTCCGACTGTTCAAACTTTTCAGGGCTATCTTTCAGAAACTATATAAGATTTCAACAAGAAACCCATTGGTGTATTATGAGTATAGATATCAATGAGGAGAAGTGCCATGCACAAGAACCATAACTCTTCAATTTTTTAAATAAAAATTATTGTCCTTTGTTGTTTTTGTATGATGTAACTTTTCAGGGCTGTATCTCAGATACTATACAAGATTTCAACATGGAACTTCATGGGTGTATAGATATCAATGAAGAAAATTGCAGTGCATAAAAAAATAAGCCTACACTTCGTTATTTAACAGTTATTGCCCTGTTCATCCATCTGCACCCATCATTAAAAAAAATTTAGTTGGTGGGGGATTTCATTTCATATGACTGATATTAAATTGAAGTTGAAGGAAAAACATAATGTAACAACTGTGTTTTATGATTGTGGATGGATTTTTTAATAATGTTAAGCCTCCCCATAAATGTTTCTTTGTTGTGGTTGGTTTAATAAAGCAATTGGCCTCGCTGTCTGTTTGTTTGTTCGGTCATTCGTTCTTCTGTTCGTACAAGGTTATCCCAACATGACTTGTTTTGTATAACATCAATAATCATACAAAGCTTTGATACTTCAATGGGTGATGTTTTTGAACACTATAAGCACATCCACATCAAAGCTTTGATCAATTCTTGGTTAACCCAAGAGAATGCATTTCGTTTAACATCAATACCACTTGCAACAAAGCTTTGATACTGCATGGATGTTATCTATGAACGCTTTCAACACACCAACATCACCTTACTTCATTTTGACCTTGACATAGTCATTGGTCTAATTTTAGATTAATTCAGAAGTTCCAAATTCTTGGTTAACCAAAAATGGCTGGTTTGGCCAAAGATCAATACATATCTACTCCTTGCTAGAAAGCTTTGATACATGAATGGACACTCAACACAACGACATCAACTGACCTCATTTCAACCTTGGACTTATTCAGAAAGCCTTGCTACAAAATTTGATACTGCATGGAATTATTTATTGACACTCTCAACACACATAGCCTGATCTAAGTTTGACCTTAAAATTGACCATCTTTTGGACTTCTTCTAATTGTCCAATGCATCAATCAGAGGGGGTAATCACGTGATAAGCAAGATGGCGACATTCCAGCCGAGACAGGTTTTTTTTTGCCGTTTTTAATACTTTTGTTTAATTTTTAAATGACGCTCACTTTCCAGCCATATCAGTATTAAAGTGATTAGTGTTTATTTTGGATTAAAATTCGCTTTATTTCTTTACTTTATTCCCTGCAAATTTTCTTAGTGGAGCTGTAATTAGGTCATCTCGCTTAGAAATTTCCCAGCGAGTAAAGTCTAGATATATAGAGCGAATATTAATACAAAATAAACGCTAGTAACTTTCTTGCTGATATGGCTGGAAAGTGAGCGGCATTTAAACAATTAAAACAAGTAATAAAGGGTATAAAACTGCGAAAAGTACCTGTCTCAGCATGGACGTCGCCATCTTGACTATCACTTGATTACCCCCTCTGATCAATACTGACCAGGCTTAAATTGGGGGCATATGTGTTTATTGATTGCAGCTTCTTGTTTGGATTTCAATTCTATTCAATTTTAAGCGGTCATTTAGGAAAATATACACTTTTTGAGATAGGGAACATGGCTGAATCTTACCAAAAAAACACACTTATGTGGTTAGAGTCCTGCTCATTGGAACACCAAATTTATTTTTCTTTGTCAAATTTAAAATGATCATACTGAAATTTCAGAACATGCATTCAAAGAATTCTCAAACGAATTTGACCTCAGTCTTTTTGTGGTTTTCAGAAAAGATGACTCTACCAGTGAATCAGCGGCAAGTTCTACGAAGCCATCGAAGCCCATTCATCGTCTGTACGTAGACGTGAAGCCTACACAGTGGCCCATCGTGTACACGCCGGAGTACAACATTGGATTCCTGGGACTAGAGAGGCTGCATCCATTTGATTCAGGGAAATGGGGACGAGTGGTGAACATACTAAAAGGTCGGTGGTTGCTTTTTTCCAGTTATAAGTATTAATAGAGCCTTCTTGTGAGTTCAATATACTTTACAACTTTAGTAGTTGTAAACTATATTGTAATGGGCAATTATGATGGGCCGACCGGCTAGCTTGGTAGAAAGCTGGACTACAAATCTTAGGATTGCGGGTTTGATCTCCAGCCCAGCCACATTACATGGTGGGGATTGGTCATGAAATCTTTCCCACTGCCATGGGCCCTCTACCTGTGATTTAAGTAGGGCAGTTGTCAGTTACTGGCATAAGTATGTGCACTCAGTACTGGTACTCTAAACCAACTTACCCAGGAACAGTGAGTTTGTTAATGGCCAGTTGTGATATGCATGAAATACTGTTAAAAACAACATAAACAACCAAACAATTATTAAACAAAATAAACTTGATGTGCCTTTTTGTGCATGATGTGTTCAACAAGTTATCCATTTATTTTCTGCAGAGAAGAATATGGTACAAGATGACACGCTAGTGAAGCCAGTAGAGGCCTCGGAGGAAGATTTGCTTGTGGTGCATTCCAAAAAATACATTGACTCACTTAAGGTAACACTGTGGGATACATTATTTTATAGAAATAGAATATTTGCTATTGATTACCTTCGTGTAATACACTACTTATAAGCTATTTCATTTTTACATTTAGAGGGATAGAAATCAGTGGTTGCCCATTCTTACGGAGTGAGTAGAATAGGTCTGGGCATGTCAATTTCAAAATTTGATAGTCCTTATGGGCAAGGAGCGGTAGCTGCAAAAGAAGCTTGAAACAGTTTTCCCACAGTTCATCAGTTTATTTTTTTAAAGTATGAAAATTCAAGCTCATAAGGGCATAATGCATTGAGTCATGACAGAAACTTTATATTGTCTGATTTAGCTTTCTTAAAAATAAGTATTAAATAACTATGATGTGTACTTGGTTCTGGGCTACTAACTATGATGTGTACTTGGTTTTGGGCTACTTACACTTTGGCAAAAGTATAAGAGATAGTTGCCCATATGGGCAACCTATCATAAAAAATTACTTATTATCACTTCATTTATTAATAATGCACATCTAGTTTACATAATAAACTTGGTTACTATGGGTGTGGATCAGTCGTCATGTCAAAGATGGAACTCTATGCTTTGAAAACACATCAATGCAATATTGTTATTCCTCTGTATTTTCTCAATACTTCAATATATTCCAACACATTTAACTTTTGATAATTTTAATCAACTTGTTTGTTCATGAACTCATTTGAAATGTCTGACAAGCCCTAGTTTTTGCATGAACAGTCAACTTGGTATGATCTTTGCAGTAACATTTATCAAGCACACATTTTAATACTATCTTATATCATTTTATTCATTTTATTCATATGTCAATTCTCTATTATGTATCATTTCATCATTCATGCATAGCTTACAAGTATAGTGGAGGGAACTGTTTTGAAAGAGGTACATTTTGATTTTATTCAGTTTTGCCCTTGCATTGATATAGTGAAGTGTAGTCTGTACATATCCCATGTATGTGCCTAACTTGTAGTGTATTTTAACTCATGCACTTGCACCCTATTTGGCTCACTTAGTCATTTACCAAATTACAACTGCAACATACTGTACATGTTTACACATTTTAAAACAGTAATTTTTTTATGCCTTAACTAAGAAAACTACCTGTTAAACCATTTTTGAGATGAAATCTTTAGTGCATATGAAATGGCCATTTTAAATATAGATTCCATGTTAATGATATTTTTTTTTTTTTTTATTTAAGCCCAAAGTGTATACTGCCTTGGTGATACTCACTTGAAAATGGCTTAACACAATCTAATAATAATTTTTAAAAAAGCATTGAATAACAATCAAGAATAAAAGTTTCAGACCAAAAGTCAGAATCTCATACATTATTTGAAACCTTGTTTGCTCAAAAAGCAATGTTTCTTGATCGACAGTGGGGTATTTGGCTAGCAAAACTGAGTTCTCCTTAAAGCCGGCCGAGTTGATATTTCTCAAAACAATTGGTTTTCTCAACTGACCTGAATTTATCAGTATTAGTCAGATACATTCTAAAGCTTAACTCTTCCATACTGATTTTCGCAAAAATTGTTCTAAAAAATGCCAAAAGCATCAAAAATACAAAACCTAATCATGTACATAACGGAATCCTCAAGACTATTATTAACCTGTGACGTATGCACACTTTGGGTCACGTGAGCGCCAATTTCACGTGATTTCCATTGTGTACACACCGGTCTTACTGACAATAACGTAGTGACGTCACCATCTATGTATAAAATGCGTGATTTCCACTTCTGCGCTTTTCAAAACAGAGAAGAACTACTAAATAACACGGTTTCTCCATGGCAAATGACGTTGTAAACAATGATGCAATGAACACTTGGTTTTACATGTGACCCGCACTTGTTAAATTTAGATCATTTCTGTCCATGGGCAGAAATTGAAAAGCCCTATCTTTGTACTGAATTTGGGCATTTCTTTACCGATTTTGACCAAATTTTTTGCACATCTGACATAAATACCATCACATTTTGACTCATAATCACTTTTTTTCGACACATAACAAAAATGGGAAAATATACCAATATCAACTCGGCCGGCTTTAATTATGAATCAGGCACTCCATTGGTTCCTCGTCACCATGGGCATTCAAAGACTGAAACTTTCTTGTGGGACAAGTTTGCCCATGTTATATTACCCTAAATGTTTTGCTGTTACGCAATAAAGAAATACAAATATAGAAAATAAGATGAATATTTATATTCTTTGGGGGAGTATTAAAAAAAATTGTGTAATTTTATTAGTCAATATGCAGCCTATCTATCTTTAGAAAAAGGAACTTCTAAAGTTGGAGTCTCCCGAAGTACATATATTATAAAGTGAAAATGAATGGATTGGGTGTCTTTTTTTATGAAAAATTCATCAAAGTTAGTTTTTTTTAAGTATTCAAGTCAAGAAGAACATTGTAAATCCCCCTTATTATGTGTTAATAACGTGGCATTACTGTTGTTTTGGCTATTTGTTGTGTTATCTTTTTGTTCATAGTTGACCACATTTGTATTTATGTTGAGATTTTGTGCCCTTTTCAGTTGGACTTTGAATTTCTTTTAAAAGCCATTATTTACCAGCTGAACCTTAGACTTACAATAGAAGAATTAAGTAAGACTTGAGAAAAATACCTTTGCCTCATAGATCTGTCTGGCTACAATAGAAATTTACTTTGTCATTTGAATTTACTGTTTAAATGTGTGGATTTATTGCCTGTTTTAACATTAAGACATTGACCCCCCCCCCCATGGCTGTGGAAATAATTTTATTACCAATTCTTTCACAGTTTTAGAATTGTCTAAAACTCATGTTGCAAAGCATCCAAACATGCAAACCAATTCATGATTGTAACGCTGTTGTATTGCGGCACATAATAATTCCAAGCACCAGTTACTGCACTATTTATACCTTTGAAATTCGTAAAAATGGCTCTCAGTGCATAAAAATGTCCATATGTGTCATTATCTGTCTTTTGATTTCTAACTGTTCTACTTTACCCTTTGTTCGCTTGTATTGCATATCTTATAATATTTTCTCTTGTTAATTTTAAAATATATTTACATTTCATATATGTAAATAAAAGTTAAGGCATTCATTTCTTAATCAAGTTTCCCTCCACGAATACTGGCATTGTCATTTGTATTCATTCACACAAAGTATTGCCTTGTCTTAACACTTTCCTGCTCAGAAGCAAAGTAAAAATGGCTATATGCAACCAGCTTAAAACCATGACATTCTGCGAGTAACTGGCAGTCGGTTCAGGTTTTATGCTATTTGCTGCTCATTAGTACCTTAGGGTTGGAAATGAACCCTTTAAAACTTGAATCTTGTAAAAAAAAAAGGTCTCAAATTTAATTTGATTTTCTAAGGGACTACAAACGCATCAAAGTGCGTATCTGAGAAGTAAAGGGTTAAACACCAAGATACTTTTCCACAATGCGTACCTCAGTGTTCTACAATGCAATGATTGTTTTGTTCGTCTTCAGTGGAGCATCAATGTAGCAGGAATAGCAGAGGTGCCGCCAGTAGCGTTGCTGCCCAACTTCATTGTCCAGCGGAAATTACTGCGGCCATTCCGATACCAGACTGGGGGGACCATTCTGGTACATAGTATTACAATATTTACAACAGCCAACCATTTTAGTTTTGGTCAGAGTAAAATTTTATTGATGAAGATTATGGTCAATGGAAATTAGTGGCGTGTTCTGAGAAACCTGGGCAAAATGCTTGTGCGTAAATTGTCATCCCAGATTAGCCTGTGCAGTTTGCACAGGCTAATCAGGGACGACAATTTCCGCTTTTATGGAATTTTTCGTTTAAATGATGTCTCTTCTTAGCGAAAATCCAGTTTAGGCGGAAAGTGTCGTCCCGGATAAGCCTGTGCAGACTGCACAGGCTAATCTGGGATGACACTTTACGCACATGCATTTTGCCCAGTTTTCTCAGAACACGCACAAATAATAACAATATGAATAGATTTTTGATTACGAGCTTGACATGTTGCTAACAGACATCTAGTTTGTAAATTGCAACATTGATGAGGACAATAAACACAAAGTACTGTACCTGATATGTAAAAATATAAAATAGTTGCATTTGAAAACAAGTGAAATGACATTAAAATTTGGTTAAAATGGCAGTAACAGTTGAGTTATTTCTGTGAAATGACAATTACAGTTTTTAAACATGAAAACTGTGAAATGACAAGGACAGTCATTAACCGACAAAAACAGCATTTAACCGTGAATTGACAATTACATTTTTTGCCATGACATGACACAAACCTGTATTAACTATGAGATGACAATAACAGTTTTAAACCATGAAATGACAATAACATGTATTAACCATGAAATATGGCAATAACAGTTTTTAACCATGCAATGACAATAACAAGTAAAAACCATGAAACGACAATAACATGTATTAACCATGAAATGACAATAACAGTTTTTAGCTATGAAATGACAATAACAGGTATTAACCCTTACCATGAAACGACAATTACAGGTATAATCCATGAAATGACAATAACAGGTATTAACCCTTACCATGAAATAACAATAACAGGTATTATCCATGAAATGACAATAACAGGTATTAACCCTTACCATGAAATGACAATAACAGGTATTAACCCTTACCATGATATGACAACAACCAATGGGAAAGACATCGGACCTCGGACAAATCCGATAAAATTTGACGAGGTCCGATAATATTTCCCAAATTGTCGGACCTCGTGTCCGACAAAAAAAAACGTCGCCATCTTGACTTCCTTTACTTTAGATCAAGTTTTTCCAAATGTCTTCATAGAACGGGTTTTCATTAAGTTGTTATTTTATTGTATTTAGAATTGTTAAACATTGTGAACGTCATAATTATACGTCATAATAATAAAAATAAACTCTACAAAAGGTATTTTCTATTCTTTGGTAAAGAAAAACGAGGTCCGATAAAATCTGGCGAGGTCCGACAAATTTTAAAAGTTATCGGACCTCGTGTCCGACAAGATTTTTTCGTCTTTCCCATTGGTTGATGACAATAACAGTTATTTACCCTGAAATGACAATAACATGTACTAATTTTGACTTGACATTTACAGTTTTATACCGGTACCACCCTTTTTAAATAGTGACAGTAGCTGTATCCTTTCATTGCTGAAACATCTTTAATGGACATAGGGCACATTGCCACATATCTCTTAGACATTAATCAAAGACTGTTGCAGTATTTTTGTGTCCCCTGACTATGATCAGGCGACATATAGGTGTTACTTCGTCAGCGTCCGCGGCAGCGGCGTCGGCGTCACACTTTTCGAAAAAGGCTCATAACGTCTGTGTCCCTTCAGATATTGCTTTCGTATTTGGTATGCATGTGTATCTGGACAACACCTTTCCATGCGAATACAAATTTTGACCCCTGTGACTTTCACCTTGAACTTGAGGTCAGCGTTCAGGTTTCGAAATCTGCGACTGTGATTCAAAAAAGGCTCATAACTTCTGTGATCCTTCAGATATTGCTATCATATTTGGTACGCATGTGTATCTGGACAAGACCTTTCCATGCGCATAAAGGTTTTGACCCATGTGACCTTGACCTTGAACTTAGGGTCCGCGTTTAGATTTCAAAATCTGCGACCACGACCCAAAAAGGTTCATAACTACTATGTCTTGAGCTTAACTTTAAACATTATTTTTTTTTTATAGATTTTTTTTATGCCCCCAGCATCTACAATGTGGGAGGCATACAGCGTTTGTCCTGTCCGTCCGTCCGTCTGAAAATCTTGGTTAATCCATTTTGACCATTTCGTCTGACATCAATACCGCTTGCTACAGAGCTTTGATACTTGCATGGATGTTGTCTCTCATCACCCTGCACACACCAGCATCACCCAACCTCATTTTGACCTTGACCTTATTTTGGTCTTAGACTTATTGAAATGGGCCAATTTCTTGGTTAACCCATTTACCATCAGGTGACACATCCAACGCGTGGAGTTCTAGTCTTCAAATCTCCTGGCATTCGCCTATTAAAATGTGAAACAGCTTTGTGCTTGTGACCAAGTCTTCATCATTTATGTGTAACCTCCTCCTTTCAGGCAAGCAAGCTGGCAATGGAGCGAGGCTGGGGCATCAATATCGGTGGCGGGTTCCACCACTGTTCCTCGGACAGGGGCGGGGGGTTCTGTGCCTATGCTGATATCAGCCTGGCCGTGAAGTTCCTGTTCTCTCACTGTCCCAACGTCAAGCGGGCCATGATAGTCGATCTTGATGCACATCAGGTGGGTCCAGGGCTCTTAACTGAAAAAGCTCTTAAAATAATTTTTAATTAAGATTTACATTAGAGAACAATTAAAAAAATGTCTCTGATTAATTTAATTCTTTTGTATTGTATAATATTTAAAAAACAAATGTTTATTGTTAGATATTAATGAATTACAAAATGCCCATTGTAAACCAATACAAATCTTCAATCAATTAAACAAAAAATACTGGTTACTTACAAGGTCATTTTTGTGAAAATATCAATCAATTTAATTAAACAATTCCATTTTCTCTGTGGTAAATTGCTTCAGATTTACTTTAATCAAAGTGCATTATCGTTAAAAACTTGTGTCAAAAACCAAAGCTATAAAACAAAGTTTTAATGGACCCCTATCTTAATAAAAACTTGTTTGCATATTTCAAAATGTTTTTTTCCTATAAAGTGCACGGAGGTTTCTGGTTATATTCCTGTTGTTCTTCATTGTGTTATCAGGGCAATGGACACGAGAGAGACTTCATGGATGATGACAGGGTGTACATCATGGACGTCTATAATAGGGGCATCTATCCGCATGACGGTTATGCAAAAAGTATGGTGGAAATGAACCAACAAATTCATCTAAAACCTATCATAATATTTCTTCTTCATGTATATAACAGTTGAAGATCTAATGTTAATTGTTAAATAAAATGTTATTTATGCTACCCAGTCAGCCTGCGGTCCAATAAACTTTGTTGGGCTGACTAAGCCACAATAATGCCGGGACTCTCAGTCTCTGTTATTTCTTACTCAAACGATACTATTTCTTGAATAAAAGCATTCATATTTACCATGTATATTTTAGATATATGCAGGAGAAGGGAAATTATGACAAAAAACAACAACAACACATTAATGCATGGTTATATATTATATTAATGAATATGTTTATGTTTACCATTGAGGTTATTTTCCAATAATTCATCACATAGCATCAAATAAATAGGAGATATTTCAAATTGTATATATTCTGTGCATATGGTATATACAGTGAAGTATTTGCTTTTAATTATATTTTCATAAAATCAGAAACAGCTGTTATGTCTACAAGTAAGCTTATTGCTATCAAAATGATTTTCTTTTCCAGATGCTATAAAGAAGAAAGTAGAATTGCAAAGTTTTACAGAAGATGAAGATTACTTGAGATTGGTATCAATGTGAGTAAGGTCTTCACTATCTTGCTTAGGTGTGTTCCCACAGCCTGCTGCCCCTCTGGGTTTAGCTGTGTTTTTTTAGCTCACCTGTCACGAAGTGACATGGTGAGCTTATGTGATCGTGTGATGTCCGGCATCCGGCGTGCGTGCATGGGTGCGTGCGTCAACAATTTGTTTGTGTAGACAGTAGAGGTCACAGTTTTCATCCAATCTTTATGAAATTTGGTCAGAATGTTTATCTTGATAAAATCTGGGTTGGGATTGTATTTGGGTAATCTGGGGTCGAAACCTAGGTCAAATAATAGAAAAACCTTGTGTAGACAATAGAGGTCACAGTTTTCATCCAATCTTTATGAAATTTGGTCAGAATGTTTATCTTGATGAAATCTGGATTGGGATTGTATTTGGGTCATCTGGGGTCAGAAACTAGGTCACTAGGTCAAATCATAGAAAAACCTTGTTTAATATACCATGAAGTGTATTGTGCAAACAAGGGAAACAACTAATGCATGTACTTTTTCTAAATAAGTGTTACAGCATTTGTCTCCCTTGTAATTTATTTAAATTTTACCAAATGTAATGCTAACTGCATTTTTGTAATGCATTGTATCAATAAACCTCGGGCAAACAATGAAATTAAGGTTGCATTATCTCTACTTAGTTTTGAATCTGGTTTAAGTGAAAAGTTCTTTCACCTTAAATTGTTGCATATCTTAGATACCCAGGTGGAAATGGTTTTGCATCATGACCAGTGAGGAACGGTTTGTTGGCTATAGGAAGTTTCTCAACAGGAGATTATCCCACATTGCTTATTATGTAACTTGGTCAGAACATTAAAATTTTGTGAGATATGGATCCTGTCAATGAAAAACATGGACGCCATTAGGCGGGCCAATTTTCTTCATGTGGCATTAGTAAAACCATTTGTACCCACTCATCCTGAAACTTTCTCAGAGCATTAAACAATTATATGAGCCTCGCTCTGTGAAAAGGGGGTTTAATGCATGTGCGTTAAGTAAGCAATGAACAAGGCCTTGTAAAAAAAGGTGAGCGAACTAGGGCCATCTTGGCCCTCTTGTTTTATAAATAATTAAAGTGACTTGTTCTCTCATTTTATTTTATTTTTAAAAACAACATTAAATGAATTTACTAATAAAACAGAACTACTTGGAATAGTTTTAAATAATTATAAAAACAACAAAAAAGATAAAAATAAACTTCCTAGTATTCTCTTCTCTTCAGAAATCTAATAATCATAATTAAAAATAAACTCACAAAAATGTTCCTTATGTGACCCACATATATTCAAAGTCTCCAGCATTCTACACAAAACTTGTTATTATCTCAGCATATCTTCCAATTTTTAGGCGTCTGCTTATGAACCCACTTCGCCTCTCAAAGAAACCTTTTAGACGCCATTTTAAAATTTGCCCGGACTTGATCAACTACCTGGTTAAAACAAATTTCTAATTGTATAATTGTTAAATATTAAATTATAATAGCCATAGTCTGTTTTGCAGCAACCTTACTGAAGCTCTGTCAGAGTTCAACCCAGATGTGATTGTGTACAATGCTGGAACAGACATCTTGGAAGGGGACCCCCTCGGCCACCTGAACATTTCAGCGGAGGTAGAGTTGTGTGTTAGATATGAGCTTGCTCTGTTAGAAGGGGTTAAATGCATGTGTACAAAGTGGCGTCCCAGACAACACTTTCTGCCTTAACTGGATTTTCATCAATAACAGTCTTCCTTTAAATGAAAAGTACAGTAAAAGTGGAAAGTGTCGTCCCTGATTAGACTGTGTGGACTGTACAGGCTTATATGGGACAACACCTTACGCACATGCATTAAACCCCCTGTTCACAGAGCATGGCTCATAGAAGAGTTGTTTGGGGTTCATGTTCTTGTTTCCATGGCATCAGATTGATACACTGTGTGAATTGATCAAATGACAGCAGTCTTTTTTGTTTTAAAAACTTGTAAACGCTCACACATTTTCATCAGTTTATTTTAAGCAGGGTCAAGCACCTGTGTGGTAATAATCTTGAGCCAGTGTCAGTGGAAGAATAACTAATTAGTATCTTTTGAAGAACCTTCTTAAGACTTCCTGATTAGTGAACAAGCTCACAACCTTTTACATGGCAGTCATAAATAACAATTCAAGAGCTTCACATTGTAACAAAGGTAGTTAATTAGTGTAAATTCATATACGTGTATTACTATAATATTGGTGCTGTTAGATGTGTATAGCTCAATGTACTATGGATGATGAAGGACACTACAAAACAGCAAATTCGGGGAATAGTCATTCTTCTACAAACAACAAATCAACCACGTGTGTCAACCATTATACTTTCTATACTAGTGCATGTCTTTGAGCATCTTTAGGGAGATGACCTGTTAATCTTGATATTTCTGTCCACAGGGAATTTTAAAGAGGGACGAGATTGTTTTTGAACATGCAATAAAGCGCCAAATTCCCATTGTCATGGTTACAAGCGGAGGTTACCAGAGGTCAACAGGGCAGATAATAGCAGACTCGATTTTGAACCTGAAGGATAAAGGTCTTATCAGCTGTGCTGAGGCAGAAAGCTACAAGAAACCAGGTTTACTGTAGGTGTTGTCTAGTGGTTTTTTCATTTTTGTTTGATGTTGTGTGAATTTTTGGTACATGTCAATGTTTGGTATATATGAAGAAATGTAAAATTAAAAAAGTGTTGTGTGTATATTTGTCTCCTTACATTAAAGGTCAAGATCGCACTTAGAGGGTCAATGATCAAATATGGCATGAAACAGCTTGACAATCTAAGTCTCATTAGACTTATTTAGTAAAGATGGATTTAAAAATACTTTGGCACAAGTAAAAACCATCATAAGACCACATGTCATACGTAATATTCATCTCCTTACCTCAAAGGTCAAGGTCATACTGAAAGGTGGAAGGTAAAATTTGGCTGTTAAATAGCTTAAATATTCCTATCTAAGCCATAAGTTTGCCAAATATTGATAGATTAAAAAAATGCACAAATGTAAACTATCATAAGACAACTGAACATGATGCTGTAATACCTGATTTCCAACCTCAGTGGTCAAGGTCACACCAAGAAGTAAAATTTGGTCAATAAACACCTTGCCATTTATTGTAACTTTGTTACTTGTTTTGCACTTTTTAAAATACACTTCAACACCGTTATTTCGAACACCCATAATCCGAAGTCATTGTTATTTCGAAATATTTTTCGGGTCCCGATTTTGGTTCTTCTTTGTTTAATGTAAAATTTCATTGTTAATCCGAACTTCGTTAAACCCAAGAAATCGTTAATTCGAAGTGATTCTGTCGGTCCCAACACTATAATTCGCACCTAATTACCAGTCTTGAATCCGAAGTCAAAACTGCAAAACACTATAATTCGCACCTTAGTATCAGTCTTTAATCCGAAGTCAAAACTGCAAAACACTGAGCGTAATTTCACACCTTTGTCGTCTTCGCGTGGCGCGACAGAAGCTGATAATTACACCTTTGTCGTCTGCGTGTAAGGTGTTAGTTTTGCATTCTTTAGTAACAAACAAACGTGTCACGTTAGGTCTGAGTAAATGTGTCCTTGACAAATTCGAGAAATATGTTACACGCGTCCAGTTTAGTGCTGCTAACGCCGGTGTTCAGAGAGACATCGCGTCTTATTTAAAAAAAAAAATTAATTCATTTCCGAAAATGTATTCATATGTATGTACTTGTATGATAATTTATATGTTCTGATAATTTGTGCTATTCATTATATTTTATATGTTCTGTAATAAGAGAAAAATAAAAAGAAGAAGAGAATCGTTTTATTCCTCCGTTTGTTACAATTAGAAATCTATTGCTATCTGACTAGTTTACTTTTTTAAGTGAAACAATTATTAATAGTAGACTGTAACCGAACCAAGTAAATTCCACAACGTTTTGTGTTTACAGAATCAAAGAAGTCTTCTGTCAAATGTTTATTTCGAATTATCGTTAATCCGAAGTTTTTTAAACGGTCCCGACGACTTCGAAATAACGGTGTTGAAGTGTATATGCGAAATATATTATGTTAACGATGGAT
>VMBQ01000951.1:43855-99754 GCA_007657795.1 Dreissena rostriformis | reverse complement strand
CCACCACCACCACCACCACCACCACCACCACCACCACCACCACCACCACCACCACCACCACCCACCACCACCCACCACCACCACCACCACCGTTCACAGTGACAAAAAACGTATTCACACAATGGCTCCACTACAACTGACAGTCCATATGGTGGGCATGCATGTTTTACAAACAGCCCTTGTTGATCTTTGTTTTCTTTATATTAGGATATATTGCGACAGATGGATTGTATGATGTCACGCAAGAAATGCTTAACATTCAATATATCGATGTATGCCACTATGAATATCGGCATATATGTCGCGTTCTGAGAAAACTGGGCATCATGCTTGTGCGTAAATTGTCATCCCAGATAAGCATGTGCATTCCGCACAGGCTAATCAGGGACAACAATTTCCGCTTTTATTGAATTTTTTGTTTAAATGATGTCTCTTCTTAGCGAAAATCCAGTTTAGACGGAAAGTGTCGTCCCGGATTAGCCTGTGCGGACTGCACAGGCTTATCTGGGATGACACTTAACGCACAAGCATTATGCCCAGTTTTCTCAGAACACGACACATATGCCAGTGGACTATGAGACGCGAAGATGTTGCCAAGTGAGAGTCATGGAATATACCAATGATCGATCAATACACTGTTTATCGATAAATCTTTGATTAGACGCTAACGTAGGCTCTTACTTTTGACTTCGCTAGTCAGACTTGTTGAAAAGTTTGCAATTAAATTCTATATATTTGTTGTATTCATGTTGATGGGATTCGTGGATTTATATGTTTAGGTAAACGAGTGACCAATGTAGGCATGTACACTTAATAAATGCGCTATTTTGTAAAGTCTACAGGGTAAAGTATTTACGTTGTCGTAATGATTCGATCCTCCGCGGGAAGATTCCGTTTGATTCCTAGTACATCGCCTTAACCACTAGGCCACGAAAAGTTCTTAGCCTATTTATTTGTATATCGGCGTGGTATTCCACGATAACTTGAATACGTTTGATACATTTGAAGATCATTAACGCTTTTCCCGCGCGTCTATGAGTATGGATGTTTCAAAACTGGCACTGCCTGGTGGGGGGGGGGAGGGGGATATTTAAATAGAGTAAATCAGAAAATCATGTTTTAGAAACCACAAATCAAAGAGCTTTGATACTTGGTATGTAACATGTCATAATGGTTCTGTAGATAGTTTGTTTCAATGAATAGTATATTTGTCAACACGGGCGACGCCGCGGGGGTTTCATAATTTATATAGTTTTGTAGCAAACAAAAACGCCTCCGAAAGGACAAGTCCCAGGGATTTGATGTATTTTCTCTATTAAGTTTGTTCAAATCATGCCCCTATGGACAAAGGTAGCCCTCCCTAGGGGTAACGTGTGTCCCTCATATGTTATGAGTGAAAACACTTCATATAAATACTAATTAGTCCCGATGGATTACGGCTCGTAACAAGACCAAACTGTGTGCTCATTACTCGCCGGTCTGTGCAACAATTGCACAACAAATTCCTGTGTGTTGTTTGATGATTAGTATGTCCTTATATTTGCAGATTCCATCAAGCGACGTCACCATGGGAACTGTGTACGTAACCATAGCAATCTGCCTTCTCTATGCGGTGTATGGCGAGGAAATCATTGGTATGCGACGTTGAGATACATGTATAATTAATTTAGTCGAGTTCCTTTTATGTAATAGTATGAGGGCACCAGAATGTAGTAAACAAAGATAGAAACAGCAAATAAAACTGATTTAGATAAGGCGATAGTGGGCGTTTATTATAAACTACGATGCACGCGTATATATGTGGTATATTTATATGTTAATTGAATTGTCAACAATTCGCTATTGATGTCTCAATTTTTGTCTCAATGTATAAATGTCGCAATATAAACAACTGAAAATTGTGTTAGTACATTGTATACATTATTTTTAATAAATGTTTAATAAAGTTCGTGCGATTTATGCTTATAAGTAGAATTTAACATAACAGAACGTAATGTATTAAACATTCAACGTAAGGAGACGATTTTGTCATTCCAGCAAATATGGACAAAACCCTTCCCAACAACAAGTGCGGTTCCGTGTTGAAGCTAGGCCTAGGGCAGGATATCCGGTTGAAATCAAAGGGTCTGGCACCCGACGGCTACTGTGGCCTGACGGTGTTCTCTCCCGACGCCATCGACAACCACACGTGCGACGCCATGTGCGTGACGTTCAAGTCAGCGACCATCGGAGTCTGTGACGTCAAGTTGAAGTTTGTTGGTCACCGATTCGGAACGTCTGGAGACCATATTAGGGTATGATATGTGTGTTGTTATGGATATGATTCCCTTAATCTTCTTGTAAAGATTCTACCGTGGTTAGCAAAGATTTGCTTTCAAATCATTAAAAAATATTTATTAAAACTGGGCGCTCGCGATTGAAACTGTGTGCGACATTAGCTTTTTCTGCTGTTTTCTCGCCAGCAGTATTTCTACGCTCTGAGCGTTTTCATTAAAATTGTAATGAGACCTTCATTTAGTATAGGCTCCGCACATAATCTGGTAACCTTCGGTGATTATTGGGTTTATTAGTTTAACTACCCCACGCGTGTTCTTTATCTCGAGCAAAAAGTGCAAGTATCATACGAAATTTCACAGTCTTAAACAATTTATTTTGTCGTAATAACCACGATTGCACGAAAAATTGCGAGTATCACATGAATTTCGCTATAATAGACTATCACAATTTGTTTTGTCGTGATAACCATGATTCGCACGAAAAATTGTATGTACGAAAACTAGAACAGAATACACCAAAGCGTTCCAGACAGTGTAGCTATTGATCGATAATAGCTCCATTAAATGACTTCCCATTGAAACATAACAGCCCGTCATAATCGAAGGAAGCCGAATTTAATTACCGATGTTATCAGATAAATAACAATATGGTCTTCATCATCGTGTCTCCGGAATCTTGGGACACTGAAAAGACGTCCTTTATTTTGTTGGAACTATAATTGAGTCGGTTGCTTAGAAAATGGGGCTTTCTGAATATGCGTATAGAATCGTCCCAGATTTGCCTGTGCAGATCGCACAGGCTAATCCGGGACGATACTTTACGCTTTTTATTGATTTTTCCGTTTAAAAGGGTCTTTTCTAAACACAAATCTTGTCTATGCGGAAAGTCTCGTCCCTTATAAGACTGTGCGGACTGCACAGGCTAATATGAGACGACACTTTACGCATATGCATTAAGCTCGGTTTTCCCAGATACAGGCTCATACACAAAGGCTTAGCTTTTGGTTCATCAACCTTCTTTAACTATCTTAGCCAGTTTAAGGATCGCTTGCTACATTATTTTCGTTGTGATGATATTTATAATAAAAAANAATGCAGATGAACCTTATTTCTTCTAATTACGTAATTTATATTAAAAAAAAAACACACAAACTATTATGTGGTTGTCAGATCGATAACAGAAACTCTTTAAATCCTAAAATATATTTGATAAAACCGTTTCGCTTCCTTGTTTTGCGTAGGGACCTATACACACATATATAGGTCCATGTTTTTTCTTCAGTACCGTTTTGGAGGCGCGCGAGAGTATTCAGGGGCGGGTAATCCGGGACGTTTCGATTTCTGGGATTGTCTATATGAGACGACACTTTACGCACATGCATTAAGCTCGGTTTTCCCAGATACAGGCTCATTCACAATGGCTTAGCTTTTGGTTCATCAACCTTCTTTAACTATCTTAGCCAGTTTTAGGATCGCTTGCTACATTATTTTTCGTTGTGATGATAATTATAATAAAAAATATGTTATCATAAATATGAGGATAATTCGCAAGCATATATTTCATACTTTACACAAATACTATGTGATTATCTTCAGGATAAGTAATAATAAACAACAGATATAAATAGAAACTGGCACAAGCTATTTTATTAATATTTTAAAAACGTTCAAACCTTGTCATGTTACAAAGCATACGGGTGTTAATGGATATACGAGGTTACGGTTAACAAGCTGGAAAAGATGCTATAGATGCAGCATTGCTATACATGATCTTGGACTATTAATTGGGAAATCAATTTTTATAGCCGTCTGTATTAATGGTTATGGTTTTTTCTCATTTCAGTCGATTCCCTCTTTAAATAGCTAATACTTTTACAGGATCTATTTGGAAGTTTATATTTTTGGAATTTACGTGCCACAAGAAAAAGAACAATATCTTAACATTTTTTTTAAACCACATCACCCGCGTAAAGCAAAAATGGGTAATCTGCCATATGCGGCCAGCGTATCTCCAGACCAGCCTGCGTAATCGCGCAGACTGGTCAGAAGCTACCTTGTCCGTTAAAGACACCAAGATATCATGACTTAATCTCAGACAGCGTTGGTCTTTATGTACGCTATCCGCACATGGCATAAGACACTTTCATCCCATGGCGCGGCTCATATATTTGGGACTTTGATTGTTACAGGAATTAACATGTCACGATCAGAACAAGGACTCGTTCTGCTGGGACGTCAGTTCTGTGCGCGTTGAGGCAGTCGAGAGTTACTCATACGCTTACACTCATAGACGTCCGCTCTACGACTTTGACGTGGACGTCTCCGCGCGGTGCAGTCGCCATAAGACGGAGGACCATGCAGGTACGGGCAGTTAAATGTTACCAGGAAATCAACATTCAGAAGTAGCCAAACATAAAAATACTAGACGAATAATAAGAATTTTAGGGATTCAACCTTGGCTCCTCAAAAACCCAGAACTCCTTCCATTCTAAAAAATTATGTAGTTTATAGAAAATGAAGAGACATGACTTAAAAGTACGAACAAAAAACATCAACGAAATGAAAAACGTCCGATTGACCATAAACATTAATGCAGGAAGCAAGTCGAAGAATCAGTCCCGCAACCATCTCCACATTCGTATAAGTAATATAAAAATTGATTTAGTTTGCTAATTAGCCTTCCTCGATTACATGCTTTTCTACATGTCGGTGGTGAAGGGACTGTATGTTTAAGGACTCGCGAAATTACAAATTCAGTGTTGATGCCTTTTATGGTAAACATTTCTGCTCCTATTAGACATAACCTTATGCATGTTGTATATGTTTCGGTACTTATTCGCACACAATAGTAATGATTACTAAAGATTTAACAAAAGTACGATTTCTGTTTATTTCGAACTCAAATTTGAAACCTTCATCAACACATACTAACTTGACCCGCGTCATGCAAAATGGGTCTTTTGCCATATGCATTCGAACAATCTGGTCAGGAGCTACCATGCCCGCTAATGAGTCCACGAAGCTTGTGTGACTTTATTGCGGACAAGGCAGCTCCTGACCAGATTGCGCGAATGCCGCATATGACATAAGACCCATTTTCACATAAAGCGGTTATTTTATGGTATAATTTCGACACTGTAAATAGATCTGGCTTCTCTTTTCTCATTTTCAATCAGCTTTTACAACCGCGCGAAGTTGATCTAGCTAGTCTTTTAATATCCGAGGAACGCAATTGACCGACCTGTAAGTCGACGTATGACAAATTCTCGACATAATAGAGGTCGCAGGTTATTCATTCGCTTCGGAACATCTTTGTATTTATGAGTGTAATTGTCCAAGTTCTTCTGGGTCGTAATTGTACAAGTGCTTCTAGGTCATTCGCTTACAACATTACATCGCAGAAAGAAAAAAAAAATTGAAAGAATCAAATGTCTAAGAGTTATAAAGGTGAATACGTCAAACAAATTCACAATTATAACTTTTGGAAATTTGATTCTTTCAATTACATTTTTGCTTCTACGGATTTTCCTTATTAACTCGTACATACTAAATATATTATGTACATGTATATATTTTTGAATTTTGCTTATTATAGTTCAGAGCCATTTGTTAATTGTAAAACAATCCTGGAAATGTTCTGTTGAGATCAGTTGGCACCTTTAGGGAATAAAGGAAAATTTCAGTACATACCTTATATATTCACAGAGTTGATCAAATGTTTTGACACGAGCTCTCTGGTTTCAGCTGAAAGTCGTGACAAAAAATGGGTCTTAATTTGTCAATACAACATAAGCATGCTGTACTATGTTGGTTAACAAAGATGTAGTAGTAATACCAATATATCCCTAACTAGTGCTGCGGTTAACAAAGATTTATAGTAATACCAATATATCCCTAACTAGTGCTGCGAATTTCAGCTATATACGCTCAACAACAGATCGAGCGTGACAAGGCCGACCAGTCTTACGTGCATGGCATCGCCGTCGGCGTTTCCCTCTCCTGCCTATTCCTCATCATCCTCTTCGTCGCCTGGTGTTACACTAAACATCAGGCCGTCTCCAGCACAACTAGCCGCTCCATTGCGCCACCCCGGAAGGCAAACACAACCGCCGCCCCAACTTCCGGTGGACAGAAGAAAGGTGAGATTACGTGACGTAGATAGACACAATTTGTGCGATCAGGGCTTGCATCAAACTACGTTTGGGGGTAATTTACGCTCAGTTTTTGTCACAAAACTTCCACAATTCAATTGGATTGAATCAATGGAAGAACGGAGCTTGCAAACTTTCCTCATGGAATTTCCATTATATAAGAGAATGAAGAAGGAAGGTCAATATCAGTTTATTTTATATTTAGATATATATTATTCTCTGGAAGGGAGTCGCACAGTTTACGCACTGTCCGTCCATCTGTCTGTCCTTTACACTTAAAAAAAAGAAACATAAGATTTCAATTTTAATGAATTCTTTTTTCTGAAATGATCATAACAAGTTATTTGCGGACAACGTTGTTGTCCGCAACGTTTCAACGTTGTCTGAAAATAATTTTTAGATCTTTACAAAAAAAAACACGTCTCAATGTAGTGATTCTCGTAGTTTTTAGTTCCACATCGTTGTTATTACCAAGAACGTTACTTGTCTTGTTCCGTCGGTGCATGTGAATCCAGTGGTAGTTGTCGTTCTTTGCTAATGTATCTAATGCTGTGACTGAAAGGTGGATTGCACTGACAAAAAGCGGCTTACTAACAAAATGATTTGCTACGTACGCGTTTGATGCGCTTTGTCTACATCAGTTTGATAATATCGATTAACATCTAATTGTATTTGGATTACATTAACTCCATATTGCTAACCAAGTTCTGTATACTGTTTCTCTTTTCGGCAGGTCACCCCATATTTTTCTTAAGAAGCAAACCTCAAACGCCCGCGGCTGAGGCCGTGTAAGGTAGTTGAGCACGTGATTTGCGTTACCGCGTAGCCAGCGTGCATGATAGAAGTATTTCCATTACATGCACATGCATGGCTTAAACCTCCCAGCCAGTGTGCATATCAATTCACTTGTATTGCTTACACCACTCAGCCAGTGCGCATTTAAGACGTATTGCCGATACAAGGCTTAAACCGTCCAGCCAGTGATATCAGTAATATCGTCAATACATACACTTGGACGGCGTTAATCACCCAGCATATCAGTAGAATTGCCAATACATGCACAGACATTGCTCAAACCATCCGGCCATTGTGCATACCAACACTATCGCCGATACTAACATGTGCATGACATTACCCTCCCATTCAGTGTGCATATCAGTATTATTTCCTATATTTAAATGTTCATGGCTGAAACCGCCCGGCCAGTGTGCATATCAGTATTATTTCCTATATTCACATGTTTATGGCTGAAACCGCCTAGCCAGTGTGCATATCAGTATTATTTCATATATTCACATGTTCCTGGCTAAAACCGCCCAGCCAGTGTGCATATCAGTATTATTTCATATATTCACATGTTCCTGGCTAAAACCGCCCAGCCAGGGTGCATAACAGTATTATTTCATATATTCACATGTTCCTGGCTTAAACCGCCTAGCCAGTGTGCATATCAGTATTATTTCCTATAAACACATGTTCCTGGCTAAAACCACCCAGCCAGTGTGCATATTAGTATTATTTCCTATATTCACATGTTCATGACTGAAACCGCCCAGCCAGTGTGCATATCAGTAGTATCGTCAACACATGCACATACAGGGCTGCAACTGTCAAGATAGTGTATATATCAGTAGTTTTGACACTTCAAGTTCATGACTGAAACCACCCAGCCATGCGTATCAATAGTATTACCAAGACATGCACGTGCATGGCTTAAACGCCCAACCATGTGTTCATATAAGTAGCATTACCAATACATGCACATGTATTGCTTACACCGCCCAGCCAGAGTGCATATCAGACGTATCGCCAATACAAGCATGTGCATGTCTTTAATCCTTTAATCGTTCAGCCAGTGTGCATATAGGTTATATTGTCAATGCATGCATATGCATGACGTATATTGCCCGGACAGTGTGTAATTGAATAGTATTGCCAATACAAAAATCCATTCTATGTTTGCGCTTTTTTTTTAAAACCAATTAGAATAACCAGTTGCATCTTTGAATATAAATAATTTGAATAAAGTCACTTGTTCTATTGCCACTTAATCTGGCAGATGGGTTTCATCTGAGCTTAAAAATCACCTTAATGTGCAACCCACCTGCTTTTAGGACAAGCGGTTTATGTTCTGTTCGACTGGTTACGAGCAAAGCTATAATAAAATCATTCCAGCGTAGCCAAACAACAGCAACACATGCCAACACATGTGCTGGGGATCGATTGAAATATCTTGTTTTATTGTAACATACATAAAACGTCCAAATATACACTGATTTTAATCAAAAGAGAATGCTCTAAAATAGAAACATTGCCAGATCTTAATATCCAATACTTAGTATTTTAAAGTATAGCTTAAACACATGGTCGTGTCGCTCACTTGTTAATACCTAACAGCCACTTTTACGGACCAATATATAAATTTATAAAACATATCGCCACCTTGTTGTTAACTTAACACGTTGTGAAATATCTTCATTTCCAGGTAGCATCATCTCCACATTCCGTAAGAAGCTGAACATCAAACGCAAGGAACCGCCAATCGACGAGGAGGAACCAGTAGCAATCTACCGGAAAACAGACACGCAGTCCGCTAACAAACCGAAGTCGGATGACCCCGAAGCACCTACCGAACTTTCCCCTTTGACCACCAAGGTTGACACGGATGGCGAAACATTCGAGCTTGCCAATGAGACCACTGATTCTATGGAGCCGGAACGGGATTCTGACGGGTCGCAGGCGGATGGCTCCCCCAAGGACGGAGGCGCCGAACCATCGTCAAAATTGGAACCACCGGAAGTGATCATAATTCCCGGCACACCCGAGCCTTCTGTAGTGGATAGCGATTAATATAGGTCGACATTTAGCCATCATTGAGTTCACTTGGTCATTTATATAATATAAAGAAGTTTTGCACAGGAATTTGTGAACTGAGATGTTTGTAAAGGGATATCAGAGCTGAACATAACGTTTTGTGAACGTGCAGGAAAGATTTGGAACGCAGTCAGGGCTTCATTAAAGGCTACTTTTCATGGACGTGATATAATAAACATAATTGATATGATTTCAGATAAGAGAGATTTGAAATATTTTCCGTACAATTTATGTTTTGTGATAGATTTTCTTACGCAGGAAATAAGAAATCACGACAGCCAAGCATTGAGCAACGACATCAGGTCATTGAACACCAGTGCCGGTATTGATTATATTATGGTAAGACATGTAGATGTTTTGGAATAATTTGTAGCATGGGTCATGCACTATGTCAGTACTTTATACATAAAATAACTATGGAATTAGGTTTAAGATGGATTGTGTAAGATTTTGTCTTAAAGATTATGAAAAGCCTAGCGGTATGGGTGTAACATATACAAATGTACTTTAATTATACTCTCATATATTTTATAAAACATAGTTGCTGTAGTAAGATTAGAGTTTCACTGTTTAATTAAAAAATGCATTTACATTAACAAATACCTTATAATTATCGTTGTATTTTATATAGTATTTACTTTTTGATAACTATGAACATTTATTTAATTCCAATGTTGACCCGCCAAATCCTCCTATATGTTGGAACTAGACGAAAAGTGTAGATTTTAATAAAGGGTAGTAACTCTGGACGAACCGAATTTAAAATCTCGTTGAAAGTTAGCTTTGCATTGCGTGTCTGTTTTCCGAACAGATGCCTGGTTTTGCTGTATACTGATTAACGCAAGTTTGCGTTCCAAATGATAAATTAAAGGCCGAATAATGAGCCCTTGTTTTCTATAGTCAACTCTACGAAACGATAACAAATATAAATATCCAATCGAATTTGGTATCTTATGTAACCAAATCTTTGGCGTGCAATTTCCTAAGCCCGGCGAAAACAGCAACACTGAAATACACGTATATGCAATAGGATCTCGTGTCTTAATAAAATCGCCTTCTGTCTCAGCGTAGCCGTTAAATTCTCCGTGCATTCCAATGATTTTTCCCAAGAGTATTCTGCCATCAGCATATTGGCACACCTGACTGATAAGCCCGTCTGGTTTTCGATGGACGGGTTGTCATGGAACCTCTGTATATATCTATGTAAAGTGTTAGTTTGGAGATATGCGTTTAGAAAATGTCATTAGAAATGAATGATGCAATAATGAGAAGAACAGAATTACGCGAATGTCATTAGAGCTTAAAGACATTATCACACGGGACAGTTTTCTAAATTAAAGTGAATGTAGTGTTCCTCGATCATACTAGTAGCGTTGCGTCAGCAGTAATATCAATGAAATCATGGTGATGTTTGTTGTAAAATGTTATGTACTTATACAATAATTGTTTCACATAAAATTATTGAAACCGAACAAAAGTAGAATGATCTGATGCACTTCAGTATGTGTTAACACAATAAACATGACACACTACGTAATGCTTTAAGTGGTACGTTGGCTGTTATGCAAAAAAAGAAAGAATTGCAAAGTTTGCGTGTTTAGTTGTATATCTTTATTACAGGAGTTTACTTATATGGCTTGTATTTGTGTTTTGTTGTCACTATTCATGTTCAGTGTTCAAGAAGGTAAAATTATGTTATTAACAAAACAATTGTCTTGCGACACACGATCTGAATCCCGAAAAAAAAACGATTCTAACATGTATCTTTCTTTGTTTCAACATATCTTTTTTACATTGTATAGGTTTTCCCTTTCCATGATATTTAATTTGTAAGTTTGAAAAGTTCAGACTTTAATTGCCGCATTTAAATTATAGTAATATATGTGAACACGTCACTTAAACGCACGCTTTCAGCGAAAAGAGTGTCATTTGTATATCACTGGAAACATAAAATTTAATACGCTATAAACGTGTGTTCCTCCTTTTCAGTAGGTAACATATATGTACCATATATGTTGTTATGTTTTTTATTCGGTACTTGTGTTATTTTATAGCTGTCTTTTTAAATGGTTCTATAAATAAATCTGTGAAATCCGTAGATTTATATTTGAGTGGTTATAAACAACAAAAACAGAATATATCCTTCTACAGCAAGTCAGTGTAAATCGTGCCATACTGAGATACTAACTGTCGTGCATTTTTAGCTCACCTGAGCACGAAGTACCCGTAGTGAGCTCTTTGTCGTCAGTCTTTGTCCGGCATTCGTCGTCGTGCGTCGTGTGCCTTCAACTTCTAGCTCGTTTCCTTTCTAGAGTCTCATTTTACATCCATTCTTGATGAAACTCCGTCAGCATGTTTTTTTTTACAATATCTAGGCCGAGTTTGAATCTGAGTCAATTCTTCTCTTACCACTCTGGAGGCCACATTTTTTTTTACTTTATTGATAAAACTTGGACAACATATTAATCTTTGCAATATATTCGAAAAACATTGTTACCACTCTTGAAGCCACATTAAATACTCAATCTTGATGACACTTGAATGTTAATATTGACAAAATCAAGGTCGTTTTCGAATCTGGATCACTTGCTTCCCAAAACTGGATCACTAGGTCAAATTTGAGAAAACCCTGTTATCAATCTAGAGGCCACAATTATGTTTAGGCCAAAAAAAATAATAGGTCCGTTTCCGGTCGCCCGACCGTGTCTCCAGAATCGGCGCCGACCCTCAACTTTTTATTGGGGTNCCCAAAAAAAAAAAAAAAAAAAAAAAAAATCCCTACCTACCGACCCTGTTTTTTTTTCCCCAAGGAGACCGGAAACGGACCTATTTTTTTTTGGCCTTATATGTTTAACTTGACACTATTTAGGCCGAATTCGAATCTGTGTCGCTTGCGTTCAAAAACTAGGTCACCAGGTAAAATATTTTCTTACCACTCTGGAGGCCACATGTGTGACTCAGCCTTGATGAAACTTGGTCATAATATTTATCTTGACAATATTTAGGCCGAGTCCAAATCTGGGTCATGTTTACCCAAAAACAAAGCCATCAGGTCAGTTTGAATAAAATATTGTTACCAGCATAGAGGCCATATTTATGACTTAATCATGATGAAACGTTGCAAGAATGTATATATTCACAATATTAAGGTCTGGTTCCAATCTGGCCATGTGTGTCTAAAGTCACTGGGTCAAATCTAGGTAATACACTTTTGCCCCTGTAGAGGCCACATTTATGAATCAATGTGAAACTGGGTCAGAATGCTTATCTGGACCATATAAGTCATGTTTAAATCTAAGTCATGTGGGTCAACAACTATGTCACCAATTAATGTCTTCGATAGTATCTGTACCTTGAATTCAAATGATTGATTCAGGGCCAGCATGGGCCTCTTGTTACAATTAGATACTGTCTTCTGCATAGTGTTTATTCTATTCGTCATACGCGTTGTGGGAATCTTTGATTTGAAAGCATGAATCACATTTTGTATATACCACATGTGCAGCCGAAGGAAGACGACACTCATATTTCGCGCGCAGACAATCGAAACAACGAGACACGTTTAAGCAAAATGACGCGATACGTTGAGTTTTAAAATAAAACAGTATTGTGAAGCCGGTCGCGAGGCGTGAAAGTATAACTCACTCACAGGTATGGTGCTTTTGCAACTTATTTCTAACATAAATACACGCATTTTACCATATTTCAAATGTATCATGCAAAAAATGCACGTTCAGAAAGGAGCATCTAAAAATCAACGGCCGTCAGCATATGTCTGTGAAGCCAATGTACCCTATGAATCTCATTTAGCAGATGCACATGTATCTATACAGTAACATGTAAATAGGATTAAATGTTCAAGCCATATAGCATATTTACCCATTACATATGAATAAATGACATATCAAACCTAGTAAGCCATTTTTTTTCACATTTACACAATTCTGTAAATAAATGAAATGTTCTTCCAATTTATCTCATTTAGTATTTTATTCTTTGCAGCCTCTTTATTCCGCTTAGCAAGTTCTTCTTGCGCACATTGCGACTATTATAACGAAAACCATTTTCTACCATTGATCCTTAAACATAATTGAAAGAAGCTATAGAGTTCTAAGGCCATTTTCAAGCATTCATATTTACCGAACTAGAGTTTTCCTTGCCTATGGACTCAAACGTGGTTGTAGACTGCATACATACCTAAAACCTTTGACGCATGGTCACATGTAGCGTTTCCCGACGTTATAAGTACATTATCAGCTGTGTCACAAACAAGCGATTTCACTGACTATGGACTTATCAATACGTGTCAAGTTCCAAAACACATAGCATGCTGATGAAGTCGTTCAACGTCTCAATGCATCTAAGGCCATTTTCAAGCGTTCAAAATCCAAACCAGAGTCTACCTGCAAGAGGAAAGAAAGCTGGAATTTGCATTATGCTGTTTACAGTTTCTGGTAGGTTCTTTCTACATAATCTGTTCGAACAGTAGGAGCCAAATCTGTTTTTTTTTCTATCTTTTTATCAAGCATTTATCTAATTTGCAACAAGAAAACATATCGTTTGACCAAGAGAAACTAGCTGACCACAAAATAATTAAAAAAAAAACACAAATACAACTGACTTCCACGGAAAACTCCTTTAACGGACACTTACTTTAAATCGTTTAAATCGAGCAGAAATTGTATTTCCGTTTTAGTTACAGTGACATTGACGTTCTAAGATGTTTCATTAACCCTTTGAGCGCTTGAACCGGATTTTGAAGGCCTTTGCAAACAGTTTGGATTCAGATGAGACGCCACAGAACGTGGCGTCTCATCAGGATCCAAACTGTTTGCTATTTTGATAGTGGTCATTGAAAAAAGTGAAGAAAATGATGATCTAAGAAATTCAGCAGACGACATTTTAGCAGAGGACAAATTTCCCAGCATGCAAAGGGTTAAGATTGCATAAATCGTTCTACAGTTTACAAGCGAAGTAATGCAACAGTTGCATAGTTAATTGACATTTTTTTCAAACGATTTCTGCCATTTAATACCAGATTGATTTTAAACCATTTGATTTTTGTATTTCTGCTTGAGTATACTATTTCGAAGGTTTGCAAATTATGTTATTATGACGAATAAGATGTGAACCAAAAATGTATATAAAAAAACAAGTACAAACCAAACATGAGACTTGGTGTATGTATGAAGATTAAGAAGAATACATCTCTCGTACATATTGTTTCGAAAAAAGGGAAACAAAGTATTCAATGGTTATATTAAACCCTATGACATTGTTTATCCTGTCATTGTTTTAAGATGATTGAAATGTATTATGAGAATCTTTGGTATAAATGTAGACAAACACAAGACACATTGTGCACTTGGTGCAGTTGCCTCTAAGGCTAGACAGAGTGACCTGCCTTTGTCAGATAAATATGTCGCAGACTGGGCGAGGGAGAGGACTTTTGCAAAATTATATGAAAAGATGCACTACAGCCCATCGATATCGCATATCCTACTCATAAATGAGTTGTAGCAAGGTTTCTTGTGGACGCGTTATGTTGTCCATATCGGATAGGAAGGGCATATTGATGGCTGATATGAAGTTTGTAATTTGTGGTTTTGCATCTGATAAACATCAAACATAAATGGAACAAAATAATAATTACTGGACATGTACACTTTAGCGAAGTTTAGATCTCCACAAAGGTGTAGATTGGGTTCATCACTTTTTGCGGTCATTACAGCTCATTATGGTGAACAAGGAATTAGTATTTAGAAAAGTTGTCGGATTACACGGGTGTTAGGGGCAGTACGTTTTTTTATACATGTTACATCTGCATTACCAGCTAGAATTGATTGGGGTTTCAAATGCTTGTAGGTAAAAACACTTAAGCATAATCTCAACAGTTTAATGACACTTTTCCCAGGCTGGAAGGAGTGCGCCTGCGACAAAACGTGCGCGTCCGGTGCGTGCAGGCTTACACAGCGAGGTAAATCAACCACTACAAATGCCCGCACACGTGCGAAGCATACGCCCGCGAGCACAACGGCGGACCGAGGGGTTGTAACTCTAGCAGCACGCTAAGCTACTGGAACCAGCTCAAGACCAAGCCAGGATGTGCTCATGTTGAATAATAATTAAACATATATATATATATGTATATATGTTCAATTATTTTATTCAACATTAGCACATCCTGGCTTGTTCTTGAGCTTTACATTTTTGCGGCTGTTGTTTTTGCTTTAATTTAACTTTAACTTTTAATTAAGCCGATAGAACTGGAAAAGTCCCTTGATCGCTTACCAAAGGCCAAAGGAACTGAACTGTTCTGACCAGATTTTGTTTTAAAGTTTTCACTAAATGTAAGTAAGGGAAACAAGTTACCCCAAGGACAACGCCATTTTTTATGCAAGGGGCATGATGTAAACGAATGTTGTAGAGAACTACCATAAGATGTTATATTTCTAATTCCAAACCACTGGGCCTTCGGGTTCAGATGAGATTTCACTATGTTCATGTAATACAAGACAAGTAATCCCAGGGGCGGGGCAAGTTATAACCATATGAGCATTATTTGAACAAACTTGGTAGAGGACAACTGTACGATGTTACACGCCTTAACCCAAACTTTCGTGCACTGCGGTTTCAGATACAACACTATATACCGGAACATTAAAATAATTATTCTTATTAAACCTCTTACCCATGTCGTTTTAGAGAGTTGAACAGTTATTTTGCTTTATAAGTCCATGTTAATTATGTCATATATGGGGTGTGACCATGTTAATCACAGGGACACGATTTCAAGAAACTTAGCAGAGGACACTAGACGATGTTATACAACCGTCACACCGGGCTTGCATTCTAAATGCGTTCTTTCGGCGACACAGAACGCGGTTGGATCGCAAAGGACGCCGTGGGTCGTCATTGCAACGCATGATTTCCAATATTAAAGAACGCCCATGTCAGAGACTTTCGGCGACTTCTTTTGACATGTTTAAAGGAAAATGCCGACGTTAACAATTAAATGAATTATTTCGACATTTGACAGTAAACTGTTTTTTTTTTGCGTGTAACACATTCTTTGATATACTTTTGCATTTGTGAGCATTTATTTTGAAATGTTTTAAAACATTTGAAAAATAGCGCTAGGAATATCCCTATTTTAGCGTAAAAATATTATGTTTTTACCTTTGATCTTGAATTATGAACTAACCTTAAAAGTAGCTCTCTTATTTGTTGCGTGTAATACACTGCCTGATATAGCTAATATGTGTGCCAAGTTACTTGGACAGTCTTCAATGCATAAGGAAATAATAGCTCGGACAGGCCGCACAGTGCTTCATATTTACACTTGACCTTTGGAATGTAACATTAATTTTAAATTAGCCACCGCCCAAGTGCAGCCAAGCAGGGAATAACATATTATATCCGATACGTTCATACAAATCCCCTTGTGGGGTCGATTGAAGCAGGGTCTATTGTCACGTCAAGGTCTAACATATTGTGCTTGACGCAATAAACTATAATATATTTTCATATCAATTTACAACCGCTTGATCGTTAATTCAGGTTTTAATTATACAACCTTACCGAGACATACATTTATACCACATGCGTACGTTTTCTCGAGGTAAAGGTTATCGTTTGAGATAAGGGCGGTGTGTATATGCATGGTTCTTGTTTATAGCCATACAATAGTTATGAGCTGACATAATATGTGACAGCGATGTTTAAATTATAAGTGCAAACAGATGTCGACATGTTTTGATCTATCTAAAAAGCATACACAAAAACGCTCGGTATAAACGCTTAATGCATGGATAGGACAGGTTTTATTTATGATGGGAATCATAATGCATGTGATGAGTTTCAGCTTCGTAAGACAAATGAGTCGGTCTCTGAAAAACAAACTGTGCCTAACGCATGTGCGTAAAGTGCAGTCCAAGATTAGCAGATGAAACTTTCCGACTATCCTGGATTTTCGTTTCGTTGTGATTTCCTTTAAATTTAAAAATCAATAAAAGCGTAAAGTGTCGTCCCTGATTAGCCTGTCTGTGAGGACTGCTTAGGCTGACAAGGGACGACACTTTACGCATACGCGGTTTTCCCTGAGACCCAACCAAATAGAGTGGATGAGGGCTTCAACCTTGTCGAGTCTTTAGCGGAACCAGATTACCCAAGTAGTTCTAGAATCAGTTACAGCTCCAAATAGCTACGTGGGATTAAAATACGGTGCAAGGTTTTCAGCAAATACGTGTCTTGAAAAAAAACGATTACATTTTCGAAATTAGCTATTGTTTCGGACTTGCAAGCCAGCAAGATGAGAATTTTTTATTTAACACGCTTGACAATAAATCTAGTCGAGTTGTTGCACAGAGAACATATACATAAACTATATGAAATGTAAAAACGTTGGTGAATGTTTTTATGGATTTAAAGTGACTTGTTCACAGACTTTTGTTATTGTTAACATTTTTATAACATGAATTTACCAATAAGTAAATGATTTTTGAAAGTCTAAAATAATTATTAAATCAAGAAACAAAATGAACAAAAACATAGTCTTTCCCGTAATTTAAAAACGGGACATAAAGCCAACGAAGGCTTTTGATATTTAAAAGCTGTATGTGTTTAAAACACGTTTTTTTTCAAAACTATCGATTAAAAGTTTTACAAGCGCTTTATTAGTCTATTATTTTTCGATGAGTGATTATTAATAAACTAACAGATATTTCTTAACATTGTTATAGAGTGTTATTTTGATTGTTCGAAAATAATGCATGCGTTCATTTGTAAATCTATGATCGTTTTTAGAAATGGTTATTTTGTCAAACTGTGAACAAGCCCATTTTATCAACAAAGATTATTTTAATATAACAGAAATGCTCTCTCTTAAAATATGAAATCACCATCTAGCAGCATTTCGGTAGTTTTAATATTTTCCGATGCACGTTCGGCAAATTTATGCAACTGTAATTCTGATCCGTTTTATACATGGATATATGTGTCGTGTTCTGAGAAAACTTGGCAAAATGCTTGTGCGTAAATTGTCATCACAGATTAGCCTGTGCAGTCCGCACAGGCTAATCAGGGACGACAATTTCCGCTTTTATGGAATTTTTCGTCTACATGATGTGTCTTCTAAGCGAAAATCCAGTTTAGGCGGAAAGTGTCGTCCCGGATTAGCCTGTGCGGACTGCACAGGCTAATCTGGGATGACACTTTACGCACATGCATTTTGCCCAGTTTCCTCAACACACGACACATATGGGAAACGGCGTCACAAATGTATAACATTTATTATTCTTTTGGGTGTTCATAAAAAGTATTGATTAGAATACTTCGTTGTCATTGCTATTCTACTTTTACCTGTTTAAACGGTCCTAATTTACGACACAAAATAGCCACATCTCTAACACGACACATCCTTACATTGATTGTATTGCTTTGTTCGCTGTTTTACCATATTTAATGTCGTCTACGTCCCCATGCAGTTGTTCATTTCCAAACATTAACAAAACTAAAGTAACTACATCACGGCATTAACACGGAGAACGTCAGAGGGACGTTATAACAAGAAGTTAGACAGATTGACGTTTAGGCACAGTTGTCGTGGCCGAGTGGTTAAGGCGATAGACTAGAAATCTATTGGGATATTCCCGCGCAGGTTCGAATCCTGCCGATAACGCATAACCTTTTGCATATTATAAAAAAAATACTACATGTACGTTTGATATCTGTAGCGTTGCATCTATATTATTTACCAGATAAATCGTAAAATATGTCCATTAACTTCAGTTGTCTCGAAAGTACCGCACACTGGTGACAACGCAACGTCGGTGTTCGATAACAAACTCACTCACTGTATTTATATTGGGGCTTTATTCGGACCTGACGATACTGTAAACCTTGAATTATTGTTATAATCAGGTAAATATTACTATAAGCATTGTTTAAACGTTTTGACACTTCCACAACTTCAATTGTGGTACTGATAAACAATTGGGCGTGAAATAATCACAAATGTCACATAATGCAAACCCGTTTGTGTTGCTTTAGTTACATTACCAGTTTCGTCTTAAGTTTCATAAACCTGTACATATAAGACAACGCAACCGACTTTACTGTACCTTAGCATTACATAAACATAAGTATATGACATACGATATGTTGGGGCTATTTATCATGGCGTCTCGAGGCACGTTATCCAAGTTCTCAATGTAAGGGTCCCACATGTTTTAAGTATCTTTTTCATGATGCTAGCAATAATCACTCACTTCGCGTAGGCATGGTCTTGCCTTCAGATAAGTAACATATTTCCATCATTTCAGAACAACGGCTCTAGCTACCATGATGTTTCGGGAAGCGCTTTGTGTCTTCGTCTTGGTGTCCGCAGTCTACTGCATGCGTAAGTAAATACTTCTACTTATTGCGGGGATTTATTAACAGATTAAAGTGTGTTTCTAAGAAATGTGTGAACATACCCTAGCTTCCGAAACACGTACACGTGGATAAAAAGAAAGTATTTAAGCATACATCTGTCGGATTTCGAGTCCTATTTGTAACGCAATATAATCACTAGCTGCAATAATTCTAAAAAATTCAAAGAGTTCTGAAATTGCTTCCGTGATAAAAAAAAAATGCAATAATCATCAGCCTGTGTCATCGGAGTGAAAACATTAAGTTGAACCTCACAGTTGTAATAAACACACGAAAATGATTGGATTGTTCTAGGAAATTGTTGAAATGGATAGTAAAGGAATTTTGGTTGGATCTTACTGTTATAACGACGTCGAATTCTGACGTTGAAACGATGTTCCAAAAATCTTACCTAGGTTTAACTTATGGGTCCGATTTCTGTAATGTAATAAGCCGCGTCATGCGAAAATGGGTATTATGCAAGATATGACCAGCGTAACACCAGAACAGCCTTCGAATTAAGCGCAGTCTGGTCTGGAGCTTCCATGTCCACTTATGACATCACGAAGAATTGCTTGACATAGTAGCTCCTGACCAGAGTGCGCTTAATGCGTGGGCCTGTCTGGAGCTACACTGGTCGCATACGGCATAAGACCCATTTTCGCTGGACTCGGGTCATACAACGTTTATTCAAACAACTTGTTTACTGGGGAACTTTATTGTTTAGCGACCGAAATTGAGGCCAAATCCAATTGCGGATCCATGTTCAAGCTGACACCAGAAGAGGATTATCGCGTTATCGGTAGAGGACTCTTGGACACGAGTCACTGGTGTATATTCAAATTCACCTCGGAGAACGTTGGCGATTGTAAGGGCACGTGCTACATGTTCGATCATTACACGGAGATACGGGACGACAAAGTGACCTTGACCGTTGGAACAAAAGTAAAGGATTTTTTTTGTTTCCATATATTTATTATACAGAGATTAGCATAATTTCTGACATTTATACACGAACAAAATATATTATCTACAATTTCATCATTAATAAATAAGATCTATAAATAGATCTTAATATTTGTCAGTTATTGTTAGATGTGGGAGACATGCAATCAATGAATATTTTCATATTGTTTCCAAGTTTCGTTTTAAGGTCTATGTCTTTTGGACATCAAGTTGGTATTCAGAGACTGTAGTTGAAACAAGTGACCCCAAACTTACTGGCATTCCGACCTGTGCCTTAATGAGTGTCAACGGCTGTATTAAATGAAAAACTAACACCAATATCCAATATGTAATCGAAAATTCGGAAACAATATTAAACTGATGAAAATCACCACACCAATTCTATAATGGTGTTCATTTTATTATAATAAATATGTTTACATAATATCTAAAGTATTAGACATTTTAAGCGAAAACTAATGCCTTGCAGGCCTACCGGAATGGAAGCGATTTTCCGACAACGCCCATTTGTAGTGATGACATCACGGTTGACGTCATTTTAAACCACGCGGCGGGATACAAGTACAACACGATGTACCCAAACTACAAGTTCAAGTTGAACGTCTACAACAAGTGCGGACCGAAGGGCAAGGTTGTTAGCCTGAACTTTGACGACGCAATTAATGGCACCGAGGGTATGTGGATATATAGTGTTGTACTTCTTTACCGCTTCGGTCCCATGGCATGATTTTTTCCCGGTTGTTAGTAGATTTATTTCGTTCATCAAGAGAGATGTCTTGGCAAAGCACAGTGGTTTTAACTCCCCATGCTCACACTGATCGCTCCAATGAGGTGAACCAATATATGTGTCGTGTTCTGAGAAAACTGGGCATAATGCATGTGCGTAAAGTGTCGTCCCAGATTAGCCTGTGCAGTCCGCACAGGCTAATCCGGGGCGACACTTTCCGCCTAAACTGGATTTTCGCTAAGAAGAGAATCATTTAAACGAAAACTTCTATAAAAGCGGAAATTGTCGTCCCTGCCTAGCCTGTGCGGACTGCACAGGCTAATCTGGGATGACAATTTACGCACAAGCATTATGCCCAGTTTTCTCAGAACACGACACATATGTTCATGTTTTATGTATTTGTTGCTATGATATGGTTTCTCCAATCATGTTTTATAATTGTATCTTCACTAACTTATGTGAGTGCCATTGTTATTATACATTACATATTAAGCACATCAAACGTAATGATTTATGATTTCTAAACATGTATGAAGTTCTTTAATAAGAAGACAGGTTCAAGCAAAATTATAAAAAAAAACTAGTAAGAGGTTAACATAAGTTTGATTGTATACACTCGCTAGGTTACCATCTCCGTGAAACAGAAACATCGCGGTCATTCGCGGAAGAAGGTTCTTCCTTGATATGTTCAACCATCCTTATAGTTGCCAGAAGAGTTTGCATGTAAAACATCATATACTGCCTGTTACTAAGTTACCGGTAAGGCATTGCAAAAGCCTAGCGGGAGCAAGTTAATTCTTGATAGTGTTCAACTTCCCCGTAAAATGCCAGATCTGACACAAATATGAGTGCAATACCTATAACACGGGTTTCCAAATTCCTAGCGACAAACAGTTTTTTTTTCTCGATTAATTTCAACATTTTTATGCTCTCGAAGGTGGGCATATAGTGATCGCACTGTCCGACTGTCTGTCTGTCCGTCCGTCTGTCTGTCTGAAATTCCGTCACACGTTGCGTTTAGGTTTTGCGTTTATGTTTAAAAAAAATGGGAAAAGGGGCATATGTCATCCTATGGTGACAAGCCTTGTTTTTCTAGAAATATCGTAGGAGTTTTGTGCATGTGCATTACGAAGTTTATGAGGTCCGTCCGTGATGTGTATGTATTATGTGAGGGAACCGGAGTGTCTCCGAGCACTCCTACCTAACTGGAATGTCAATCTATTTAGATTTGACTGAAATGTATGTTTGCTGTGGTAACTTTCTGTGGGGGAAATCGGAGTACCCGAAGGAAACCTCACTTGTCCTGTATGCCACCGACCAAACTCACATGCCCTATACAAGGCCACACGAGTTTATAAAATTAATATAATTCATATTCACACCCAATTGTTAGGTTACCACCACGGCGAAGACAGAGTGTCGCGGGAGAGGAACGTGCTTTTGGCGGGAATTCTAGTGGGGGCCGGGCTGGCTGTATCCTTCCTGATCCTGGTCACTGTGACCTACTGCTACAACCACCACAGCCCCGACCGCCGACCCAGCCGCAGCGCGAGCATGCGTAAACGTAATATATTCAGACACGCTTGTTTGGCTATTGGTTTCATGCCGTAAATAAAGGACAGCATTGTAAAGTAAGGTTGCTCTCCGGTTGATTCAGCTGAAGGTTCACAATCATTATGGTATAATTATCTTATCGGCTTGACAAATTGACACCATGTTCACGATGTTGGTTTGGTTATATTTTTGAGAGATTCACTATCCACTTGGTTCTGTGGGAAAACTCGATTGTGTGTCCTTTTCTGACTGACTCATGTGTACGTTAGATTTCAGGTGTTGATTGTTTATTTTGACTGTCTTTGTTTTGGTTGAGATCTGCATTTCCTGCAATAAATGCTTCAACTCCATGGATGTGATTGCTAAGTTTGCCGGGAAATAATATTTGATGGAAAACAGCGTTTGTCTTTCTAAATTCGTACCTTTTCACTAATTGTAAGTGGTTTAAGTCCTTTTGCAGTTTTGTCATAATTTTCTTTCCTCCATGTGTGTAAATCTGTCATTCATGTTTGTGCTGTGTATATATTCATTATTGAGTGATTCAGTAACAATAGTTGTGTGTCTAAGGTATGACTGACCTTAATCGTCCAATTATTAACAATTGAGCTTGTGACCAATCGGATTTAAGTGTAGTGTTCTCGTCTTCCGGTAATGATACATAAGGTTAATGATTTGCGTCTTTTAGTTTTTGAAAAATGCGTTTTACTATTTACACATAGGTTTCGCCCAATCCTTTCCCGCTTGTATTTTAGGATTAGCTTGTTTATGTGTACTATTCAGTTAAGACAAGAAAAATATAAGTATGTGCTCATCAAATGTGAGGCGTGGTCTGTTTTCAATGTTTTTGGTTAATCAGACCTTTTGAAGTGTACTTTTAGCTTCCTTTTCACAGTAACAGTTTTGGTTTAAAGTAACTGGTCAATCTCAAAGTATCAACTGAACCCGTCGACTAAATTCAGGTTATCGCGACTATCCCATGTTAACAGCATGTAATGGATTTGTTGGAATTCGCGTCTCCGTGCGTGTTACGTTATGGGATCTTGGGAGAAAGCTGGGTATAAGTTTTGTCATTTGAGGCCAAAACATTATGCTCCATGCGCGTCCGGTTGTCTTTTCCATACCGAAATGTTCAACACGCACTGTGACAATTACGTCCGATCTCATTGTCCTCGGTGTTGTGACTTTGGACCCTTAAACAAAATGTGTCATGTTCTGAGAAAACTGGTCAAAATGCTTGTGCGTAAAGTGTCATCCCAGATTAGCCTTTGCTGTCCGCAAGGCTAATCCGGGACGACACTTTCCGCCTAAACTATATTTTCGCTAAGCAGAGACATCATTTAAACGAAAAACTTCATAAAAGCGGAAATTGTCGTCCCTGATTAGCCTGTGCGGACTGCACAGGCTAATCTGGGATGACAATTAACGCACACGGATTTTGTCCAGTGTTCTCAGAACACGCCACCAATGTTGTCTTCATAAGCCAATTCTTCTCTTATATTCAAGTATTCCATAATTTGCTTTTGACACTCGTCCTTTTTTCAGGCATCAACGTTTTGATAACATACATCAATGATTGTAACTTGCTGTCATTCGGTGTCTCACTAATGTTTATACCTCATCATGTTACAGTGCTGTTTACAAACGTGTTCACTAATGTTAATACTTCATCATGTTACAGTGATGTTAACAAACGTGTTCACTAATGTTTATACCTCATCATGTTACAGTGATGTTAACAACCGTGTTCACTAATGTTTATACCTCATCATGTTACACTGATGTAAACAACCGTGTTCACTAATGTTTATACCTCATCATGTTACAGTGATGTAAACAAACGTGTTCACTAATGTTTATACCTCATCATGTTACATTGATGTTAACAAACGTGTTCGCAAATTTTTATATGCTAGTGGGAAATAAAATATAACATTTGGTGCAATCGTTCTTATCAAAGCATGTATACCAAATATTATGCCATTAAGTTGTTCCAAGAGTAGGTGTTTGGCGAAAGGCTTGTGTTATGCCGTATCAAATTAGTGATAATTTCACTCTTGTTAATTATGTCATTTCTAGTTGGTTCGAAGCAATTCCCAAGAGAAGAGATGAGGGTCGGTTACAAGGCCAGAGGTAAGTCACATGTAAAACATGGTTAACCGGTTACCAAAGTGTACAGTTTTAGCTCGACTATTCGTCGAAAGTTTGAAATAAATCACTCACCGATTTGTTGGCGTCGTCGTAAAGTTATCCTAAAGGTGTGCACGAAAAAAGGCTATGTTTTGCTAATGAAATTTAATTGAAACTTCACTTGTGTTCTGTATCATTGTTTGAGATCACTCACCAAGTTCCCTAACACGTACCTGCAATTTAGCGAATAATGCCCATTTGTCTCAATCTCAATATCTACCACACATACTGTGATAAAACTTATCAAATTTGTGTAGGGTCTTTTTAATCATTCAGTGACTTAACCTGTTACCAGCTGTTTAGCAGAATAATGTCCACTTTTATACTTAGAAAAGTCTGATTAAGGTTTGCGAGCCTTAAGATAAATTTCAGGCCAAGGTTTACGTGCAACAAGTACATATCTCTGTTACTACAAAAGACATAACATTGCAAGTTCACACTTGTCTGCGGGATCATCATGCGTTGACAATTACCAAGGCCCATAACTCTGGCCTGAATTTGATCAAATTATGCCCCTTTTATACTTAGGAAAATCGTGTTAACGTTTGAGCGCATCTAATACTAAAAATAGAAAATAATGTTTCCGCAAAATAACTGAAATTTGGATGGAGATCATACGGTGACATTTGTAGATGTCAGCAGCTTACATGCTGGCCATGCAAAGTTAGTTAAATTAAATCAGATTATTTTCAATTAAGTTGAAATCCTCTGTCGCGTCTTGTTGTAATTTTTACATTTTCAGGTTAAAGTTCTTCATGTTCGAGCGCGCTGTCTTGTCGACGGTTGCATATGAAAACGACTGACACATATACAACGATGGGTTTCAATAATTAATACTGCGTTGCTGCTTGTATTTAGATAAAGACATCGTTGCAGCCAAACCTCAAATGTTGTGCGAGGGCCAAGAAAGGACCTAGTAGTTATTGTGAACATTAGACTATTCAATACTATATTTTATTTCATGTGTGCACTGGTACTAATAAAACTTTGAACATATTTCATTACTATATTGTTCTTTAAACTTTGAAGAGCACGCACACAACAACAGTACATTTTAAGATTTAATTACTATGCAGGTGTGAATGTATGAGCACTCAATGTTCAACATGTTTTCCTAATGACTTGTTGTATTTTGTTCGGTGCACCTATTTTGCCGAGCTAACTTAATGTTTAAAATAGTTTTATTAGCATGCATTGGTCCTAATTAAAACCTATTTATTTTAGCTCGATTGCATCGAAAGCCTAAGGCTTATTTGAAACGCTAACGAGTCTGTTTCCTGGGACTAGAACCAGTACTTGGTGTCTTTGGGGGAGATTTAAAGAACGCTCCCACTGTGGGGATAGAACTCGTGACCTCCCGATCGCTAGGCGGACACCATATCCACTACGCCACGGCGACCTTTGTATTTTTGCGTGCAACTACCCCATAAATCAATATATACTATAGGTATGCAAGTAAAACTGCAGGATCTTGACAAATTCAGTGAATGTGACCTGTAATTCAGAATAATTAAGAAGTATGCACATTTTAAAAATAAGAAAATGCAGCTTTGCAACGACCTCATAATCCCATAACTCTTTTTCTACTAAAGATATTCAATTGAAACTTCATTCATGTCTTCAGAGTTATTTGCGAGGTAAATAACATTTACAACTCTCACCAACAATTTAGAAGAATAACGCCCCTTTTTATGTCCCCCCAGTCAATACTGGGGAACATATTTTTACTTTTGCCCTGTCTGTTTGTTTGTGTGTTGGTTTGTTTGTTGGTTTGTTTGCGTCAACGTTAACAATGGCCATAACTTTTGCAATATTGAAGATAGCAACTTGATATGTGGCATGTATGTGTATCTCATAGAATTGCACATTTTGAGTTGTGAAAGGTCAAGGTCAAGGTCATCCTTCAAGGTCAAAGATTAAATATATGGGTCAAAATCGCTCATTCAAGATACAAACTTTTGCAGCTAGCAACTTCATAGTTGGTATGTATGTGTAACTCATTAAGGTGCACATTTTAAAGTGTACAATGTTAAGGTCAAGGTCATCATGAAAAGTCAAATGTCAATTACAAAGGTCAAAATCTGTTATTTCTAATATGCCAAAACTTCAAAACAACTTGAAACAGATACTTCATATTTTACATGCACGTGTGACTCATACAGCTGAACGTATTCATCCACCCACCAGCAGCAGCCCTACCACCAGCAGCAGCACTACCACCAGCACCAGCAGCACCACCCACTACCACCAGCAGCACCAATCACCAGCAGCACCACCCACCAGCAGCACCACCCACCAGAGCCAGCAGCACCACTAGCAGAAGCAGCAACACCCACCAGCAGCAGCACCACCAACCAGCAGAACCACCCACCAGCAGCAGCACCACCCACCAGCAGCAGCACCACCCACCAGCAGCAGCATCACCCACCAGCAGCACCACCCACCAGCAGCACCACCCACCAGCAGCTATAAAATGTTGTCATTGTCATTGTCATCTTCGTCCTTTGCATTGACAGTTTAGTACAGTCAGTGACATTTCCAATGCCAGTACTCATAAATAAGCCAGGGTACGTATTCAGGGCATAGTGTTTCACAAACACATCTTGTTGTACTTAGAATGAATAGTCATGTTAAGGTTTGTGTGAAAGATAACATTCAGTGGAAGGTATTGTGCAATTAAATATGTTTGTAACTGCAACAGTCTTTTTGTACAAAAATTGTTTGTGTCTTAGACCAAACATTATACATTCAAACACATTTTTTGCACTTAAACATTTCTGGTTTAAAGATGTTGTGCAGCGATTCTTATCTCTATATCAAGTTGAGATATTCAAAAAAACGGATGCCTTTTTTAAGGTTATTGACCAAAGACCATAACTGATACCTGTTTGTCTTCAGATGTTTTAACCTAGTTGTATTAAGAAAAGTCCGGTTAAGGTATGAGTTTAGCACCTCAGTATCTATGCAATTACTACAGTTGTTTAATTTAAACTTCGCGCATTTCTTTGGTGTTCATAATGTGACTTAATACACGTCTTTCGTGTCATTATATGTGGCGCGTTCTGAGAAAACTGGGCAAAATGCTTGTGCGTAAAGTGTCATCCCAGTTTAGCCTGTGCAGTCCGCACAGGCTTATCAGGGACGACACTTTCCGCCTTAATTGGATTTTTGCTAAGAAGAGACTTCATTTAAACGAAAAATGTCATAAAGGCGGAAATTGTCGTCCCTGATTAGCCTGTGCGGACTGCACAGGCTAATCTGGGATGACAATTTACGCACGTGCATTATGCCCAGTTTTCTCAGAACACGCCACATATAAGGTTACTTTCGGAGGGATTTAAATATGACCAGCAGTTTAGCGGAATTGTGGTTGGATATAATTATCCCTGCATCCAATACCGATATTAATTTGAAACTTCACGTGTCTTTATGGTCATAATGTAATGCCACTGTTAAATGCTAATTATGAGCGGTATTTTAGTCGAATTTAACCCATGCTCGTTATGTATTCATTTATATTAGTTTTAAGTTAACATATAAATATGTATACTCTTAAGATCTTCAACTTCAAAAAAGCCATCGGGTAGATTATATCAGGCGACCGAAATAAAGTGTACATTATGTTATCAAATAGGAAGAACAGTCCAGTATAGTAGTAGCACATTCTTATAAGCCACATAGCTCAGTAAAACAAATTCACATGTGTTTGTTACCTAGCTGGAAAAACTTTCGACCACAATCTTTATCGATGCCGAAACCTCCCGATTATAAGGCAATCGCTCTACCGCATTGCTAAAAAAGCATGCCAAGTCGTCGTCGGAAACCACATTCTCTCAAATATGCTATTATTCTTGATCTACTGTGGGGGATTTTGAACTCATATATATATATCAAGAATAATAGCGTATTTGAGAGAATGTGGTTTCCGACGACGACTTGGCATGCTTTTTTAATATATAGGATACTTCTCATTGGTTCCGTGTCCAATTATGAACGAACTTTCAGCCAATGAAACTACTTGTTATTAAAACAATAACATGCAGGCGGTGTTTGCTTGGACATATCTAACGGAAGCTTTTTTTTTTATATTTGCCGTAATCCGGTCAACTGCTCTTTGCTTTACCGACTTCATGATAGGAGATTATGAGAAGTGTTATTTAAATGACCGTTTGTTTGCTTATCAATATTTAGGAAATTTCGTCAGCAAGTTCTCGATCCGTATATAATGTCGTGTCTTAAGTTTGTTATACGTCACCTTACATGCAGCTTTGTTTTATGTAACCATAACAAAAATATCTCAATCACTTATTAGTGAAAAAAACTTATCTTAATTTGTTTCTTTTTAATTAATACAACTTTAATGTGACAGCCTAAATATAAGGTGACATTATTCTATACTTTGTTTTGTAACTATTTTAATAATATCAACATTAATGTATGTAGTCCATTATATGCTAATTAGTTAATAAATTTGCTTTCAGAAATATTTCTTGTTCACAATCAGTTTAACAGTTATAAAATAATTGAACTTCATATAGGATATAGAGACGAAATATTGAAGCAGATATTGTCCACGAAGTCACACCAGACGAAGAAGCAAAGACCTATAACATTGAAAATATTGAAAAAGGCTTGCACTGATATTTGCAAAGAAGATAAACCTGGCGCAGGTCATACATAGAGCAAGGATTTAATTGCCTGCTTTAGTAATGTATAAATATATCATATAAAAGATTTCATATTGATTTGCACAAAAATATATATGTTGTTGTACATAGATTTAATACGGGACTCATTATATATGTATGCTATGTGCCATACATATGATTGATCACTTTCTTATATAGCATACATTTGTTTTACGTGAACACATTAAGAGGACAATTCCAACTTTCACTCGACGAGGATAACGAATAAGGATCTACCAATGATCAGTTTCTTTTTAACGCAAATACAACGTCTGGAAATATAATGGTGATAATGGATTTACTGTTTGGTTAGGTGAACTCATCGTTTAGAAGTGTTTCTACATTACTGAAACGTATAGGATACCAAAGGGGTCGAAACTTTAACTTCTGCTGAAGCAGAAAAAATGCATTTAAATGCTGCTCGAGCAGCATTTTTTTCTGCTGCAGCAGAAGTTAAAGTTTCTACCCCTTTGGTATCCCATAGAAACGAATATTGATGATGTAGAACAATTGATTTTTTTTTCCTTTAAAGCCCCATTAACATTCAAAATCAACGAATATTTTGTAAAATATTTCGTAAAAAAATAACCAATACAAAATCAGTATTCCTTATAGCAATTGCCAAAATTTCAACGGTAGATGTGGTCTGGTAACATAATTTTAACAAGATACAAAATGCTCTTGTTTAGTTTTTTGTGGTACAATATATTCAACACATGTTCATGTACCATTTTAGTGTTCGTGTGTCGTATGAATAGATATCGTTGCGGGATATTAAAATGGAATATATTGTGCCACAAAAAACGAGCATGTTGTATCTTGTTTAATCTATGTTACCAGACCACATCTAGCGTTAACATTTTGGCAATTGCTATAAGGAATACTGATTTGTTTATGGGTTCACTTTATTTTACGAAATATTTTACGAAATATTCGTTGATTTTGAGTGTTAACAGTGAAGCACATGTCTATTTAAATATTGTATATTAAAGTTGTGTGATCTGTGATGGCAGATATTGTATGTGAGAGCATGGAACGACAACTCTGCGTGGAGATTGATAATGCCAACAAAACTTTCCGCAGTTGTTACATCACTACCAGCAGACAAACAATGCGCATAGCAAAACATTTTTATGAATACACTTTTACACAATTTATAGGTTATTATTGTTATTATTATTATTATTATTATTATTATTATTATTATTATTATTATTATTATTATTATTATTATTACGGATACGTTTGTAAAACTTGACACTCAAATATTCGGTCAGCAAGCTGAAGCGTTGCACGTCGCGACCGGGGCGAGAGTCATACACAGTGGATCTTCTTGAAGACTTCTCGGCATTAGTCGGGTCCAATGCACAATGTCGGTGGGTGGGTCTAAAGAGGGTCGGTTAGGGGAACTTCTGCGGGCAAATCTGCGAACCCCGCAGGAACCGTCATCCCTCGAGCCGGACGTCCTCTCCCTCTGGCTTCGCTGACTCCCAAAACTCTGTAGAATCGCAAAGCGGAATGCTTATACCGGTAGTCCGTAGGTGGATAGTGGTTTTCACTAAATCGTCGGAAGAGGAACGGGAGCAGCAGGCAGCCAAGGTGACAGCGTAGAGGACGGGCGGGGCGAACCTGGAGCAGCAATGCAGTCCAGGACTTCAAGGGGATTTCCCTACAAAAATAATGGAAGTGTCCAAGGAAGGCGGTACTCGTTCGCTCAACGTGCTGGGAAAACCGTCCTGGGGTTCGGGTCGATGACTGGTGACTTCAAGAGCGGCCAAAAATGGCGGTGCAGCTCGCGAGGAGCGGGAAGAATATCTGTGTTTATTGTTAGCACTCCCTTGGCGGAGTATTCTTGTCCTTTTAAGTGCGGGGCAACCAGACATGTCTTTAAAGTGTCTCATTGGCCATCGTGCACTGGTCTATTAGGATAAAAAGTATTTCTTTGGCGAAAACCCAGGCAGCCGGGGTTAAATTTGACCTACTTCGACTCAAAATTAAATATTTTCCCCTGAAAGGTCACTGGGACAGGTCTGCATATAATGTAGTCGTGAAGATTCGGCGATGACATGTAAATACACTTTGAATTACACACACTATAAATGTCAGTCTGTGTTCGCGTTTTATTCGGTAAGTACGGAATACCGTTAGTGCCATCGTTGTTACACATTAAATTCAAGAGGGCGACAATGCGATAGTGCGATAGTACGATGGCGACAATGCGATAGTACGATGGCGACAATGCGATAGTACGATGGCGACAATGCGATAGTACGATGGCGACAATGTAACATTGCGACAGTACGATGACGACAATGCGACAGTGCGAAAATGCGTTGGCGACATTGCGATAGTCCGATGGCGACAATGCGATAATACGATGGCGACAGTACGACAACGCGATAGTACGATGGCGACAATGCGATAGTTCGATATAATAATAATTATAATAAAAAAAGCTTTATTTACAGACGGTAACACATAAAGACAATGACACATTATACATATTATGCAGATGAATCAATACTTTTTTACATTGTGGCCTTCTTAAAATAACATACACATATAGGTCTATAACAAATAAAACATTCAAACAATATTTTCAAACACCCATACATAACACACATTTTGCCTTTTAGACAGACACTCTTGTTCCAAATATCCATGCTATGGTATGAAAAAGCTCGTTTCTTATATCCTGTTTTCCCTTTGGTATTTACAATATCGTTATGGGTGGCTGATCTTAAGTTATATTTATGATTTTGAGAAAACGTTATAGTATCATTTAAATATTCTGGAGTCTGATTGTTGACACATTTATATATCAAGATTGCCGTGTGGTATTTACATCTATTATTAAAAGAGAGCCAATTAAGCTGTAAAAGCAATTCTTTGGATGGTGTTCTATTTGTTTTTTGTAGAATGACTTTTGCTGCGCGTTTTTGTAAAACATTCACTTTTGTTAAATTGGTTTTATGAGCGTTGCCCCAGATCGTACAACAGTAATCGAAAGTGGTTAGAATATATGAGTTATGAAATAATGTTTTCATATCAAAAGTGAGATAATTTGATATCTCTTTTAGCAGAGTTATTTTACTGCTTATTTTAGAGCATGTTTTATCAATGTGTACTTTCCATTGCAGATGTTTGTCGATATAAAGTCCAAAAATCTTATGGCTAGTGACATTTTCAATAGCATTATTATCTATTTTTAGATCAAGGTTGATATTCTTAATTTTTTGTTTCGAGCCAATAAGCATGCATTTTGATTTATTAGGGTTTATCATCATGTTATTGAGGGTGCACCATTTTTGTATAGATAAATATCATTTTGTAAGTTAGTCCGAATTTGTGAAGGATTGGCCCCTGCAGCATATAGTGTCGAGTCATCAGCATATCAGTCTATGTTTGATTGATTTAGTAATAATCCGATATCATTTATATAAATAAGAAACAAGAGAGGGCCCAAAATAGAACCTTGAGGGACACCACTCTTAATAGTTAGAGGGGTATAAAAAATAGTCCCTAGTGTCCGATGGCGACAATGCGATAGTACGATGGTGGCAATGCGATAGTACGATGGCGACAATGTGACATTACGATGACGACAATGCGACAGTGCGACAATGCGATGGCGACAGTGCGATAGTATGATAGCGACAATGCGATAATACGATGACGACAATACGACAACGCGATAGTACGATGGCGACAATATGATGGTCATATCGTACTGTCGCCATCGTATCGTCGCATTGTCGCCATCGTACTATCGCGTTATCGTAATATCGTCATCGTATTATAGCATTGTCGCCATCGTACTATCGGATTGTCGCCATGGTATTTTCGCACTGCCGCAGTATCTTCATCGTACTGTCGCATTGTCGTCGATCGCCTTCCGGTACACATGCGCACATCGTATTTTTTCCTAGATGGAGCCACTTTTAAAAATACTTTACAGTTCGGCATACCTAACATCAATTCCCATTCTATAACTTAATAAAAATTTGATTTCGTTATAACTGTAACCTCTTTCAAAGTACATCTTTATAAAGTCATCTATTTTGATTCTGCAATAAGAATAATTTGTGTACCGGAAGGCGATAGTCGACAATTCGATAGTACGATGGCGACAATGCGACAGTACGATGACGACAATGCGACAGTGCGACAATACGATGGCGACAGTGCGAGAGTACGATGGCGACAATTCGACAATATGATGACGACACTTACGATGACTATCGCATTGTCGCCATCGTAATATCGCGTTGTCGCATTGTAGCCATCGTACTATCGCATTGTCGCCATCGTACTATCGCATTGTCGCCATCGTACTATCGCACTATCGCATTGTCGCCCTCTGGATTTTATAAAATGTGTAACCACGATGGCACTCACGGTATTCCGTAGGTAAGCTAGCCGGTGGTTTATTTTATTTCTAGAGGGTCACTCGTTAAAAGTAAGTAATTGAAACCATGCTCGGAGTATCCAAAACTAGTTACATTCTTGCACGACATCATTTAAAAGGATCGGTAAGATTATACTATTTAAACACTAAAATGCTTAACCTTAATCCTAACCCTAAAATATTAACCATGATGGTATAATTATGTTGGTAAGACTTTATTAGCAGAACGCTAACTCANTAATGTTCGTTACGACTTTACGCTCAACTATTTTTTTCCATTGTCGCTTTGTGGGGAAATTTCCATCCTGGACGTATGATCGTAAGACGTTCATTAAGTCGTACTTTTGTAGTATCCTGTATGCATCAGGGATATATCCGATGCATTGGCCTTCTAGTTCAATGTGACGTATAAGTCTATTATTGAAGATATCTTTCGCTAGGTATTTAGGATTCAATCTGCATATTTGGCCGAAAAATGTTAGTTTTCTGATTTCCAGTTCATTCACTATCGGAACGGTATTAATGGTTGACAGGCAATAATCTGTTGAGATGTTTATGTCATACCCTTGCATGTGTTTCAGGCAAAAGTTATGTGCAATAGAAAGTTGAACAAGATCACTTTGCGAGTTGTTGTTCCATAGCTCACAGCCATATAGGGCCTTTGGGATAACGGATGAGTTGAATATTGTTGAGAGCGTTGGTTGACTCAATCTTTCAGGCGCTACCCCTTTTGAGCACAAGCTCATGTATGTTCCTCGCAGTCGTACGCATGCATCATGAATCGCATTATTAGTGGTCAGAAAAGAGTTGCATTCAATACCAAGATGGGTATACTTGTCGCTAGCGGGCAGACGATCATGTCCTTGATAGAAGGTTGAAGTCTCTTCTGTCTTCTTATTATAGACTAGTACGGAGCACTTCGATGCGTTATAAAGAAACCTCCACCTGTTTGCATATTCATAGCAAATCTTAAGCATCCTCTCAAGTCCATATCACAAACAGGCCATATTAGAAGTCTACGCAAGCACGAATAAAGACCCAGAGTTCATTGACGACACCTGTCACTTGGTGGGCTTAATCAACGTTGATATTGACCCACAAGGGGACTTCTGGTCGAGGATCTTGGTGACGATGTTCTTTGGCGGAATTGAAATTAAGTGGTGATAACGGACGTGAAGAATGGAAAAGTGCAACGAGGGTCGGTTGATTTTTGGGGCTGAAGTAATTTAGCAATGCCTTATTTTGAAAAACATAGTTTAATTAAACTATAGGAAAGAAGGATAAAAGGCAAAGATTGTTCTAAATACAACTTATACCATACAATAATACAAGATAAGTCGTATAGGACACGGATCGACAGGGTTTTATCAAATGGAAATTTTAGCATAAAAAAATGAGCATGCTAAGGATCCAAATAAAGCTTCTAATATGAAGTTCATGAAATTATAAACACATGATTTAGGTCGCTCGTCATCAGAATACAGCATTATAGTTACGCCTTTTTATCTTTATGGACAGGCCAGGGAATGACAGGTGTTGATCAAACGAAGATTACAGACCTCAAAACCAAGTTAATGACGCATGAAAACAAACTGTACACATTATTTAGTACTGTCATCGAAATTCAAGTGGACGTTTCCGCACTTAAAAGTAATGTCAACCAATTGCTTATCCAGTTAACTTTGAAACGAAATGCGACGACAGATTCAACGCTCTTCAAAAGAGGTTTGAAGAAACCTTAGCGGTGATGATGCAAGGTTACAAGGAACTTAAGACACACGTGAACGTCAAAGTCGCTGTGATCGATCAAAAACATAACCTTTCGGACAACAGAGTCAACGATCTTCAAAAGAGGTTTGAAGAAATCACAGATAGATAGATAGATACACTACACTTTACTTAACATGTTTATATCACAGAATTACTTCCGTATGTAAATGGTACAGGTTGCGATTAATGAGTGGGGTTGGAACCTTTTCACACGCTTCTCACCTAGGCGAACCGAGCTCAATCCCCGTCCCGGCGCATGCGAGCTTGGTTGATAGTCACAAAACCGGACAGATGGGAATTCCGCCGGGTCTATGGTTTCCCCCACACCAAAAATGAATATTTTTCAGTTAAAACTAGTAGCTTGCTTTTATTCAAAAGTCGACCTAACTTCCGTGAGTCTAATAAATAAATTATGTAGGAGTGCTGGGACTACCCCGGGGTCACATAATGCAGCCTTAGGTGCGGAATGATCTCATGGACTCTTTGTTGGCTATTCAGCCAATCGCTTATTCGTATCAAAGTGGGAAAAGTGTCTATCATGATTTCTCTCCTAAAAATAGTAGCGCCATTCGTTTTCCGTTTTATCAAAACAAAAACAGTCAACGATAAAACACAACATTTGTTTTCGTTAAATTCGGATTGAAACAAAATATGAAAAGAGAAATAAGTTTCGTACTTTATTTTATATTGATTTCAACTAAAAATGTTTTAACGAAAACAGTTTGGTTTTCTGCAGTTTTTTGGTTATTTGAACATCGGTTTACATATGCGTTGATTTATCGAACTTCATCTTGTCGAATGTAAAACGAACAAGAGATATGTTTGTCAGAAATACAATGCCCCCTACTGCGCCGCTTTGAAATATTTGTTTTTTTACCTTTGACCTTGAAATATGACCTTGACCTCGACCTTTCACCACTCAAAATGTGCAGCTCCGTGAGATACGCATGCACGCCAAATATCAAGTTGCTATGATAAATATTGCAAAAGTTATGACCAATTTTCGAAACCTAAACGCAAGTGTGACGGAATTTCAGAAGGACAAACAGACGGACGGACGGACAGACGGACGGACGGACAGACGGACAGACGGACGGACAGACGGACAGTGAGATCACTATATGCCACCCTACCGGGGGCATAAAAACGACAAGACGGTATACAACAACAACACAAACAAGAACAACATTTATTTAAGCAATTCAGCTTACAATAAAGCTTCTTGCCTACACTAGTGGATATATAAATACTTCTGGTTCAGATGGCTGTATTTATAATTTGATGAAGGAGGATATACACACTGACTTAGATAGCAGACGACAATCATGTTTCATGTGCAGCAAATTGAAACCAGGTGACAATATTAAGCTGGATAACGCGAGACGTTGTGTTTTAACATAAAATACTATAACAGTCTTGTTTAACCAGTAGTGTAGCGTGGTGGTATATCTCAGTCACAGGTATGGAAGTTATGCTCTATATTTATACCGTAAATGCATTTTAAAATATTTCAAATGTAGCATGCTCAAATGAAAAATTGAAAAGGCGCAAGTTAAAATCAAATGACGTAGTCGACGCACGAGTCCATAGTTTTGTGGAATCAGTTTAAACTTATTTATTTAAGCTCGATTGTATCGAAATCGTATTCTTATTGAAACGCTCTCGAGTGCGTTTCAATTGGTAGAACCCGTAATTGATATATTTAAGAGAGATTTAAAGAACTGTGTAAATCGAATCCGTGACCGCTCGGTCGCTAGACGCACACCATACCAACTACGCCATGGCGATCTCAATTAACCGGTTATATTACATTAACTTAGACCATTTACATGTATCGGTACAGGTACATGTATAAGTGGTTAAATGTAGAGCCAATTTAGCCCATTAGCAACTCTAATGTAAGTGAATATAATATTCAATATATTTAGACAATTTGCTCCATAACAAAAATATGGAAATAAACTACATTTTCAACTACCGTAACTTTTCTAAGTTTTCGGACAAATTAATTATTTTTCGTGACTCTTAATTTTCGGACATACGGGTTTTCGTCAATAATTTATTACTCTACATTTTCGGACAATACATCGTACAGTGCTACTTACCATATTTCGTCCCTGTTTTCGCTTATCTGGTCTCACTTCGACCAAGTTTCACGACAGGATTAAGGTCATAAAAAATGAATGAATGCCTTTGGGCACTGGACCATAACAATTCGTAATTGTGTAAATAACCATGTACCGGTTTACCGGTAATAAACAATGGTTTCAAACAAGAAAGCTAACTATGACAAATTCTAAACGCTCCAAAATGTAATGCGTATTGTTATACAAACAATGAAGGTGCTAGACAACGACGGACGAACAAACAAAGAAGTCATAAATTGCAGATTTGTATTTTATTGAATTAATTATAGGTTCATACTAGAGTATCGGTAAATCAAATGGTCATCTTTGAATCCATTGGTCAAAAAAGAGCCTTGGAGTAACTTTCTGCACAAAAATAAAGCATTTGAAATTACTTTTGATAAAATGCAAATATAAATAAAAGTAATTTATACTGTACGGCGTGGTATTTTACAAGCACGTGCCAATAGTCGTTGATACAATAGAGTTATACATATTGCAAACCCGTACCCGATCGTCAATGCTATCTTTACGAGTGTCTCTAAATTTTCGAAAATCTGTATTTTGAAAATATTTTTCGTATCTAAATTTTCGGACACGAATTTTTGTAATATGTTCAAGTGTCCGAAATCTTAGAGTTAGTACGGTAGCTCATTTTATTTAGTATTTAACCCATTCAGCATCTTGATCCTACTGGTCACAGCGTCTTTAAACCTTCTAAGGCCATTTTGAGTAGTTCAAAATGCCCCAACCCTGACTATGAATAAAGACATACTTGTGATTGTGTGAAATTCCCAATCACCTACCACGCTGCTATAGTCGTGTTAGGTCTGCATGCTTCACCTGCTCATGGTGAATGATCACATTTTGCGTTTATAGCGATCTTAGGCCTTTTTTAAGTGTTCAAAACCCAAACCAGAGTTTCATGCAGTATGGACTCACACGTGCATGTAAAGTGCACCATCTCCAATCACGCGTATATCGTCACATACCGTCTTAATAACTCATGTGCACGTGACTTTTATCCCCATTTAGCATTTTTAACATTCTAGTGACATTTCAAAATGCCAAAGCTCTTAAACCAGATTTTTTCCTTACTATCATATATTTTGAAAAATAAGCTACTGCGCCGATAATATAGTCGTCTATTGTCTAAATACGTCACGTACAATTGACCAATGTTACCTTTAAGCTCTTATGTCATTTAAAAGTCTCCAAAATTCTCAGATCAGACTTTTTCTGTACTATGGACTCGTACATGCTTGTAGAGTACCAAAGCGCCTAGTCCACTGATCTAGTCGAGTAACGCCATATAACGTCGCGTGTACGGTTGGTCCGAATGTAGGACATTTGCCCCTTCATGAAATCAGGACTAAACGGACATTTGCCCATTCACCCAAATTCTCAAGGTGGACATTGTCCGAATGTCCGAAAGGGCAAATGTCAACCTTGAGAATTTGAGTGAAGGGACAAATGTCCTCATTTAGAAATTAAGTGATGGGGCAAATGTGCACCTTGGGAATTTGGGTGAATGGGCAAATGTCCGTTTAGTCCTGATTTCACGAAGGGGCAAATGTCCGAAGGGGCAAATGTCCGTATACCGATTGGTCCAATTAAGTTTTTTTTTAATATTCTTGGGCCATATTCAATGTGTCAAAAGTAAAAAAAAAACTGGGTTTTTCTTAGTGTGAGACTAATACATGGTTGTAGAAGAAACCAACCATCTATCACGCTGGTAAGGTCGATTACCGTTTAAATACGGAACGTGTTCGTGACCAACGATCCAATTCAGCGATTATTATTTTTCTAAAACAAATTGCAAGTGTTTAAAAGTCCCGAAAAAGAGTTTTTCCCGACAATAGACTAATTCAAGCTTGTAGAATTCCCACCTAATACCTAACACTCTTTTAAAGCCATGTACCGTTTAAAATCATATGCACGTGGCAGATGATCCAATTTAGGATTTGTTGACTTTCTAAAACCATTTCAAGTTTTTGAACTTCCCTACCACATTTTTTTTTTCGGCCACATACTTATACATGGGACCGTCGTCTAGAAGTAGGGTGCTTTTCTAGGAATAGGAAGGGCCCAGGTTCAAATCCCGCCCAGACCACGGAGCAAAAACAAATTAATCCCACGCTTGCTCCTCTTCACCAAGGAGTATAAATAAAGTACCCTGTACGTGAAATAGGCCAGTGTGCCGTGGCTGCATACTGTGCCGAAAGTAAACGGACGACATATTTTGGGGTTCATTTGATTTACTTGTGGGTAAGTTGATTCTCTTACCTGTTACAAGTAATTTTCCACTCCTACCGTATTTGTAAGTACAATGGAAGGGGTTATTTTCACACCACAGGGGTTACATTCATGTTATCAGGGCTGAATACAACACCACATAAATAATGTCAGTATTCACAAGTGTATCAGAAAACCGTTTTGCCCACAGGGATGACAATAATGGAAAACGTGTGTTCATTTTATGGCAATCTTTGTCAACGCTGTATAATTTTGACACATTATTGTGTAATTTATGCACAGCCTGCTGATACTAAAATAGGAAATTTGAAACGGTTTGCACAATAATTACTAGAACAATATCTTGATGAAAACAACCCAATGATCGAAGGGTTATTTTGAAAGTTAAAAACCCATGCCTTTATCTTTACATTTACATGCTGGTAGAATACCCAAACACCTCATACGTTCTTTAGATCTACACACAACTCATATAGTGGTTCCGGTATGTTGCATGAACAAATCATAGCTTAGAATTGGTTAAATCTGATTATTTAATAGTTCCAGACCGTGACCAACCAACGCTCAACGCGCGGCATACATTGTTGAAAGACCACTTGTGAAATGTATGCCACGATACCAGATCATCGGTTTTCAATTTCAGTTTAATGGCAGACTCAGCAGATGCATACTTTTGGCCACATACTTAACAAATATACAAAAACACGATCATACAAATAGAATACTAAACAAAACACATATCATATAAAAAGATAATTAAATTTATACATAAATTACTAATAACTTAATAACTTGGTTTACATCGTTAGTGTTATCAAGAAGCAACACAGAAGTTAACTAGCAAGGTAATCATTTCTTTCTAACATAGAATTGTAAATAAATTTGAAATATTTCTTGATTGTCTAGTGCTAGTACTTGACATCATAAATGTAAACGTGTTGACATCGTAAAACGATTTGTTATCTTTATACTTAATTTTTAAATAACGACAACGCGTACATATACATAAGAAGAGATATTCTGATTTAACCATGTTACTGCTTTACAGTTTGCATTTCTTCTTTTCTCTCTCAATTTTATTATATCGGATAATCCACCAGTTTTTTTTCTATGGCAATAATTATCAACAAATAGAGAGTCTTAGCTTTTCTATGGCAATCATAATCAACAAATTTGATATATTTTTCAACTGCGTAATCATTTTTAAAATTATAACATAATAATCTAATTTACTTTGCGAATTTATCGTATCAGACCATGACTGGGCGTACTAATCGAGAGTCGTTGTTTGTGTTTTGGATAATGGTATGTTAAGTTTAAGTTTTCATGCAATATATAGCTAAAGCCTAAATTGTCAATAAGGTTTTTAGAAGCTTTTGTCTAGCATAGTTTTAAATAAGTGTTAGCAAACTACCCGGTATAATCTGTGATATTCTTATCATATATAGATTTTATAAGTGAGTTTGGCGTATTAATAATTTTACACCAGAATTTAAGAGCCCTCTCTTTACAGGCAACAGATAATGGGAAATGACCCAGTTCGCCTAAGACCGCTGCATTCGATGTCTGTTAGCGGACACCTATTTATATACAATATACAATTACTAAAGCATTGTCGTTGTTAAATACATTTCAAATTAATGTTATTTGGACGAAACTTGATACTACCAGATCAGCAGGTGTTTGGATACTTTACATGCACGTATGCAATCTATAAAGAGGGATGATCACGTGACAAACAAAATGGCGACGAGGCAGGTATTTTCGCCGTTGAATACCCTTATACAATTCGCTTTATATATCGACTTTACTTGCTGCAAAATTTCTTAGTGGGATGACCTAATTACAGTTCCACTAAGAAAATTCGCAGCGAGTAAAGTCGAGATATAAAGAGAATTTTAATACGAAATAGACGCTAATCACTTTCTTGCTGATATGGCTGGAAAGTGAGTGGCATTTAAACAAGTAATACAAGTAATAAAGGGTTAAAAAAAACGGCGAACAATACCTGTCTCGGCATGGACGTCGCCATCTTGTTAGTCACGCGATTACCAACTCTGCTATAGTGAGGGAAAACTCGGGTTTAAATTATGTTTGACACTTGCGAATTGCCTCAGAACATCCTAATTTCATGATGTTCCGTCCAAATAACACTAAATGACCATTGATCACGTAAACGTGAAGTATTAGGACGGCACGCGACTTTACCGGCATGGTAGGTGGTTTGGAACTCTGAACTCGTGTATTTTTCTGTAGTCAGACAAAACTATACGTTGGACTTTTATGACCCTTGAGAGCGGCATCAAAAGTTCAACATGGGATAATTACATGGGATACATGGGACGTGCACGTGACGCAATTTTACAGTAAATGTATATACCTGCGTTTAATAGTCAACAACGACGTATGGGTCAATATGCATTGAAATCTCTTATTTCAAAATGTGGACACTTGACTATTACCGTAGACCTTTTTTAAATGTTCATTATGCAAAATGGGATCATTGGTAGAAAATGTTTGAATTGGAGAAAAACTATTCATGTACTAGATTACACGACTTTCTCAACGGTGTCAAGAAACTGAATGGGATCCGAATGCATAATTAGATAAAATAATAAATGGTATGAAGCGGTTCAACTTTTCATTCATTTTCCTGTACATAATTATAAATATTCTCAAATCTTCAATGCTAAATGGGGTAGATCGTCATAACCCCTTTGACTATTTTATTCAGTTAGATAAAACTTGAAAACTGGCTAAATCGATTGAACATTACAGCCGATTGACATGAAGTACCTTATTCGATACCTGTATAATGGGCTAACTAGATTGACCATTTAATCATATGTAAATTGTGTACCTTTACCGATACCTGTACAATGGGCTAACTAGATTGATTATTTCATCCATATGCATATAGTACCCGTACCGATACCTGTAAAATGGGCTAAATGGATTGAAAATGTAATCACATTAACATGTAGTACCTTTAACGATACCTGTAGGCTTAATGGTTGAACATTCAATCCCATTTACATGTAGCACGTGTACCGATATCAGTCGAGGGCTGAACAGAAACTGTCGTATCTCCTTCTTTATTTAATACGAGTTACAACAGTCTTCCGTTCACCCCTCGATCTGTATTATGTGCTAAATGGCCGACAGTGGGTTAAATTGGCTTACTTCACACATGGACCGCCAAGCGATTTTTTTTTTTACTTCGTGATCACTACGGTTATTTAATGTAATTCAATCTCAGTATACTGTTAAGCTGCAACATCTCGTCGTAAACATTTTTTCCACGCATGGTTGGTTTGCGAAATGTTGACTTGCCTAGACAGCAATTTGTTTTTACGAGCTCACTAGCTAGCACATGTACGTTTGATATTTTGTCAGCTTTAACGCTGACTACACCGTTAAGCCACGCTTATACCACGTGACTTTTTAAGATCTGTGTTGGGAGAATAAAGCGCGACCCAGTTAAGATTTGTAAGGATGTCTATAGCTACTGATACATTACACTATTTTTTTCTTTCTTAAGGGTACTTTGTTAACATACTATACTTTAGCAACATTCGTAAAAAGGGGGAAACATTATCTCCTCAGTCAAATTTATTCAACACTCTGAATTTAGTACCAAGAATGGAATACATCATCAGCTCATATTTCAATAAACGCTAGAAAGCACAATCGTGATAAATCGACTATCTCCGGATTGCTCCGCAAGATAGGCCTCGTGTAATAGTCGCCATCTTGTATTAATTTGCCTTCCAAATGTTGAACCGTCTATTGTTATGAGGCTTCATACCGCGGGTTGAACTAGCGCCAAACTTTCTTCCGAAATAAGTTATAAAGAGCACTGTCAACGTTCATTTGTTGTACATGTTGACCTGTTATCCAAAACACCAGTGAAAGGAGACATAATGAAGCGACCATGTATTTTAATGGAGGTAGTGAGTGATAATAAGATAATATATTTTACTGTTATTTACATATAATAAATGAAGAACAAGAAGAGGTGAAATTGTATGTTTTTTATTTCGTGTATATAATTTTATTTTATCCGTAAGATATTACAGACATACATACAAGCATAACATATACATAGTATTTTAAAGACAGGTATTTGATGGGTACATTAACTTAGCTATTCCGTAAGATATTACATACATACATGCATTTTATACATGTTTTATTGTCAATAANTTTGATTGTCTTCCACATGATATCCTACTCCATAAACTGCAGGCTTATGGTGTATCAGAAAACTCTGTCAAACTTTTAAAATCATACCTGTCAAACAGACAGCAGCAGATTAAAATAGGAAGTATTGTTAGCTCCTGGGAAGACATTCACAAGGGTGTGCCTCAGGGTTCTATACTAGGCCCCCTCTTATTCAATATTTTTATAAATGATATTTTTTACTTTATTAAAAGAGGTACTCTGTACAACTATGCCGACGATAATACGCTCTCTTTCCACTCCCCTGATTTTGATGAACTGAAACAAGTACTTCAAGATGAAAGTAAAATTTTAATTGACTGGTTTAAATTCAATTGTATGCAGGCTAATCCTGACAAATTTCAGGCTATAGCTGTAGGCCAAAAAACTATCAGCAGATCCCCAATTTTCAATTTAGATGGATTCAGTATATCATGTGATGAAGTCGTCAAACTCTTGGGAGTGGACATTGACTGCAAGCTGAAATTTGATTCTCATGTTAGTAATATATGTAAAAAGGCTGCACAGCAGGTCAATGTTTTGAAAAGAATTGGTAATAACCTTAGCAAACTAAATAAGCTCACTATATTTTTATACTTTTGTTTTATCAAATTTTAACTTTCGCTCATTGGCATGGCACTTTTGCTCAGAAAGCATTACTAGAAAAATGGAAAAGATTCAAGAGCGTGCACTAAGATTTGTTTACGATGATTATTCCTCAAGTATTTCAATGTTACTCTCAAAGGCAAACTTACCATCGCTGCATGTCCGCCGGATGAGAACCATGGCTCTAGAAACTTTTAAAATAGTCAACAACATTGCCCCTCCTGTGTTATCAGACCTTGTGGTAAAAAAGGCAACAGGTATAAATTTTACATATTCCAATTTATTACAGGTACCAGCGGTTAGAACCACTTCTTATGGTAAGAACTCCTTCAAGTACGCTGCGCCGGTGCTGTGGAACTCACTCCCAGATCACTTCAGAACCTGCTCCAGCTTTAGTCAGTTTAAGACCCTGATCTCCAGCTGGAGCGGCAAAGACTGCAAATGCATAGCCTGTGATTCTGGGTAGGTGAGCACCAACAGCACCGACGAGCAGTTCTTTGAGTTTTGTGTGCTTATAGTTGTATTTTGTGGTATTGTACATGTGCTTATATGTATTTTGTGTCCCCCTTTGTGCCTCAGCTTGCAGTCTATGTGGTATTTTTTCATGTGCTTATATGTATTTTTGTGTTGCCTTTTGCATGGTCATATTTTTCCCCCTGTGTGTCTAAGCTAGCAGTCAATGTAGTTTTTCATATACTATGCTTGTGTTTTTGCCTTTTGCATGGTGTTGCTTGTGTTGATTTTATGTCGTTGCTTATATCTAATTTTAAATCGCCTATAGCTATGTGTTGTATTAGTGCTGCAAATCATGACTACATGTACTGCCAATCTGCTTCATGTGCCAAGTCTCTGTGTGTTTTCCTACTGAAGAATTTTTAAACAGTCTTTTTAATTGTTTTAAATATTTATGTCATTCCATTAGCTAATAGAGATGATACTCATTTAACCATTTGTATATAAGCGGATAGGCATTTTTCATGTTTTTCTTTAATTAAAATGCTCGATGTTTTACTTTTTAGGTGCAATATGGTGCCTTCTAACTTAATACTATGCCTCCTTTACAATTTTGTAACTATCATGTAACTTACCCTCTTAACATTGTAGCTGATTTACACCTGTTTTATTATATACCCTTGTTGTACAATAGTCGGTTCGAAAGCTCACATGAGCTTATGTTTTGTATATTGTTGCTGTCTTGCCGACTTTAAATAAAGCTTATCTTATCTTATCTTATCTTATCTTCACCAATAAGTGCATCTTTCACTTCTGTTTTGTGGAATGAAATAAACCAGTACAATTCAATTGAAAGATCAAGAGCAAAATAGAAGGTTGCTACTATTGTCTATCTGCTTTTTGTTTACTATTAGTGGTTTTCAATACATACACGTTTGTACATTACGTTTGAACATGTTTCATTGTAGTTTATGTTTATTAACATTGTATTGCATTGTAATGATGCACTTCGACTATACGTTGTTTACTTGTTTGTAAATGGTCAATGGCGTTTTGCCGATGTTCCAATAAAAAAACTTGCTGCACCTTAATCCTTTTGAATTCCACCTTGCTATCCGTCAATTTAACACAAAAATGTGTTTATATGTGACTTGGCAGTAATTATTACCAAAAACGTATAGGGCCAAATAAAATTTAGCAGATTTGCCCATTAACTCTGAACCGTGATCCTTGTTTTTACCCTTATTTAATTCCAAAACGGATTTACTCATCAGCAAATATTAGTTTGATACAGTAATCAACTGAATATATTCAATTCGTGGTTAATCATTTTTATTATTTATCTCTGTTCCAAAGTTTTACGCGATTGTTTCATGAATTCAGATACAAGATCAGTATAAACTGTAAATAATTATAATTATGTGACTTGATTGAATCATTCTGAGATGATATGGTGATGTTTTTTAAATTTTTCATAGATCCTGTGCCACATAATTTTTTAATATATAGTTTTGCATTTTGTATCATGCATTTTGAGTTGGATACCTTGTTATATATATATACATATATATTTGATATTTTTTGTTATTTATCGTTATAATTTGATTATTTTTCTTTCAAAATGATGTTGTTACTAATTGCTATCATAGCCACATGTGGTTCTACCAAGGACGTTTGACTTGAGTTTCTCAATAAGCCTCAGACTTTCGGTGCAATTTGGCTGAAATAAATTGGTTTAAATGAAAACTGATTTGTGATATTTAATGATAAAATTGACATGTAATTGATATAAACATTCTGGACAATTATTTATAATGTATTTTACCTGTATACCTGTACCATTCCAATCTTGGTGATTATTCACCCGTCAGTGAACTATTTCAATAGCACCATAACTATTAAAAACTAGTTTGATGCAGTGTTCCACAGAAATGGTGCTGATGATAATTCAGCATTATGATCAATAGATTTTTCGTAATTCCATTTCCACTAACTAGTCCAGTTCTGGGAAAACTGGGCATAATGCATGTGCGCAAAGTTTCGCCCCAGATAAGCCGAAAGTGGAAAGTGTCGTCCCTGATTAGCCTGTGCGGACTGCACAGGCTAATCAGGGACAACACTTTTCCCACATGTATTAAGCCCAGTTTTCCCAGAGCGTGGCTCATATGGTACTATCCTTTCAGATCCAACTCTCAAGCTTTCAGGATGTTGCATGTAGCGCTGTGTGTTGTCATCTTGGTGTCTGCGGTCCACTGCTTTCGTAAGTAACAGACTTTTTTTCAGCGACTTATTTCAAGATAAACGTTTTTGTTTATCTTTGTTAAGCATAGTCTGAAAATATCGTTGCTTCCGTTACACAGGCATGCTAAACAAATGTATTTTCTGTACCAACACAATTTAAAGCATGCCTCTGTCGGGTCTCGTCCTCAGTCTCAAAATATTTACTGCGCTAAAGCAGAATAGCAGGGGGAGGCCCTCCAATTGTTTGCCCCGCCACTTTAAAATATATCCTTTCACTCTTGTCCCTCTTTCTTTGTCGATGTGCTCATATCAACAAACATACCCAATTTGTTTTAATTTGCTTTTGGCGATTTTATACTGTAACATTAGTAAAACTTGGTATTAACATACAATTATTCGTTATACCTCATGGAATATATGCTGAATTGAAGATTGAAATAAAGTACTTGAGTGGAAACAGCAGAATTGCTATGTACACAGTCTACCAACGAATGTTTCGCTAAAGAGGTCACCCTGTCCCTTTTCAGTATGTTTGTAAGCGTGGCTAAATCCCTATATCATGGTTATACAGACGTCAGATTCTGACGACTACACGATGTGCAATTCACCAAACGTCTGCTTAAATCCGGAAATGGTACAACGTTTAACCAAACAAAATGTTTACTTTGAAGCGTTACTTTTTTAGCGATTGAAATTGAGGCAAAAGCTAAATGCGGATCCGCGTTCAACCTAACGATAGAAGAAGATTACCGCGTGATCAGTAAAGCCGTCGCGGACACGAACGACACGTGCACGGTCAAGTTTACTTCGGAAACCAATGGCGACTGTAAGGGCACGTGCTACATGTTCGACCAGTACGCGGAGATACGGGACAACAAAGTGACCTTGACAGTGGGAAAAATGGTAAAGATTTATTTTCTTTCATTTTTTCCCAATCACTTGTCATAGAGTCATATGCATCGATGGAAGGAACACAATTTGTTATAATTGCATTAATAGATCGACCTTTTATTAGTTAACTGTATGGTGTTGAAATATGCGATCAAGTTCAATTTCCATGGAGTTTCCAAGTTTCAAAGTCCATGTCTTTTGTTGAAAAAATATATGCAGAAACGCTAGTTCATTTTGATTCCAAAATTACCTATCTTCTGACGTTTATCCTTACTAGTGTTAACAACTGAATTTTTCGCAATGACAAGATACGTGAAAGTCCGAACTCTAATGACAATATATTTATGAAACCTTTTATACCCTCCAGCTACCGGCCAATCTCAGTCTTCGCAAGTGTGTATAGCTAAATGGTCAAACCTTATATTATATGCCCTTTCGTATTACACAAGATACCAATTTACATTGGTTTCAGTATAAAATTGTACAAATTATTATAGGAACAGAATCCTTTTAATGTTAAATTGGATATGCCACTACAGCCAACTGTACCTTTTGTGGAACTGAAAGTGAAACCATTCAACATATATTTTGGAAATGTAAGCATGTCAATCAGTTAACAACTGAATTGTTTGCTGGATGTCATCACATTTAAAATTATCTAAATATGCCTTCCTTTAAATTGGGACATGCAAATACAAATGGACGTTTACGTTTATTATTTGTTTTGATTAAAATGTTTATTTATAATTGTAAAATGAACACAACCAGGCTCACTCTTAAAGCAGCAAAATCGTACCTGTCCTTGCACTGTCATGTACTTATTGCAATTAATTAATTTAATCATATGCGTAAAAGTAAAGAATGGGAGCTGTTGTTACCCCTTTTCCAGCAGTTGTGATAAGGGACTTTAATCAAATTATTTAACAATAGAAATACTGTTTATATTGTAATGTAAAATCTGTTTATTGTAAAATGTACAAAATGCGTTATAATATGCATATATTGATTGTAAAATCTGTACGGTGTGGAGTGGGATGCCCTCGACCCACACAGAGCTATAAACGAGGAAAATAAAATATATTGAACGGAAACATTAACAACAACTGAATTTGCAATAGTAGTATAAATTAATGAATATGCGATTCAAAAGTTCGGGAAAGTAAAAAAGTCTTCTAACGATCCTGAAAGTGGTGCTCCTTGTATGGTTCATTATGTATTAACATAATGTGCGACATATTAGGCAGATATAAGCAAATATAGTTCCTCTCTTCCTTGCAGACCTACCGGAACGGAAGTAATTTCCCGAACACGCCCGTGTGCAGTGATGACGTCACTGTCGACGTAGCGTTGATCCACGCGGCGGGATACAAGTACAACGAGACGAACCCGACCTACAAGTTCAAGTTGAATGTCTACAACAAATGCGGACCGAAGGGCAAACATGTTAACCTGACCTTTGCCGATGTTGTTAGCGAAGTTGATGGTATGTGAATAGATTGTGATGTACTGTGTACATGTGGGCTTGAAGCCTTACGAAATTGTAAATTAGCTTTATATTAATTAGTAGCTTCACCGTTTCGGACCCATGAATTTGTTAACCAGTTGACAATAGATTAATTTGGTTCATACATGTAGATGTCTTGCTCAAGAAAACTAGTTTAACCCATTTATGCCTAGAGGACTCTCCCATCCTTCTAAATTGGATCAATTTATTTCCAAAATTAGGGATGTCAAGTATATTTATCTCTATATGTAGAATATTTCTTAAAGAAATTCCTTTAAGCAAACAGCTCAGACCCTAATGAGACGATGCGGCGTCTCATCTGGGTCTACGCTGTTGGTCAAGGCCTTTTTTCTAGACGCTAGGCATAAATGGGTTAAGCCCTAACATGCTTTGCCCTTCCCGTTCCAAGGCAGTGACCCCAATTTTATTCATTTTGTGTCACTTGAATCAAATCAAGGACCGCGTGATATGTTAAGATTTTCTGAAGTTTTTTTAAGCTTAATTGTTACTAAAATTAATAAATGAATATATACCGGTAATAAACAGTTGCAGAATACGGAAAATTCATTGATTGTAAAGGTTTATGGTTTTTGCGATACAGTTCTAGTAGTGTATTTACACACTTGTAATTCTTTCTTTAGTAATGGCTGCAAGTAAATCAAGAACATGAAATACCCCCGCATACTGCTTTGTCAGATTATAATTATCCCATTTGTGCCTAGTGGACTCTCCAATCCTTCTAAATTGGATCAATTTATTTCCAAAATTAGGGATGTCTAGTATATTTTTTTCTATATTTAGAATATTTATTACAGAAATTCCTTTAAGCAAACAGCGCAGACCCTGATGAGACGCCGCATCATGCGGCGTCTCATCTGGGTCTACGCTGTTTGCCAAGGCCTTTCTTTCTAGACGCTAGGCATAAATGGGTTAAAGCTTTGGTTTTATGCTCCCACAAAGTGGGAAGCATTAAGAAAAATCCCCTTGTCCATCCGTAGGTACGTTTGTCCCGATTTTTTTGTATTCAATCCCTGTTTGACTGCTGGGTGGATTTTACATCTTCATGACCTTAGTGATCGCAAAGGAAACAATTTCGTCTGGGGCCAGTTTTGGACAATTACAGCCCCTCTTTTTTCCACCATAGAATACATTTTTTCGCAATAATTAATGTACTCAACTTCTATTTAGCTGTATTTTTTAGTTGGTTGATTTGTTTACAGCTCAAGGACCTCACGTGAATGAGCAGAGGCCGACGCGTATCCCCACGCCGCATAGATGTTATGTTAAAAGGCAATTTTGGGTGGGCAAGGCCTATGTTGGTGGGGCCCCGGGGTGGGTAATGTGGTAATGGATGGTCGAGAAAGACGGTGTTGTCATAAGAGATGTTCAGTATTAATTTGAAGTCAATTGGTGAATAAATCAAGAAGTTATGTTAAAAAAAATTGGGTGGGCGTGGTCTATGTGGGCGTGGCCCCAGGGTTGGTAATGGGGCCATGCATAGTTGAGATTGACCGTATTGTCATAAGAGAAGTTAAGTATCAATTAGAAGTGAATCGGTACATAGAAATGAAGAAGTGATAGTAAAAGGCAATTTTGGGTCCAAAAAAAACTTGGGTACGAAAAAAAAAAATGGGTACGACATTTTTGGGCACAAACACAAATTTGGGTACGAAACAAAATTTGGGTACGAACAAAAATTTGGGTACGAAAAGAAAATTGGGTACGAAAAAAAAAATGCGTGCGAAAAAAAAGTTTCAGTACGTAACAAAATTTGGGTACGAAACAAATTTAGGTAGGAAACTTTTGGGTACGAAAAATTTATGCCAAAAACCAATTTTGGTACGAACAAAAAGTTGGGTAGTACAAAGAAAATAATTGGGTACGAACACATTTTTGGGAACGAAAAAATGTGGGAACGAAAAAAAAATTGGGTACGAAAAAGAATTTGGGTACGAAAAAAATTTGGGTAGGAAATAAAAATTGGGCACGAAAACAATTTTGGGTAGGAAAACAAATTTGGGTAGGAAAAAAAATTTGAGTACAAAAAAAACAATTGGGTACGAAAAAAAAATGGGAAAAAAAAAAAAAAAATTGGGGGTACGGGGAAGTAGTACCTGTGGACCTCTCGATTAATTTGAAAAATGGCGCGTATCCCTCGCCGCATGTTTGACCCAGGGGTCACATCACAATTCCAAATAGTGCACTGTCGCACATATTCTCATAGCTACCATGTGTGTAAGTTTCAAGGTTCTTGTGGAGGATAGTGGTCAGGACGGACGGACGCCCAACCCCCATTGGAAACTATCTCTTCCTACACTATTAGCACGGTGCACTATTTGGAATTTTGATCTGACCACTGGGTCAAAAGTAATGGGGGTTGGGTGGGCCGGGTCCGAAATGTTCACTGATTTTACCCCCATTTTACACCCATAACTTTTGACCCAGGGGTCAGATCGAAATTCCGTCACCGTCACCGTCACCGTCGCAGATATGCTCATAGCTACCATGTGTGTAAGTTTCAAGGTTATCTCGCATATAAAAGGGCGACGGTCGCGTTCTAAAAGGGCGACGGTCGTTTTCAAAGGGCGACGGTCGTGTTCAAAAGGCGAGATATCGCACATAAAAGGGCGACGGTCACGTTCATACAGGGCGACGGTCGTGTTCAAATGGCGACGGTCGTGTTCAATGGGCGAGATATCGCATATATCGTGCGTCGCCGCGAATGTCGCGCAAAATATCGTGTATCGTGTGTCGCCATTGATGAAAGAAAGGCAAGATTATAGATGGCATTATCCGGATTCCGTAATATTCAACTCACCTTTAACTGCGTGTTGGAGGTCACTCAAACTTTCCACCGAAATATCTTGACGTGAGATGATCGTAAAGGAAGCAGTTTCGACTGCGATCAGATGTGGTTGAATTATGTCTACATGTATATGTCTTTATATCATCCCAAAATGATGTGTATCCATTTCCCGTTTTATTGCTTGGCAGATGTTGCTCATAAATTCAATGCTTAATGAACTTAATGTGGCGTGTTCTGAGAAAACTGGGCAAAATGCTTGTGCGTAAAGTAACATCCCAGATTAGCCTGTGCAGTCCGCACAGGCTAATCATGGACGACACTTTCCGCTTAAACTGGATTTTCGCTAAGTATAGACATCATTTAAACGAAAAGTTCCATAAAAGCGGAAATTGTCGACCCTGATTTCACAGGCTTATATGGGATGACAATTTACGCACAAGCATTTTGCCCAGTTTTCTCAGAACACGACACTTTATGTCTATGAAATCGTGCAGTAAGTTCATTTATTTTTTGCTGCGATAAGTGAGGCATTAGTTATGGCACTGTACTCATTTAACCTTATCAACTAATGTAGCTTTAAGTTAGTTTAAACCTATTTATTTATTCTGGATTGCATCGAAACGCTCTCGAGTCCGTTTCCTCGGACTAAGAACCAGTATTTGGTGTCTTTTGGGGGAAATCTAAAGAACGTTCCTACAGTGGGGATCGAACCCGTGACCTTTCGGTCGTCGCTTGGCGGACACCATATCCACTACGCCACGGCACATAGAACAAAACTTCTAAAATAGGCAATAGTTACGGCTCATGTTCAATGAATATACTCTCAATTAGATCTACGTATGAAGTTTAAAGTTTAAAGGAAAATGAATTATAAAATTACGAATGTAAGAGTTATGACTCTTGCGCCTTGCAAGTCTTCTAAAACACTATATTTTCTTTTGAAGTTATATATTGATACCTCTTACAGTTTTCAGGATATGCACAGGACAACCTTTAAACATAACAACTAACTAATCGTAATAACTCTAAAATGTTGCAAATATCTTGTATTATACGAAGACAAAATGTGTTGTTGCAGTCAGCAACTGTTGTTTATGAACGTTAAGAAACTATTGGTTTATTAAAGATTATTTTTTTTGTCACAATCTAAATACTTAGTTGTCAGTAAATTTTCATTAGATTATAATTTAAGTATTGAAGTATTTAAGATCCTATGTGGTAACCTTAACCATGGTCAAGAACGCCGGGAATGGGAAGTGAATTTGGACCGCTTAGGTGAGAATCGCGTGTACAAACCAGACGATATTATGTTCATCATTAGACTATTTAAATAAAAAAGAATATATATATTCACTTTCCTTTGCTAGGTTACCACCACGCGGAAGAAAGAGAGTCACGAGAAAGGAATGTGTTTTTGGCGGGAGTTCTAGTAGGGTCTGGTTTTGCCGTGTTCTTCCTGATCGTGGGGATTGTCGTAATCTGCTTCATGCGCAACAAGATGAACCGCCGCTTCGATAGTAACGCGATGCCCAAACGTAAGATAATTGAGCCTCGCTCTGTGAAAAGGGGGTTTAATGCATGTACGTAAAGTGTCGTCCCAGCTTAGCCTGTGCAGTACGCACAGGCTTATCAGGGACGACAATTTCCGCCTCTATTTTTATTTTTCGTTTAAAGGAAGCCTCTTCTTGACGAAACTCCAGTTTAGGTGGAAAGTGTGTTATATGCATGTTATAACCCGTTCTTTTTCAGTGTGTAATGAGGCAGGTTCATTTCTATTTATGACTTTTGAAATTTCATTTTTGCGCAATCAGCTCGTTTCACGCATATTTACATGATAAAAACGGTCCTAGTCGGCACCATGTGGCGATTTTATTACTGGTTACATGTCTTTGAAGTTGATGGTAAGCAGACGTTTACCCCTGGTCAACAACCCGTAGAAGTCGAGATGGGTGTCCGTTACAAGGCCACAGGTAGGTCACATGTACACTAGATTAACATGCAGCCTAGAACTGGCAAAGTGTACCACACACCTCTTCAAGTTATGATCAACATTAATTTGATTGTGATACACATAGTGCCATATACAAGTACATTCAGTTTTGTGTTGTAGTATTTTTTATTGAAGAAAGTTGTACAAGTAAAGAAAGGCCATCTCTCTATTCACAATCGCAGATCAAATAGTTCGCAAAGCTGGACTACATGGAACAACTATTAATTGACGTTTTCTGGTACATTTCAGTATTCGAATTGATTTAAGACATGGGATAGTCATACTTAATGAAAAGTTGTTATTTAATTAGATAATACGTTTTGAGTGCATTTACTCAATTTGGCGTATTATCTATACAGATTAAACCTTGCATAATTATTTTTTAATATGTATGTTTGTTTGTTCCATATTTAAATGAGAATGGTGTGATATACAGCTGCATGGGATTTATAAACCTAAATTTTCAATAATAATCATGGTGCAAGGGTGATTTATTTGTAAGAACGTTTTGGAATGCCGTGAAAATGTGTTTGACAAATAATTATACCACCGCCAAGAAATATGAGAAGGGGTATATTGAAGCTACTGTGTCGATCGGTTTATCTGACGGTTGGCCAGTCCGCATAAAATATGAAGTCCGCACAGGCTAATCAGGGACGACAATTTCCCTTTTATTTTTTTTTCGTTTAAATGATGTCTCTTCTTAGCGAAAATCTAGTTTAGGCGGAAAGTGTCGTCCCTGATTAGCCTGTGCGGACTGCACAGGCTTATCTGGGATGACACTTTACGCACAA
>VMBQ01000951.1:0-32548 GCA_007657795.1 Dreissena rostriformis | reverse complement strand
TATATATATGCATTTACCCACGAAGAATGCCTTATTGTTTTCATCATATCAACAAAGACATTGTTGGTATTTTACAGTATTTTATTTAAAAATGATTATAATGTCTACATTTATTGTTTACTTATTATTTTTTATTCATTTACTGCTAATTGCTTACAATATGTAGAAACATGCAGTTATTTGTTGTTTTTCAATTTAGTGTAAAATAAAAAACAAATTGTTTCGTTATTTTGTGTCCTGTTGATTTTCCTTGCAATAGACCTTCATATCTTGAATCATATTTTATCACATGCTATACCTTGTTTTCAATGTAATACAGACATTACGTATTTTTCACATTGCACATGTGTAATACAACATTTTTAAGCGTTTTCATTGGCTACAGAATCAATAACTAACCAATCGCATTGCTTTCATTTGGTGAAATGACTTTGTCAACATGAAATGACGTCACGATATAAAAACAACTTTTAGATCTATCAGCATTTGTTTGGTCAATTAAGATGTATTTTATTTAGTTTAAAAGCATGTGATAAAAACGATCTGACACGAGTTGTCATTCCATACCATATTTTATTAAACTCGTCCAGGAAATTAGTTAGTAAGCTCGCCAGAGGCTCGCTTACTAACAAAATTTCTGAACTTGTTTAATAATAAATGGTATGAAAGTCAAACGAGAACTCGTGTCAGATTATATATACACACAATTACTGTGAACGGAGGATGATATTTGACACTGTAACTATCCAAAAACTTTTATATTCACGAAAGTAAAGGAAATAACTAACAGAAGGCTAAGTTCACTGATAAACGGGGATGAGGTATTTTTCACTAGATTGATACTCTGCAGCGAGCCAGTGAACCGGCGACATAGAATACCGCTGCCTATATGTTAAGCATTAATTGAAGGCAACGATATCGAAACAATAAAAAGAACATATTATTCTTCAGTCAGTTCATCAGTATGCCAGTACAAACTCCGGCATATGCCAGTGCGTCTGCAAAATAGTAATACATTAACTAAGGCTCGATTGGTCATTGTCGGCTCGGGTACTACTTACATGTACCCCGGGTACTCTTAAGTATACTTACATGTACCCCGGGTACGGTAAATATACTTAATCGTACCCGGTCGATATTAGACTGTACCTGAGTTGTATTCCCGCCTAAAACCCGATGTCGTAAAACGCGCTTCCGATTATCTTAAACAAACTTCTCTTTAAAAAAAACTGCGTCAACATGCTATGTGAGTATGAGTTTCGATAATATAGAGGCCATTTTACAGAAAATTGACATACATGTGTATATAATTTATTTTAAAAAAATAGCCGACAACGACCGATTTAGCGTTAAATTTCCCGGGTACGTTTTAGTATATTTACCGTACCCGGGGTACATGTAAGTATACTTAAGAGTACCCGGGGTACATGTAAGTAGTACCCGAGCCGACAATGACCAATCGAGCTTAACTAAGATAATGCTACATGTACTACAGTCATGTAACTAACATACAATATTCAATACAATTTTATCGTAATTTGTGTTGCTGTAATAATGTTACAGTTTTATCACATCTTACAACATTTGGCCAATCTTGATAACAGCAGTCCATTTAGCACAGGGAAATCAACAACTGGCTACTCGAGCCAAGAATTATAAGAATTGATTGGGTCAATATTGACAACAACTGACCATTTCGGACAATACTGACCGCAGCTGACAATTATGGAAAATACTGACCACAGTTGACCATTTCGGACAATACTAACTAAAAACTGACCATTCTGGTGGAAGTCGGCTCAAAGAACCTCGTCGGTTAATCTAAATCTAACCTTAAAGTTTTAGTCATTTTACTTCAAGTTTTCGTTTTTAACATGACTTACAAAGGTGTGCGACATTTATCGTTAATGTTGCGACATATATCGGCAGTTGAAATTTTTGCGACATTTATCGTTAAAGTTGCGACATTTATCGTCAGTAGAATTTGCGACATATGTCGGTCCTTGCGACATTTATCGTCAACGTTGCGACAAATCTCGTAGCCTGCGACATTTAACGGCGATGCGACATTTGTAGGCGCTACACCGTTCCTTACATAATACCGAAACATGATAGTTTCTCATAAAACGGACATATGGGTGGTTAATTGTTTACCACCAAGAATAATTTTAATTAATTTATCATATGAAGAACACATTTCATTCAAGTTATAGTGTTACCATGTTTATTAACCGTTTAAATAGTGGGTAAAATAATAGAATGAAAAATGTGACATTAAGTCCAGCAGTTTTTATCGACATTTTGATATATAAAAAAGTTTCAGTTTAGAAGTTCGGATTGTCAATACCCAACAGCTTGTATCCGAACTTGTCAACTAATAATGCTTTTCCAAGAGGGGGCATGCCTTTTTTACAAACAACTTTTGTTAATATAAAGTTCCAACAATAAAATGGGATATTACATTGACATCATCATCCACCTCCGCCTTTATTCCACAGCCATCATCAAGAAGCACGTTTTCTCTACTGACGTGTATTTCTACTCAGATTGGCTATAGGGAGATTACTAATTGATCCGTTGTCGCACATTGCATGGCTAATACCGTGAATGCATTAACAATATAAATGAGTCCAATACTAGTATAAACATGTTAACACGTGGAAAATCTTTGGGTCCGTGTTTTAAATTGTCATGTCTGTTTGGCAAATACTTTGTTCTTTACGGGATGAATGCAGCTAGTCCTATGTATTCAAACCAATTGTAGCAAATCTAAGTAACAACTGATCGGCTGACATGCCGCATTAGAGTTTGTTGTCTGTAGAGTTGTAGTTCGAAACCCAAGTGTGTAAATCGATCCCATTATTTGAGCAATCTCAAATTGTTGTTATATACAGTCGCAAGGAGTTCATAAACACCTCGTTGAGCTTTAACATGTTTCTGGACATGATTTATACTGGAGCGAACATGTTTAACACACCGTATAGACTGGGTATGGCTGTAAGCATTGCAGCACGGTTGCAAGCAATTATGTAAATGCATCACATGTTAACGCACTTGCAATTGCGGCCCCTATCCACATCCATTGGTGTCACCCATTACTGAGACATCACAGTTTTCGTATACACGGGTATAATCAAATATGTTTGCGGATATATTAACTACAGAATTACTCATACGGTTCAAATTTTGAAATATACAAACACCTCATTGTATCTTTGAGACTCTTGAAGTTAATACACAGTGATACATTGAAAATATATTTCACCGTTTACTAAATCATTGTATTTTCTTCGTAATAAAATGTCCATAATCACAGCATTAATTCTAGTGTGTTAAGTTCTTCTACAACAGTTTGTTTTGCTATTCATATTCTTGTTGTTGTGGTTTTAAATAATAGTTATATGAATAAAATGAATCCTTTTTTACAATACGATTTTATTGCTGCTTAAACAATTTACAACAATTAGGACAGCAGTTAATTTCTATACATAAACATAATGGAAATATTAAGAAACTTGATTCGAAATAGTATAAATATGATGATATTATAAATGTCAAAATAATTACACTCATATAAAAAATAGTGTAATTTATTTACAAGTATTTTGTTGCACATCAGCAAAGATTCGTTTCTTTTGCATGGGTTAAAAAATAGATAATAAAGGCACGAAAACTCGCAAACATAAGATACACAAAGGACGTCCTAAAGCATAGAATAAAAGTATAAGAAGTCAAAATCAGAATCCTGGTAATTAAAGTATATAAAAAAACATGCATAACTAAAATAAAAACCTGCAACACAGAGTTGAGATCACCAAAACTCTGATGTATTACCTAGATGGATAGTACCTAATCACTAAACTAGGACAAGAAAGAGGGAAGGTACCCAAACAATGCAATCATCAACAACATATTATCGGTACACATATTAAATGAAAGTAGCACTATGTTGTTAATTTAATGAATAAAAAATAATGTTTCCACTAATGAGTTTAGAGTTACTTGATTCATATTTGTGGAAACACGTCCGATTTTATTGTATCATATTAATAACTTTAAAGATATCAAAACTATTGCATACACTTGTACGTAGTTTAGCTTTAGATATAAAGAAACAGTTTTTTCTATTATTATAACACAAATGCAATTAAACGTTACTAAAACAAATTAACTGCACTCTGCAAAAGCAAAAACAATCCGTAACGAAGTCACTGTATAATATAAAAGTGAAATAAGAACAAAAACGATCAGATTTTTTAAGATTCAGCTGTTCTAAAGGCCGTTAAGGAAATGGTTACAAGAGCGAACGAAGCAACAATTTGGACGAAGACTATTATTTTGCATCACAATATACTTGAGATTATATTTTATTCATTAACGTTATGTTATGTTCACATTGCAATCGAAGATTGTCTTAAACATTTTTATATGAAAATCACATATGCATTTAGTCACTTAATTGAAATATATGACTAACATTCAAAAAAATCTAGTGTGTTTAATATACGACTGTTTATTTTGTGTGGAATACTTTAAGCTAGAGCCTGTCTTTGCAGTAACGAAAACATCCCATCGCCGCATGTTGTATTGCGCTGAAAGTTATAATAACCAATCAATATTAATTCTTAGTTGAAAATGGAGCGTGTTTTTAGCGGAGGATAATGCACATTGCACATGCAAAACTTCTTATCATAAGGAAAATGCGTCCAAGTTTGTATTGTTTACGTTGAAACGTGAAGGAGTACTTTGTTGGACAAGTTTGCGTGCATTAACAGACGGACAGACATAGTGATTGCAGTATACTCCCCATTTTTTGAAACAGGTGGTATAAAAAAATAAAACAAAAATTATTCTATTGTTCAACATCCTCAATGTTCGCGTTATGAATGAGCTGTAAACATAATTCTTGGCGATCACGTAGCACCATAAACACTGAATATAGTATCTTCACTTTATGTGCAGATGTTGATTGTGCGTGAAAGACTCATTTGGAACACAGTCATTGTAAAATGAATGTTTGAAATCGTCCTTTAAAATACACATGAACGTATCAACCCAAAACTTATTTAAAGCCGAATAATGTATACAAGTGATCACGCATTCATTCAAAGACATAGCATAAATATATAATGGGGATCGTATTAAATGTATGTTCTATAACATAATGTTTATATATCCACACCAATTAGTAACGATATTCAATATATTTATACAATAGACAATTCAATCCTCAATCCATGTAGGCTCTGCATCAGGTTTGTCTTCATAACCTACATCAGTGCAAGTATTTTCTTCAACCTTTTCGATGTTCTCTTTCTTAGCTTCTTCAGCTGATGTGCGTTTGTCGGCAATGTCGTATTTCACAATTTCTTAAGTCTCCTCTTCTGTGATGCCCTTATCGGATGCATCTCCGATCTCGACCGACATTTGCGGTTGAGCTGCCGCTGTGACTGCATCTAAATAGAACCATCAAAACCAGATAAACATATACATCCATACGTGCAGATAGACATTACTTTGTTAAGAACACCAAAAACACAGCTAGTGCTATTATATTGATTGTTGCTACCAAAAGCTTTATATGTTGTTGTATTTTACGGTAAAAAGTAAAACTTAAATATGGTTACACTTTCAGTAATTGCGGTACACAATATTAGAAAAAAAATAAAAATGAATGGACTACGGGTTAAAATAAGTGATAATGGTGCACATTCTGCAAGCACCTTTCTTGGCTGGATCCCCGCCCTTGGACGACATCAGAGGTTTAGCTGCCACTCGGTCTGGATCTAAATACAACAAGCAAACCGAGAACCATTCATATTATGTACAAACAAACATTCATATTATGTACAAACAAACATTCATATTATGTACAAACAAACATATATTCCGATGTTAAATAGACTAAGACCCGTGCTATCGTATTGATTATTGAAACCAATAGCTGCATATGTGGCTGTCGTTTTGATATATTTATGTCAATAAACGAACAGCACCAGGTATTTTTTAATTAGTAAATGCAATTGTTAAAAGTATACGCAGCTAAATAATCACCAGGTTCAGCAACATAGGATATGAGGCTTAATAGTTTTTATAAAGTAAAGTTTATATGCTAACTATAAGCAAAAACAATGTATATACATTTAAGTAACATGTTCAAGTCGTGTACCTTATTGATATATATATAGGATCTGACATGAGTTGTCACATCATACCATATTTTATGAAACGAGTTCAGGAATTTTGTTAGTAAGCGAGCCTTTGGCGAGCTTACTAACGAATTTCCTGGACGAGTTTAATAAAATATGGTATGATATGGCAAGAGTGTCAGATCTTTTTTATCACATGCTTTTAAACTAAATAAAATACATCTTAATTGACTAAACAAATGCTGATAGATCTAAAAATTGTTTACTATCGTGACGTCATTTCATGTCGACTACGTCATTTCACCAAAATAAAGCAATGCGATTGGTTAGTTATTGATTCTGTAGCCAATGAAAACGCTTAAAAATGTTGTATTACACATATGCATTATAAAAAATACGTAATGGTTATTACATCGGAAACAATGTATAGCATGTGATAAATATTACAACTAATTTGATTTTTTAATTGCTCCCTATCTCAATCAAAGGTGTGTGGTGATCAGTACGTAACATATAGGTGAAGCCACTTGACAGATTACATGGTGATATTGGTAATCCTTTATTCATTATAATAGTAACCAGTGTCAATGCATACAATTATAGATATTTCCAAAATTGCCAATCATATGTGTCGTGTTCTGAGAAAACTGGACATAATGCTTCTGCGTAAATTTTCATCCGAAATTAGCCTGTGCAGTCCGCACAGGCTAATCAGGGACGAACATTTCCGCTGTTATGGAATTTTTTGTTTAAATGATGTCTCTTCTTAGCGAAAATCCAGTAAAGGGCGGAAAGTGTCGTCCCGGATGAGCCTGTGCGGGCTGCACATGCTCATCTGGGAAGACACTTTACGCACAAGCATTATGCCCAGTTTTCTCAGAACACGACACATATGTTCAGTAGATCTTTTTCACATCACAAAAAATGACGTATAGCTCGCACAAATTTGAGAACCAGAGCAAAGGGCAAATAATTCATGAATGTGTGGAATACTGGGTACGAAAAATGTGTCTTTCATTGCATTGTGATGAAAAAGTTCAGTTTCTTTGCTTTATAAATGTGAAAGTAAATCGCTGCACAAACGTATAAGATTGTTAGCATATTGATCGATTGGCCGACAAACCGACCGACAGAATGGCTCCGAAAAAACACCTCTTAGACTTAGTTTGCCAGCGTATAATAATTTGTCAAATACATTGTCTATGTTAACCATTTCATTGCAGTGGTATTTCACATCCTTCTAAAATATACAAATATCGCCGTGGCGTAGTGGATATGGTGTCCGCCTATCGATCGCGAGGTCTCGAGTTCCATTCCCACTGGCAGCGTTCTTTAGATCAAATCAACCCAAAATATTGTATATATATATATTCTTGACTACTGGTAAACCAAAAGAGTATGTGACCTACCAGTGACCTTATAGCTGACTCCCATCTCGACCTCTTTAGGTTGTTGACCAGGGGTAAACTTCTGCTTACCGTCAACTTGAAAGACATTGTAAAGACCTGTACAGGGTAATGAAATTGAAACATGGCGCCAACTAGAAACGATTTACAAACAGTTGTGATATTGCCACTTGGAGCAGACAGGAACCGACATAATTGCGTTATAAGTAGCCGCGAAACGTGCCACTTATAAACGCAGCGAGTGATCGCGTTTGCAGTACTGGACATCAATGTATTAGTCACTTCAATGAAGTAATTACAGCACGGTTCGTTGAATATTTCCATTATATAAATTATTTGGCTACCATAACTTTTATTTAAAGCAATACGAATAGACGAATTGTAAGGAAACATGCAAAAAATATTGTTCACAAAATAAACCCCGTTATGATCTTGGCAAATACATGCCTTATGTTAGTTCTAATTATTATTGTGTAATTTTGTGTTTTTGTTTAGGATTATCTGTTTTGCTTGCACTTATTTATAATCACCTTTTTCTATTTTTGAACTAAAACTAGCCATTTAAGACTTCATACATATTAAAATGTAAAATCTGTGACAATTTAAATATGAAACATAATACGACATATGTCCTCAAAGCATATGCTTATTTGAATAAGCCACCCTTCGATTGCATACAACGATTCATTAAAATCAAAAGGTAATAAGCTATTATTGACACTGGACGTGTTAACAAAACTGATAGTCCTGTCGCAAATCTTACCGATACAGTAACTATTTATTGCAAACCTATTATTGAGAACATACAACAATCAGGATGAGATTGTTTTATTTCGGATTTTGTAGTTCCACATAAATAAAAAGTGTTTATGTTTTTATAATGTTAATCCGTATGCACTTCAACAAGTATGTGTATGAACACATGCATGATGAATACTGGACGTATTAGGATCGAGCGATTATGAGGCAAATCATGTATTTGAACTATGTAAACCGGAAACACAAACGATAAATTTGAATCTGTAGAGCTGGCAAAATTGAAAAATAAAAAAGTTTGGAAATTTATTTCGCAGCCATTTCTATATAGATTTAGATCTTGAAATTAACAACCTGATATAGTTGTATCATATTTATGTAAGTAGAATAAAAAATATAGTTTTGCATATATGTGAAAGAATCAAATACTATTATAACTTGGTAAAATGTGTTTAAAAATTAGAGGAAGGCGATTTGTATGTGCTAATACATATTCTGAGACGAGAATACGTTTATGAAATTATTTAATCAGAAATGTATAGAATTCGAGATAATGTAACAACATGGCGGAATCAGCTATTTAACAAGCAACAGTCCGTCGATTTCTTACGTTTTTGCCGACTTGCGCTCTTGCCAGGTCGGCGGTGTGGGTTGTTTCGGTTGTAGCAGTAGGTGACAGCCACCAGGATAAGGAAGGATACAGCCAGCCCGGTACCCACTAGAATTCCCGCTATAAGCACGTTCCTCTCACGCGACACTCTGTCTTCGCCGTGGTGGTAACCTAGCAACGGGGTGAGTATATATTTAAGAATCATGAAAACTTAACATTTCATAGGTAGACAGATCTCAACAAGGGGAAGTGCAGTGCATAAGAAACATGACTTTTTGGTGTTGCATATTTTTATTAAACAGTATTAATTTTCATTTTTTAATGATCGTCAGGGGCATATCTCAAAACACATGAAAGTTGTCAACTTAAAATTCATGGGAAGAAGATCTCAAAGAGGAATAGTGCAATGCACAATAATAAAATATTTCTGCCACATTTAAGAGAAATTATTCTTTGTAATGTGTTATATTTAAATATGGTCCGGTGAATATCCTGAAAACTGTAAGACCCGTCATTATGACCCCCATATATATATATAGATGTCAATGAGAGGAAGAGGAGTGCTCAAGAACCATAACTCTTGACTTCATAGTTCTAGATTATTGCCCTTTGTTTATCTCCTTTTTTTCCAGGGCATATCTCTAAAATGTGAGTGATATCAACTTAAAGCTTCATAGGTAGATACATCTCAATGAGCGTAAGTGCAGTGTATAATAGTCATGCCTAATTCGTCTATATGTCAGAGTTATTACCGTTTGGTATTTTTCAAGATTTATTTGTGCCCGATGCATAGCTTGAAAAGTACGAGAAGTATCAACTTGAAGCATCATAGGCAGATTTATCTTATTTAGGGCAAGTGAAGTGTTCAAGAACCAAAACTCCTAAAACTCATAATTTCAAAAATGCACAGTTATTCCTCTTTCTTAATTTTCATGCTACAATATTGTCCGTGTCGGATCTCTAAAATAAAAGAATCAACTTGAAACTTCATTGGTAGGAAGCTCTCATCGAGGGGAAGTCTGGCGCCTAAGAAACCTTCCTGTTGCTCTCATATTATCAAACTTATTTCCCTTTTTTTGGTACGTTTAGCTATTGCCCGGGCCATATTTCGAACAGATACGAGGTACCAACATAAAACTGTACAGCTTACATTGAAGGGACGTATAGTGCATACGAAACATAACATTTGCTTCCATAATTGCATGGTTATTGTCCCTTTTTAATTTGTATACTTAACTTTTGTACCCCAATGTTCATATAACAGATATACTGCATACATATCCCTTCTAAATCTATAAAGAACTAGACAAGTTTTTGTTATGCTTACAACTACATGCCGTCTTACTAAACAACTACACAAATGCACATAAGAAATCTAAGCAATAACTATAACCATTCACGTACCATGCATTCAAAGACAGTGTAGTATCTAAAGTAACCTTAATAACTTAGCATAGATTCAAATATAAACACAGTGAAACCTCAACTGTAACAGCATGAGCGAAACTGTATTTATGGCCATTGCCACACCGCCTGAAAGACAACATTACTGGAAACAGCACAAACCGAAATCGCAACACATTCATTCACCGCATTTGATTGGTCAGTACAATCCATGGGGACCCAAACAGATTTGTTGGACCAAGAAATTCATCTTTTGTAACTGGTAAAATGATTTAACAACTGATTAAAATCGAACCATAAGTCTACAACGGTAAACGGTAATACTACGTCATAAATATAGAGCATATACACTTGGTTTTAAGCCCACAAGTATACATATAGTACAACACACGTTATTCACATACCATCAACTTCCTTAATTGCCTGGTCAAAGGTCAGGCTAACAACGTCGCCCTTCGGTCCGCACTTATTGTAAACGTTTAACTTGAACTTGTAATTGGGGTTCGTCTTGTTGAACTTGTATCCCGTCGCATGACTCAACGCTACGTCGACCATGACATCATCACTGCACATGGGTTCGTTTCCTGGGAAATCGCTTCCTTTAAGGTAGGTCTACAAGGCACGGAGAAATGATATTTACTTTATATGTGCAATACTTTCATTTGTTTTAACTTATAACTTAAAACAAAATGAGCACCTTTTTTATAATCGGAAAGGTGATTGTCATCAGATTTATATGTTCTCAACTTTTGCATCGCAAATTAACGCTGGCATATAACTGTCATACGATAACTACATAGTATTTGTAAAAGCGTTTTAATTAACCAATGAAGTATCGAGTTATTATCTTTTATCTTGTAAGCGTATAAATAATTTTCTTTGTTAGTGCTTTTTCTGCTTCACTAAAATCAAATCACAAAGTGCTCCAATATGACATTTAGGCAGTTCTTTGCCACCATACATATTATATAATATAGATATAACAAAGTCATGCTATACAGTTGTTTAAATTTATAAGGGTTCACGTCGAAATTTAAGTCCGAATCTAAGTTTGGCATCACTTGTATCAACTGTAGTTTCTGAATGTCAACTTGTTCTCTGAAAGACACGGACTTTGAAACTCGGAAATAACATGGAAATACTCCTTAATTGCATGTTTCCACATCTAACAGTTAACCGAACAAAAGATATATCTACTATTGAAATAAAACATCATATATTTTCTTTTGTAAATACCCTATCTCAGACTCAATACAACACATTTATGGAAACAAATAAAATAAATCATCACCGTTTTGCCAACGGTCAAGGTCACTTTGTCGTCCCGTATCTCCGAGTAATGATCGAAGATATAACACGTGCCTCCACACTTGCCGTCGTTCTCCGAGGTGAACTTGAACGTGCAAGTATCGTTCGTTTCCAAGACCGCTTTACTGATCACGCGGTAATCTTCTTTTAGCGTTAGGTTGAACGTGGATCCGCATTTGGCTTTGGCATCAAATTCGGTCGCTAAAACATAACGCTTTTCAGTATACATTTTGTTTGATTAGACGTTGTACAGAGGTCAGACCCATAAGTTGAACCGACGTTAGATTGTTTTATGGGCACACCGTTGAGACGTCCAACCAACTCAAACCCGTATCCAAAGTAATCCCAATAATTTTCGACATTATTCAATCATTGTTTATATTATCACTGCGTCGTATACTTTAAAACATTGGACATAATTATTCGTTAGGAACTTAAATTCGTCAATCGGTCAACTGATGAAATAAACGAAAATTAATGTCTAACGAATAATAATGGTTTCACAGTAACACAATGTTTCCTTTTCTTATGAGACACGCTGATGCTGTTTTCATATACAAAAAATACGGATGTACTATAAGAACTCTTTGAATCTTATGGAATTGGCCTTCATATTGTATATAAAGGGTAGCAGACTTGTGACACGTAGGACCAGGACTTGAGACCAGAAAGAGGCATGCCTAGGTACTTTTTTGACAGACGAAAAAATTATATATATATATATGTATAACTTAAGCTTTTTAATGTATATGTTTAGACTTTCATTAAAAACAAAATACAAAAGTTTATCTGATAATAGGTCCCTGAAATATAAGTCTGTTACTTACGAAAGCAGTGGACCGCTGACACCAAGATGGACACACACAGCGCTACACGCAACATCATGACAGCTAGAGTATTGGATCTGAAAAGATGGTACTATACAACTAATCGTAGGACAAAAACATCCATCAACGAAGTCAGTCACTTTACATTGCGTCCTAAAAACACACTTAAAAGAAGTGCCTATGGGTTTGCGAGAAAAATTATGTATCGCTTACTTCACTGAAGAAATCAATGTGTTGCGTTACAATACGAAAATATACCATGCGCAGATAATTTTGCAACATCTTTGGGCTAAGGACAAATCGCGATCAATACATCGGCGAGACACCGTGTTCCTTCATAAAATCAAAGACGGCTAATGATGAAAACCTATAAATGTCTCAGCATATGAGGGAACTTCTGAGAATTGTTGCATTGCTTATACAGCATCGACGAATCAACAGATATGCCTGGAAGACAGCAAACAAAAAAATACAAATATATTGCTGTTTTCTCTGTTTGATTAGCACGGTTAAAATGTGGAGAACAATTGTGTTGCTCCGATAAGATTTATACGATATTTGGTAAAGAGTCGATCAAAATTGAACGCGGTTTACATTATAACACCGTTCTTTAAAGGCTCATAAAAGGTGACAAATCCAATTATTATGCATATAAACTGGTCTATTTTTTACCGGATTTCAGTTACTCTTGCATACAAAATGATAATAACGCAGCTTAGGTTTAACGTTGTCAAGAATTATGGAAGATATACCCGTTTCATAATTGGAAGAAATGTGTACAACTTTGCAACTTACGTCTTGTGTAGCCTCAAAGCGGTGGCGTATGCTAAAAAAAGCCGAAAGAAAATTCAATTTTAATTCTATTTTAAACAACTTTTTACCAGCAGAAAGTAACTGTAACTTATACGATCACTACAAACGTTATAACCATTTAGAAGAGACCTACTTTGTGAGTGATACCGGCAAACGTTGAAAATAAACGATATATTTTTGGTGACCTGAGTCACCGGAGCGATTGCTCTATCCCGAGTAAACAGCGATGTAAATAAACTGATTGTTTGTAAACACAATTGACATGGAAGACACTGTATTTTGAGCTCAAAACAAGATGTATTGCTCATTTTTTATGGTAATGTCCAATAGCATATATATATTGTTTTTTGATAACCTTTATAAATAAAATATGCAAACAATATTTAAAAATCGGTAATAATTACGGATCGTCACCTTTTATGAGCCTTTAAACTTGTCAAGTGAGAACGCAGATCCGTATTCAGTAACTGGACTGGGAACTTGACATTTACATAATAAACGAAACTAGAGATTGTCACAATAGTGACGAAGAAAATCCCCCGACGCAGCACTTCGTAATATTTAGCAAGTTTAAAAAAAGTTAAAACATATGAACCTTTGTGCGTGGCCAGTTTTGACGACAGAGAGATGGCTTTAGCAAAGCTTGTAAAGGACCACTCTACAGCAATACACTTTCAAATAGGACAACACCTATGCCTGGAAGATAGCAAACGAAATACCAAATAAATAATTTCGTAAGCAATATCTTAAAAGCGTGTTCGCTATATAGTTCAGATTTTGAAAGGATTTTGACCAAAAATTGAATATTCATGCCATTATGTGTATGTTGCTATGGTAACATGTTGCTGTTGAAGTGCCTTAATAGGACAAAATCCAATTTAGCTGTTAATATGTGCTCGTATGTTTATGATATAATCATATAATGATACGCATGGGAGTTTGGGAGCTATTGGCTTAAGTGTCTTGAGGCACTTTATATGAATGTTCAATGTCAATTAGAGGAAAGGTCCTGCATATCTGCTGATCGTGATGCAGAATATAAATCTGCGAGGTATACAGCTGTAAGTGATATTACATGTGCCAGTTCCATGAACTTGCTGCAATGTATACCAGATTCCCGGTCTTGCATATATTGTATACCAGATTCCCGGTCTTGCATATATTGTATACCAGATTCCCGGTCTTGCATGTATTGTATACCAGATTCCCGGTCTTGCATATATTGAATACCAGATTCCCGGTCTTGCATATATTGCATACCAGATTCCCGGTCTTGTATACCAGAATCCCGGTCTTGCATATATTGTATACCAGATTCCAGATCGTGTATGCTTTCACAATGCCTTTTTAGGTTTTGAATAATTTAATCTTTTTGTAATAAAAGTAACACAAGCTTCTTTACTTTGATATATGTTGATTGACTATTTACAAGATATTGCACACAGGTAATCGGATAAACAAAATTGTTCTTTAGTTGTAACCGTGCTAACTATATAGCGTCGTCCAAGATTGCGCAGATAAGGCTTAAAAACTGTGGACTGCCTCCTTAGTTCCTTATTCGGAAGCCTGCATTTCGGACAATGGCTTTCGGATATTTTATTTTTTAGATGTTGTGTGTGTGATTTAAGCTTGATTATGTTATATGAATTTATTCTGCTTATTCCTTAACCAGTTCCTTATTCCTTATTGAAACTGAATAAGGAACTGGATTATCATTACTTAAAACTAAGTAGAATCGTAAGCACAGCCTTCTCTGGGATGACACTTAACGCACATACGTAAAGCCTGTTTTTCTTTTTTGAGAACGGCTTAAATGGATTAGCAATCAAATTCCATGATTCGCGCCGTATTTAAATTAACATACCAACTGGAATGTTGACAGATTATGGTAAGGTTCAGGCTATTTGAAAATACGCACTTATGGTTGGGCAAATTATGCTTATAATTTATGAAATACTGTTTCAATGATATGTTTAAATATCTGATTAAAGGTATATACACAAAAAAAGTATGTATGTAATACGAAAAACAGCCTTTTTGGAACTTCTTTGTTGTAGCGGTGTCTAGCCTAACATAGTTTGCCCTATGTATCCACGTGCTCATGAACAACACGAGCATGCCTGCAAGAACTGGTGTTTTATGAGTACGAAAAACATGTTGAGTAACAACGTTTAGAATTTTAATATGTATATGGTGTTCTTTCAAAAGTATAGGGCCTTATCTTTCTAAACTGTACATTGTATATTGATATATTGGATTGTAGCATGTCATTGTCAAAATTGACATCTTACAGTGCATATGTTACACAGAAAAAGAATGAATCTGTTTGCGCATGCGTAACCATTAATTTCTTTGCAGAAGAAAATTAGAACGCGAAGACGCGTGTCTACATAATTATCGAGCGTCTAGTCAATATCGATCAGTTTTCGACCTTTACGTATTTCCCCACACTAACGTGTACATGGCAATATATTAAACCATAGCTTGTATAATGGGAGTAGATGCAGGAATGATAACCCGCTGGCTTCTCAACCCAGTGATCGCGGGTTCGATTCACAGCTATGAATTACGTTCTAATTTATCTTTCGTGATGCTTTATGGGACATATCGACGTTTTGTCCATCTAAATCCAGACATGTAGTATAACACTGCATAGTACGTCTACTCAATGATAGTATTATCTTGTTACAATGCTATATTGACGAAAGCGTTAGAAAAACATATAAACAACGCCAAAACATGATTTGGATACATTGTTTAAGTAGTATTAGAATTCACGTTTTCAAAACTCGCGCACTTCAATGGGAATGTTCACAGTACCGTTAACAATTGTGTGGATGCGTATACCTGAACTTCATGTACATTTGATTGTATTACTACTTCTTACTTCCTCGCACAGGGACAACCTGTTTCTTTTTAATGAGCGTAATAAAAACGAGAACTGTGTATTAAGCAGAGGTAAAATAAATACCTCTTAAATGATACTCTGATTAGGGAAAATATAATAGAGTAACCCATTTATGCCTATCGTCTAGAAAAAAAAGGCCTTGGCAAACAGCGTAGACCCAGATGAGTCGCCGCATGATGCGGCGTCTCATCAGGGTCTGCGCTGTTTGCTTTAAGGAATTTCTGTAAGAAATATTCTAAATATAGAAATAAATATACTATACATCCCTAATTTTGGAAATAAATTGATCCAATTTAGAAGGATGGGCGAGTCCACTAGGCATAAATGGGTTAAGAACAAAACAACGTTTGATTGTTATATGCACTTGTGCCACATGAATATGCATAAATTGACACACGATTTGAGGTCACTTTAGTTTTAATTTCAATACATTACCACGTGGATTGATGTCAGTATTATTTGTTCCTCGTGTAAATAAGCGGGGAAAAAACTTTGGAACGTCGAGCAGCATAGTATGACTTTTCGTTGAATGCGATGGTTAAAGGTTTGATCTAGGTTTATTCAATATACAATAGACATACAGTCCATGAGTATACAAGTGCCAAACATAATAACATATATAAAAACATGAACATGTGATCAGTATTGAATTTCATAAGTTTTTAATTTAAGTATCAAAACACGAAAAAGGTCTAGGGCAATTTGATTACAGCATTTGAAAGCTATTAAACAAAGTTTTGATGATAACAACAAAGACGAAAATTTTCAAAATAGCGAGAAGTCAAGCTTAAGTAATACGTTATACACAATTAATCATAATAATATTTATACAGGTTTCTTTGACTAACTGCTTTATGTACAAACATAGTTAAGTTTATGTTGGTACTTTAAATATAAGTTTGCATTAATTCAATTAACTTAAGGTCTTTTCCGGAAATATGTATTTATATACTTATTTTCTAATATCATCATATAAGGAACATTCTAATTTTTTTTTTATTCATCCTCAAGAACATTGCAATGTTGACATTTTCTCTCTTGAAAAGGTATAGATTCAGGTTTATGCACGGAATACCGTTACGGCCATCGTGGTAACACATTAAAAACCAGAGGACGAGAATGCAAGAACGCGATAGTACGATGGTGACAATGCGACAATACGATGACGACAGTGCGACAAAACGATGGCGACAATGCGATAGTACGATGGCGACAATGCGACAACGCGATAGTACGATGACGACAATGCGACAGTGCGACAATACGATGGCGACAGTGCGATAGTACGATGGCGACAATGCGATAGTCATATCGTACTGTCGCTATCGTATCATCGCATTGTCGCCATCGTACTTTCGCATGGTCGCCATCGTATTGTCGCACTGTCGTCATCGTATTGTCGCATTGTCGCCATCGTACTATCGCGTTCTCGCATTCTCGCATTGTCGCCATCGTACTATCGCATTGTCGCCATCGTATTGTCGTACTGTCGTCACCGTATTGTCGCATTGTCGCCATCGTACTATCGCGTTCTCGCATTCTCGCATTGTCGCCATCGTACTATTGCATTGTCGCCATCGTATTTTCGCACTGTCGCCATCGTACTAACGCATTTTCGCCATCGTACTATCGCGTTCTCGCACTCTGGATTTTAATGTGTAACCACGATGGCACTAACGGTATCCCGTATTTATGCCATCTGCCTGAATCAATTACTACTCTATGAGATGAAACTCTTAAAATACAAAGATCAAATCATAATTAAGGGAGAGAAATCCGGTATGTTGGAAACGTTTGCGTTCACGTTTAATTAATGAAGCACGACACAATGCTTGTTGGTAGCAATTACACACAATCAGTAAGGTACGCCAGCATTACAATATGGTGCCTCTCAAATACCCAGGTACTATATACACGTGCGACTAAACAAAGATAGATATATGTGTGTGTGTTTTGCCTATCACTGTACGCATCGGAATGTTTTTCTTGGGGAACATCCAAAGGTTAAACAAAAAACATTGAGTTAAGCGCTATTTTGCCAGATTTGCCGGAGGCAGATTGAGATGGAGCGGAAACGGCGTACACCCCCTCTATATATAATTGCAATTTGTCAAGGTTTGACGTTTTTAATAATGCTTACTGTTTTAAATTCAAAATAAGTGATTTGATAGATAAATGAATTCAATAAGCTACTTTTGGTACTACGAAACTTTCGCTTAATTTCTCCTTTTGGTTGATAATACCATATAATATAAATAACATACGAGTCTGTGCAATTGTCATGCTAGTGTTTGTTGTTATTGCATTGTTCTGTTTACAAACAGTTGGTAATGGGTGAATAGTATGTACCCTACTCCAAAATCATGTATCCGCGCCTGTTAACGTTTAACCCATTTATGGCTAGTGGACTCTCCCTTCCTTCTAAATTGGATTTTTTTTCTCCAAAATTAGGGATGTCTAGTAAATTTATTTCTATATTTAGAATATTTCTTACAGAAAAATTCCTTTAAGCAAACAGCGCAGACCCTGATGAGACGTCGCATCATGCGGCGTCTCATCTGGGTCTACGCTGTTTGCCAAGGCCTTTTTTTCTAGACGCTAGGCATAAATTGGTTAACGTCTAAATATTGCTTTCTGTTTGTTAACATTTTAACAGTTAAATTCCTTTAAGCCAACAGCGTAGACCCAGATGAGACGCCGCATCATGCGGCGTCTCATCTGGGTCTACGCTGTTTGCCAAGGCCTTTTTTCTAGACGCTAGGCACACATGGGTTAACGTCTAAATATTGCTTTCTTTTTGTTAACATTTTAACAGTTAAAGTTGATAAAAAAGCGATTATTAGACTCTGACACAATGAAATGAAACAGCTGTACAATGATGTGAAAGATGAGTTTGGCTTTAACAATCCTTGAAGCATGGTGTGCTAGATTTGAAACCAGTAAATCCAAAACCCATAAGGGTCCCATTACAACACGGCAAACATTTTCAAACAAATATATCATTCCTTTTAATCATACGTGAAAGTCTGGTATGATTTTTACAACGACTCTTCAAAAAATTGCTATGCAAATACGTGTCATTACTTTTTAAGAAATGCATATCATTTAAATACAGACTGTTGGCGTTGATAAGTACATCCAACAAACTTTGCCTTTGTCAGGCTCAAGCCCATCTATAGACAACAAGTATCGACATATACACGAATATCAGGATCTTCTACAGCAACGTTCCGAGTGTCCTGTTGTAGGGCACAGAGTGCTAGGGACTGTGGAACGTGAGCCGGCAACGTGCAGCGAGTGCTGGGGTTCAGATGTCTGAGCCTTCCGTCAGCATCGGCAGCGACAGACAGACCAGTGGCACTACCTCGCAATTACCTCAAGCCCCAAACGATGCGGATGAGGGAGTTAGGGGACTTAATACACATTACTGTTCGCCTTTCAGGTTAGCCCCCAGAAAATTGCAACAACATGCTTACACATAAAATAATGCAAGACATGCATATACATGTAACTACAAATGACACGACTGTCTTTGATTGCTTAAGGGCGTTTTTTCCAGAAGTGCATATGTACGTTTGAGTACAATTTCGATTGGTCCTCGGAGGGTTTTACTGGTATATTACCTGCTACTATATTAAACCCTACACAGTGCAACGATGAATGTAATATCATCATAACGGTAGTTTAAGATAAAACATGGTTAACACGTGTAGAACAATAATTGATTGTGTTTCTCGGATTACCGGTATACCATATTTTGTTTATAATGAATCACACTTGATCGGTGTTCAGATTCGAAACCGTTATCTCAAGTGGAAACGCAAACAAGTTATTGTAAGCATCGCATAACAAAAGTGAAACTAGAGACTAGCACGAACGTACTGATTACTATGTAAAAACATGAATTGTACGAAAACAGGTACATCAAGCTGTTTTACTTTTACATGTATAATCATCCAAACACCTGGAAATATTGAAATTATTGGAAGCATACCATAACAGAAGTGCAAATACAGACAAGCAACAAGCTACGCACCACCACGCACACATGTGTCTTGTTCTGAGAAAACTGGGCATAATGCTTGTGCGTAAATTATCGTCCCAGAGTAGCCTGTGCAGTTCGCACAGGCTAATAAGGGACGACAATTTCCGCTTTTACGGAATTTTTCGTTTAAATGATGTCTCTTTTTAGCGAAAATCCAGTTTAGGCGGAAAGTGTCGTCACTGATTAGCCTGTGCGAATGCGACACATATTCATTGTATTTATATGACGTTGGTAAGAAACCAACGTATTAACGTCCGTATGATTGTTAAAGAATTCAATATCTGGTATCCATTTCATGAAAGATCTGTTATATGTTATATATTACATGCAAGAACTGGAATTTGGTATCAATTGCATTCAAAATCAGAATTCTGGTATTCACTGAATGAAAGATCTGAATGTTTGAATTCCATTCATACCGGCACGCGATATGGAAGCTAGTATTTCCACGATATATCTGGAGTCTGATGCATGCGATATCATATACAATGCCTGTTAGATCTGATAATTTGCATATACCAGTACTTGCTGATAAACGGTCTTTACCATATGCTCTAAATCGTTATTCGCCGTCCATGTATTGTACGCATTGCCGTCCATGTATTGTACGCATTGCCGTCCATGTATTGTACGCATTGCCGAATATAAAATATCCGCGCCAGTCCTTCAATTGACATTGGGAAAATATTAGTGTAACGAGTCTCCAGACGCCATTATAAATAATGTCGTAACGCCCCTACTTAACATTTGTCATATGGCTCCGAGGCTCCAATACAGCTACAGCGGCTTCGTTGTTCTTTACGTGTACATAATAAACACACTTCAGCCTCAACATGTTACTACAATAACTTGTACGAATCTTGCAACATTGTGCGTGCATTTCGCGTAATCGTAATAGCTATAAGTGTTAAAAAGTTTGTTAATGCCTAACACAAGCGTTTGGAAATATGTAAACATGTTACACACCACAAAGTAGTTCTACGAACGCTCTTAGCCGTGTTATCATAATCCAAAGTACATTTGCATGTTAAAATATTAATGGATACTTTCGAACTTTGTGGTCTGAAAGGGAAATGCATAGTATAAATCGCTAGAATATATACAAGTAATCAGGCAGATGACGGTATAGATTTAAGTGTTTGTTGCTCATTTTAACTTGCACGTTACAGCACATGTTCTCATATATAATTATTAAATACTCGGGTTGTTAACCAGTGTATTTAAACTAAACTAACCGAGTTCATTCGATCCAGAAGTTAATTTGGACCGCCTGTTAACAGTAAAAGTAAAAATATGAGCCGCGCTCTGGGAAAACGGATCTTAATCCATGTGCGTAAAGTGTCGTTCCAGATTAGTCTGTGCAGTCCGCACAGGCTCATCAGGAACGACGCTTTCCATTTTAACTGGATTTATGCTAAGAAGAGACTTACTTTAAAACGAAAATACAATAAAAGCGTAAAGTGGCTTTCCTGATTAGCATGCGCGGACTGCACAGGCTAATCTGAGACGACACTGTACGCACATGCATTAAGGCTGGTTTTCACAGAGCGAGGCTCATAATAGCTTTTTGCGAACACTTCATTACGAAGAAACCCCAAAACTACGTACAATCTGAAGAGAAACAACAACACACTGAAACAACAGTATACAAACATACTTTACTCACGTGCATTAATTCTCCTATTTATTTTCTGATAACCGCTCTCCAAACTGTACTGTATGAATGTAACCTACACACAACGTAAAGCACATTGATATGAATCACGAATACGCGGCACTGCAAGCAACAGCTCGCAATCTACGCGGATGAGTGCAGAAGCAATAACATCGTTCGATACAGGAGGCTGAGTTCCCGCTGTAGTTGAAGTAGGATACCGGCTGGAATGGTGGCCGAATTATTGATTTCCAAAAGAAAATCAGGATGCAAAAACGCGTGTATGGAAACATTATCGAGCATCCGGTACGTATCAATCGGTTTTCGAACGGCGTACCTTACTGAACAAGCAAATTTGTTGACTTTATATCAGCCGATGAATAAAAATAACTGTAAAATAACTTAAGTGTAGGGTTATTGTTTTTCATGTATTCCTCATTGATATCTATACACCCATGACGTTTCATGATTAAATCTCGTATAGTATATGAGATAAAGCCATGAAAAGTTATATCATACAAAAACAACCAAGGGCAATAACTCTTATTTAAGAAAGTGTATGGTAATGGTTCTTGTGCATAGCACTTCTTTTTATTGATATCTATACACCCATGAAGTTTGATGTTGAAATCTTAGATGGTTTCTGAGATATAGCCCTGACAAATTGTGACATACGGACATCATACAAAAACAACAAAGGCAATAACTCTTATTTAACAAAATTAAGGGTTATGGTTTGTGTGCATGGTACTTCTCCTCATTAATATTTATAAACCCATGAAAATTCATGTTGAAATCTTATATAGTTTCTGAGATATATCCCTGAAAATGCAACTTTTCGAAAGATGAAATCGCTTATCCATCAAGCAATTACATGAATTATATCGTGGGCAAGTTTCGCAAAAAACTCCTCTAAAAATACATTTATTCTATTAAAGCCGCGCTCTTAATAAACTAGAACTCCGCGAGTTGGATGTGTCGCCTGATTTTAATGGGTTAACCAAGAAATTGACCCATTTCAATAAGTATAATTCCAAAATAAGGTCAAGGTCAAAATAAGGTTGTGTGATGCTGGTGTGTGCAGGGTGATGAGAGACAACATCCATGCAAGTATCAAAGCTCTGTAGCAAGCGAAATTGATGTAAGACGAAACGATCATCATAGATGCCAGGAGAATAATAAAAATCTATCAAAACAAGAGATGTGTTTGTCAGAAACACAATGCCCCTTACTGCGCCGCGTAAACAAAGATAAAAAAAAAATCAATCGAAACCTAAACGCAAAACCTAAACGCAAAGGGTGACGGAATTTCAGACGGACAAACAGACGGACAGTGCGATCACTATATGCCACCCTACCGGGGGCATAAAAAATAGTGTTTAAAGTAAAGTTCAAGACATAGCAGTTATGAACCTTCTTTGGGTCGCGGTCGCAGATTTCGTAATCTAAACGCGGACCTTAAGTTCAAGGTAAAGGTCACAGGGGTAAAAACTTTTATGCGCATGGAAAGGTCTTGTCCAGATACACATGCGTACCAAATTTGAAAGCAATATCTGAAGGGACACAGACTTTATGATTTTTTTTCGAATCGCGGTCGCAGATTTCAAAACCTGAACGCGGACCCCAAGTTCAAAAATTTAATGGGCATGAAAAGGTGTTGTCTAGATACACATGCGTACCAAATATGAAAGCAATATCTGAAGGGAAACAGTAGGTATGAGCCTTTTTCGAATCGCGGTCGCAGATTTCGAAACCTGAACGATGACCTCAAGTTCAAGGTCAAAGTCACAGGGGTTAAAAATTGTATGCGCATGGAATTTTTTTTGTCCAGATACACATGCATACCAAATATGAAAGCAATATCCGAAGGGACACAGAAGTTATGAGCCTTTTTCAAATCGCGGTCGCAGATTTCAAAACCTGAACGCTGACCTCAAGTTCAAGGTCACAGGTGTAAAAAAAATATTTATGCGCATGGAAAGTTGTTGTTCAGGTACACATGCATACCAAATATGAAAGCAATATCTGAAGGGACACAGTAGTTTTGAGCCTTTTTCGAATCGCGGTCGCAGATTTCGAAACCTGAACGCTGACCTCAAGTTCAAGGTCAAGGTCACAGGGGTAAAAAAATGTATGCGCATGGAAAGGTGTTGTCCAGATACACATGCATACCAAATATGAAAGAGATATCTGAAGGGACACATAAGTTATGAGCCTTTTTCGAAAAGTGTGACGCCGCCGCCGCGACCGCCGACGCCGCGACCGCCGACGAAGTCACACCTATATGTCCCCTGACCATAGTCAGGCGACACAAAAACCAGCTTAATGCATGTGCGTAAAGTTTCGTCCCAGATTAACGTGTGCAGTTCGCGCAGGCTAACCATGGACGACATTTTCCGCCTTTATTGGATTTTCGGTTTGAAGATACTTTCTTGAAACTGTCCGGACTTCACAGGCTTATCTGGGACGACAATTTTCGCACATGCAATAACCCCAGGCGTCCCACAGTAAGGCTTATTTGTATTACCAAAGTCATGGTGTGTAATACGTGACATGTGAAACATCTATAAAAGATCGACCAACGACATAAATTGTTAATCACTGTTTCATATGAAATGGTACGCCAATTACGAACACTTTGATATTTTGATCTTTTTACTGTTCAGTGAAGACCCAATCGAATAATTAATACATCATTAAAAACGCTTGTTGTATGACAACCATACCCATATATGTTTAACTTATCTGAACAGTAAAAGTTTCTGTAGTAGAACACATTTGAGTTGCGTTCTGAGAAAACTGGGCCTAATGCATGTGCGTACAGTGTCGTCCCAGATTAGCCTGTGCAGTCTGCACAGGCTTATCAGGGACGACACTTTCCGCTTTTATGACATTTGTTTATTAAAATGAAGTCTCTTCTTAGCAAAAATCCAATTTAGGCATAAAGTGTCGTCCCAGATTAGCCTGTGCGGACTGCACAGCCTAATCTGAGACGACACTTTACTCACATGCATAATGCCCAGTTTTCACAGAACGCGACACATTTGAAGCACGTGTACGTTGCTATTGTTTGCTATTTCTGCTCGTTGTTATTTCATCGTTCATAGGGCATTGCACTAAACGTTTGTTGATGAATTTGCCAAACATGCTCTGACATGTGTACGTTTCGAGAAGTTCATGTAAATATTTGCTGAAAAACAAGGCGACTTGTTTAATATTAGTGAGTATATTTTGTATTTCTTCCGCAGCATGCGTTGTTGTAAATCTAAATAAAATCTGAATGGTTTCTCGTGATTTAATGCAGTCAAGGCCAATTTACGGTATTGTTTGCCGACACAGTTACATATTGTAATAGCTCATTCTATAACTATGTGGGTTATCTGGTTTCACTCGACACAGTTCAAAACCCTAAACCTTGCACTGTAAGGTACATATGTATTTCTAGAAACAAATTGAATGCAAATCCCATGCCGTGTGCCCCTGACCATAGATCATGGGTCTGTTCATATCTGTTGTCTGATGGTAAACAACAATCATACAGATATAAAACCGATAAATAAAAATATTTGTTGTTTGTCCCTGAGCGCCTGACGGCCTGAACAAACGTTGACAAGCGTGTTGACATGTATGCATATGTGTTTCAGGTAGACAAACGATTTGCAAATACTGGGCTTAATGAATATGCGTAAAGGCCAATCGCAGATAAGCCTGTGCAATCCGCACAGGCTTATCAGGGGATTAAATTTCCACCTATACTGGATTTTAGTTTAGAAGAGACTTTCTTTAAACACAAAAATCCATCAAGCGGAAATGGTCGTCCCTGATTAGCCTGTGCGGACTGCACCCGCTAATCTGGGACGACTCTTTACGCACTTGTTAAAATCAAGTTTTCCCAGAACGGGCTCATATTATTATAACATGAGCTAATGATTAAGTAGTTGTAAGTTGATAGAAACATGCACATTTTAGACATTAAGATGTGTTATAGTTTACATTCATTTTAATGGAGAATATGTTTTATTAAGTGTTTCATGGGGAGGTCAGTTCAGGATACATTTAACAAGGCAGAGTGCTTTATTGCCAAGAAATACATGTATGATGTACAGTAATTTTCAACAAACAATAATGAGAATTACAAAATAAAGTTAAATAAATCATCTAAAAATGAGAACTGACGTGTCATTTAGTGTTTTAATCAATTCAAATGAACATTTAAGTACAAGCAGTGATGTATTTTTGGATGGTTTTGCATATTCTCGCCGACTTGAAGTATGGGTTAATGTACGGTGTTGAAGGACTATGCATTTCAGCAGAGTTGCTTAAAATAATGCGACTATATAACTTGCTTGCAACCAGCCACATCCACTGTGACATCACATTGTCGTGTAAACGGGTATAATCCAAAAAAACAACTTTGAATACGTATATATTTACAACAAAATTTCGCATATAGGATAAGGAAACTAGAAATTGAGGTAAATAAACACAATAATCGCCCAAATAGTTAAGTATATATTGAAAAACATGTTCACTGTTCTTAAAATGTCCGTTACAGTAAGTTTGTATTAAATTGAATACTTAACATACAGTAAACAAATTCGTATAGTGTGTATTTCGAAGTTTATGAGGTCCTTCTGACGAATTTAGAAGTATGCCTGAAATTTCCAGCTATTTAGTTCTTACTGAACGATTTTGTTAATTTTTGTGTGATCTTGTGTTGTTAGGGGAAGCCGGAATACCCTGAGGAAACTCCACTTGTCCGGTATGGTGACCACTGACCAAACTCACATGCTTCCGGGAACGGGAATTGAACCCTGGTCGCTTTGGTGAAACGCGCGTGTACCATCCACTGCGCTCACCGGACAGCCCACACATTCTTATAATTCAGAATTGCAGGTGGATTAGATTCGAGTTTTGGGTACGTTACATATGTAGCGTTAAAGTGCATTTATGTTTAAACAGTATGATAAACTCGTTTAGTTCCCCCGTCTACAAAACAACAACCAAAAACATATATTCCGATATAACATAAACTATAAGACCATTAGTTTTATCTCTGGTGGACTATTATCTGGAGTATACTATGTATGGTTTAATCCCGATAACCAAGAGTATGAGCGGTAAATGCCATTAGTTAATTGCCATTTATAAATTTCCATTTTCGAATCACCATGTGTCGATTGTCATTCGATAATTGCCAGTTGATATTTCCTAATTACGGAATCCGGATAGTGCCATCTATAATCTCGCCTGTCTTTCATCAAGGGCACTATCCAGATTCCAGACGCACGATAATTTGCGCGACAGTCGCGCAAAATAGGCGACTGTCGCGCAAAATAGGAGACTGTCGCGCAAAATAACGTGCGTCTGGAATCCGGATAGTGCCATCTATAATCTCGCCTGTCTTTCATCAAGGGAGACATACGACACACGAATCGATACACGATATTTTGCGCGACAGTCGCGCAAAATAGGCGACTGTCGCGCAAAAATATCGTGTATCGCTTCGTGTGTCATGAAAGAATGGCGAGATTATAGATGGCACTAGATTCCAGACGCACGATATTTTGCGCGACAGTCGCGCAAAATAGGCGACTGTCGCGCAAAATAGGAGACTGTCGCGCAAAATATCGTGCGTCGCCGCGACTGTCGCGCAAAAATATCGTGTATCGCTTCGTGTGTCGTGTGTCGCCCTTGATGAAAGACATGCGAGATTATAGATGGCACTATCCGGATTCCGTACCAAATTGCTTATAAACAATTTTCAAGAAGTCAATGTCATTTGGCAATCACCTAATTGCTATGGGCATGTTCCTACAGGTCTTAGTTGGAAAATATGTTTGTGGTTAATGTCCTGATTGACTACTCGTCATAAATGTTTACATGTATTACCAAAATAACGAGTTTATACCAAAATATTCTCTAGTGACTTAAATACTATTTTAGTACATGATGTTGACATGCTTACTAAGTTATTTTTTTTTGCATACTACTCATCGTTCTAAATCATTTTACATTTAATAACTTTTTTAATTATGGAAATTCATGCAATCAATGCATGACAGTCTATGCATTTCTTACGATCGTCATATATAGGTAAAAAAAACATGCATATAAGAGATGCAGTACTTGTAAGAAAAAAGCATTGTCTTTATTTTAAAAAAAATGGCAGCAATTATGCCAAACAAATGCTAACCTTATTTGTTCTAAGATAGTTAATGTCATTTATTGTTAGAACAAGAGTCCAAATATGTCACATACAACACTCACGAGATGTTATTGGAAGAACATCGAGCAGTCTTGGAGCAATTGTCAACTTTCCACCTTTAACTTCTTTGGATAGCTCAGGGTCAATCTAGTCATCTAAGGTTCGATCCGCAAGTTTAGCCGGGACAATCTTAAAGCAATAAAAAAATCATAGCCATAGTAGTGCCCTGAAGTTACTCATTCAAATGAATTCACTTTTTGAGATTTGTATTGATATATATATATATACCTTTGAATGAGTTACTTCATGGCACTACTATGTATATATATATATATATATATATATATTCAGTATTTTCCTCGTTATCTTATATTGCAATATTATTACACAATCATGGTATGGGTAACAAACTCGTCAGCTTTCAGTCCGTAAGATATGTGCACCAATAGAGAATGTTACAGAGAAGGAACACAATTGGAAAGATCATGCGCGATAATTTATCAATTTTGCTGACGCTATTGAGTCCCAAAGTGTTTGTAAACACCCTATTGTGTCGAACGTCGCGAGTTCCGAAAAAGCAATTCCATCACTTGAATAGGCAAGATTCTCTCTGTATGTTTCGACCAATAACGTTTGTTCGATTTACGATATTTTCTCCCACGGTGTCTGTGGATTTTGCATCTTCCTGTCAACCAAATGAGGTAATAATATACAAAAAATATAATCTCACAAGAATTTCACTTGATATAATTAATGATGCGATTTCAAAATGTAGAGTTTGAAATAGATTACGCACAGGGTCCAGTTGTGTGTTTTTCACGGCTCTGTAAGTTATGTTATTTTATTGCAGACTAAACTTTGATAATAAGAAACAACCGTTAATCACAAGCTGAACAAATAATACAGAATTTGATGAATAATATGTGAACAGTTCATTACTGGCTTAGAAGAAAAACAATATACATAAATCACAGAAGTATATCCGTTTTCAAACCAAATTGAAAATAAGAAGAATGGTAATACAACGGAAGAGTGGTATCAGTACCTCTTCCATATCGGACGTTTTCAAGTAATGGTAGAGATATACACGTTTTCAATATGTTCAAGCCTGGTCCTCCTTTATTTGTTCAAGTTCGACCTGCTTTGAGATGCATATAACCAGCTGTGGTCCCTCCACGCAGCCGAACTTTGTGTAATAGTGGATGGCGGCGAACTCAATAATGGTGGCCAACACGAAAAAGAAACAGAAAGCGACGTAAACGTCGAGCGCCGTCGAATAGGACACGCGCGGCAAGTCATTTCAGTTGTCAAGGCCGATAAACGTCATTGTCAATACCACCATGGTTCCTGTAACAATAAAACATGTGAAACACCGGTTTTAATGGGGAGTTAACGTCTTTATTAAACTTGTTTTTTTCTTTATGATGAGAAAATAACAAATTCGCAGTTCTTTAACTTTCAGAAATCATATTTTAATCAATATTCGGCCCAACAAGATCATCCTAATAATATCAAGTATACTATAGTTTATTTCATGTATAGTAGTTTATAGATAACTTAAATACCACGCTTGATGTGTTCATCTTTTATCTATTACTATGAAGTACCATTCCTGATTTCTGGCATGTCCACCGATTAGATAAAATTATCTTTTTACTTGAAACACAATATTTTCGACCCTATATAGTGACGAATGTATTAAGTCTGCGTGTCTTACCCAGCGCTATCCTGTCCGAGGTGGCCTCCCTGTTCATCCAGAAGGAGACCCATGAGAGCACCACGAGGAGGCAGCAGGGCACGTACACGTTGATGACGAAGAAGCCCATGTGCCGGCGCAAGTAGAATTGGACCGTCAAAACGGAGTGGGAAGCAGAACAGAAACATAGTGGTAATACTTCAAAACAAGGCGGTAGCAAGGGATTTATGTATGTTTACAAGGAAGACGCCCATATGTGGCCATTAATAGAAATGGATGATAAGCCTTATTAAAACAAGTTCATCAATATGATTGTGAAGAGTTTTAATTGATGGCGACATCAAGCGGACTGCATTTTAGATGAAAAAGTAGTCTATACATCGGTCCGTGTTAAAAGGTGCATTTTTAGGATTGGTAAAGCGTATTCGGACAGTGATCATTGTACTTGTTAAAGAGATGTATGTATGCCATATAAAAGTACATTTACAGTTTGTTTTGATTCATTCAAATTAATCATCATTTGGTTCTGCTAAGGTAATAAAACGATACCAAAGTAAGAAACAGAGCAACCAATCCAAAGAAGGACATTTGAATTGGCCTTAAAGTTGTATCTTTTTTTATTGTTATAATAACTTTAAACAATGCTTCATTAATAAACAACTTTGAAGTGTTGTCTTGAACTATACTTAACATCACAAAACGAACCTTCCCATAACGTCATCGTAGTGTTGAAGCATGGCGTTTGTAGTATATCGAATTGGGACAAGGTAATTTCAGCTGCTATTTCGACAGAGTTCTTGCGTCCAAACCTCCATTCATAGATAACGTCTTCCACCGAGTAAGCAACTTAAATGTTTTCTACAATAAACGGGAAGAGGCTACCATATCATCCGATACAGCAGTCCTACTTTTATGATATACAGTGACATCCAAACAGATCTAATTGACGTCAATACATATCACAGTGACGTCCAGACATACGAGTTCAAAACATGTGATATTTCATAATGAAAACAAAATTGTCTTCTTTTCTCTGCACGCATTTAAAGATAAAAAAGTGTATATCAAAACGTAAACTAAATCCATGTATGTTATTCAAATAGATAGTTGATTGTTTATGTCATAGATAAATTGACTCACAACTTGCCACGTAGAGGTGACAGCTCTGCGAATCCAAAGGATATTTCTCAAGACGCATTATGCACGAGGCTCGGATTGTCAGGCTGAATAAAAGCGTAATACTTTACGAATACAAAGCCTTAAATATATATTAAGTGAATGGTGCCAACTCGAATTATCACTATCATTTCACTTATGGACTTAAATAGTAACATGGTAATTCTACAGATACATTCTTTGAAAGTTCTCATGTTCAACATGGCGTTTAACAACTGATTTCCATAACAGCTGTTTATATATTTCATTTTATTCTTTCTATCGATATATTGATAACCATTAAATGAAACAAACATAACATGGGTGTCTCACGAACAAAACATTGATAAAACGGAAAAGTTCCGAATAGCAAGCATTTACCATTGTGAATACAGAACAGTTCCGTATTTATGGATGCGGAAGGACTTGTTGGGCATTGGCTCCATGTGCACGTACGATTTCCCGCCGTTCAGGAACACCGCATCCGGGTACCAGAGACGCTCTAGCATCTTGATGTTCAGCGAGATGTTTGCCATGGAAACGTTCAGTGCCAGACGCTTGTCGACCCACAGTTGACGGAAGGAACTGTTCATGGAGTAATCCTTGATAGTTCAATGTGTTCAGTAATCATATGTTATATTTAATGCATTTTCATCTTTACACATGTTTACCAATTAATCTTTGCAATTCTATTGTACGATTGATTTCAACAACAGTATGTTACCACTACTTATATATGTCAATAAAACTTTAAATATATTAAAATATATAGCTTTTCAAGCTTTTCCTACAATAATGTTTTTCTGTCGTTCAAAACTGTTTGGTGTAAATGTTTTTCCTATTTCGTATAAACTAGCAGGCGATAGCAAGAATTGCTCTGTTAGTACTGTTTCTGGAGTTTCACTCAGTTTAGTGTTCTTCAAATGCTTATAAGAGTTAAACTGTGGAAAAACAAAACCTCGGAGAAATTTGGAAAGCTCATTGTGCACGTACATTAGTATGTTGGACAGTTCCGTGATCATACATGCATTGACATATGAAAACACGAATAAATACTTTATTGCTTATATTTTCGGTTAAGTATTTGTGAACAAAATATGTTCTATTCACGCAATTTTTAAGTGTTCATATTTCAACACTTACCAATATAGGACTTATGTGACTCAAAAAAAATTATTATGAGAGCATTACATGCTAACATCCGCTATGTGTTTATTTAAGCCCATTGACCAATTTCATATACAATACAGGACAAAACATTCAAACCAACATTGAACATAAACATAATTAATGTTGTGGCCGGTTTGGAAATAAATGATTCATGAAATATGTATCCGTATACAGTAAGTTTTTCAGAGTATTAAACAAAATTAATCAGTTCTTGTGTTTGTTTTTAGATCTTTAGAAAAGGGTCTTGTGATGAATTATTTGTCAATTCTTGCGACAATTGAATTCAAGCCCAACGCATAATACACTTGACGGAATGCAACGTACGAGGTAGAGGGTTTTATCCAGAGAAGAAATTACGTTTTCATTGTGATGAATATTCATAGATTGTCTCGTATCTTATTCCATTCTTGTGAATCTGCTTTACTTAGACTAGTCAATG
>VMBQ01000950.1:45585-214828 GCA_007657795.1 Dreissena rostriformis | reverse complement strand
TATGCCTGAACAAAACTCAATCACAATGTCGTCGGTCTTTAGGGTAAATGAGCCATAATATCATCCTTCTTCTGATTTTCAACCGAACGTGCGCTCTATTTTACATTTTAACGGTTTACGATTCACAAAAGACTCATGCTAGCCACTCTTTATTAGAAAGTGAACATATACAATAAATATGTATTTAAATATATTGTGTTAAGCAGCTCGTCAATTCAATCAACTTTCTAGTTTTACTCCAGCTGACTAAGGACACTTCTCTCACTCCACTGTAGGAGTATCTGCTCCATTAATTACATTTGCATGTGTATCGCCTGATATTTGCTTTGTCTGGGTTTACCGGTAATTGGACAATCATCAAGTGGTAGGATCAGATGCAATAATCAATTTATTAGAATTGTTATATTTTTGTAAACGTTTATTAACATGTTGATGTTTGTGCATGGTGTTGGTACATTAATAATCACACACAATCATACACAGGGCTGTCAGAGTTACCTCACTAATCTTCGTATTCAGTCCTTACTTTGTCAACATATCGTTTTAGACATGCTTGTTACATTGAACGCATTTGATTCCCAACGCTTTTAATTGGCCGTTCCTAGGCGGTGGCCATATGTATACTTATATTATGTTTAGTTTTGTGTTGTATGTATATTGTTTTGAATTGTATATTCAATTGATCACTAGACTTAAATATAAGACTGAATGATGTTAACAAGATTTTTTTACTTTCATCGTTTTTTTTTTTGTTTTTTTTTGTTATTGTCGTATACGGTGTATGTTTTATTCGTTACTGATTGGTTGTGGTGTCATGGATGTCAACGAATCGCATCGTTATGTTTCAACATGAGCCGGTTGGCATGATGTACCATTTCATTTGATCTCAATTAGTTTTCATCACTGACATGCATTCAATTTACATTGACAATTGATGGCTACGGCCAATATTGATGAACAATGTTTATACAAATCTCAGGAACCCGATGTGGACATCTTAATAAATGACTTGCATTTTTTTCCTGAAATCGGTCATCACTTGATCGTCAGTTCTGTCAAACATAAATCCCGGCCTGATACTACCAAATGAAAACACGTCTACTACAAAGCAACCATTCATTTAAAGGTAATATGTCTGTAGCCGGTATAGATTGTTCCGGAAATGTGAATATGTTTCAAGCCTTTGTCCATGCAAATACCACTATAGGCTGAGTATGCGCAACCCCTTGTTCTAAGAACCAACATAATTATTAGACTATTATAAAAACGTGACTTCACGAAACGTGACCCTATCTTGTTAAAGATAAATGTAGACGAACATTCAATCTTCACATGAATGCATTAAAGTTGAGGTTTACCAAGTTAACTGATATCGACGTAAACGTTCGTTTTGTGAAAAACGCAATGCATCGACGGGAAATACATGAATTAAACAATGGGTCCAAATAAACCTTTGGAATGAATAGCTTTGTTCCTCCGACATAAAAATGGTAACGTGATTGTACTTGTCACAATCTTTAATGTGTTGTCATTGAATATAAAGATATTCTTTAGATCTGTAGCGCGTATTTGTCATGCATGCTATACACTTCGTACCTTTCGCAGCTGTTCTTAATGTCCCTTATTTTGACTATATTTAAATGTCATACTAACTAATACTAAAACACAATACTTGTACTAGTTTGAATTGAAAGATTATTCTGTTCTGGTCGAAACATATTTGTATTGTCGACGGCATGACAAGGAACTATTTACAGTTCACCGAACAGCGATTGAAATCATATAGCTTTTGATTTTACTTGAATGTACATATTAACATATTTGTATTTTATTCGTATTTCATTCACCATGTCCATTAAAACTATATTGGATGAAGAAACAATATAATAACGATCGCTTGAGTGCATTACTTATCATCTATTGGAATAGGTCAACTGTTAAAAACATATGTGTTTAATATGTATAACTAACATTACAATATCTTTTTTTTGTTAACCAATACAGTATAAGATTGTGTAGCATGCTAGGTATCGTTAAGAAGGTAATATGAAGTCTTTGTACACTATTTTCCTTGTTAGTACACAATTACTATACATATCCCACACAACTTCAAACCTATGTGAGTCAGTTCTCAGTATGAAACGCATATGCGCACGTTGTATTAAATGTACCAGAGTACACACCAAATGTACCATAATACACAAACCATACAACACCCTGTTGCCAAAATTGAAAACGAATTTTGCTTACATGCACTTTTTGTTAATCAGCCTGTAAGCAATTTAATACTATAACCGAATATGGACCAGTAGTGTTTAACATCAGAAATGTATGTCTCTTCAGACTAAAGATAGTATATCTGAACGAAGCCCAGTTACAAATGAGTATCTGTATTTTGCCCAGTAAACAGTAATGTTTTACAAGACAAAACCAGAGATGGATTTGATTTTTATTGCGGCTATGAAATTAATTAGTAAAAACATCATTTTGAATGAAAAATAATCTAATTATAACGACAAATCGACTTCTCTGAAGAAAAAAAAAAATACTATCATATATATGTATTCAACTCAAAACGACCCGAATATAGGGTGCAACGCTTTGAACAGCGATTACTTCATCAATTGTGCAGCGATTTCCATGACATTGGTATTATAAAACGCAGACATGCATTTCCTTTTTATTGTTTTTTTCGTTTAAAGGAAGACTCTTCTTAACGAAAATCCAGTTTAAACCAAAAGTGTCGTCACTGATTAGCTACTGCACAAACTAATCTGGGACCACACTTTACGCACATGCATTAAAACCCCTTTTCTCAGAGCGCGACCCATATGAATAAATCTGGTGTACAAGATCAACTTCAAACGGTCAATGTAAAGGATAGTATAAAATTTGGTGGTGTACAAAACTGTTTACCCTCATATTTATAATTACAGCGAATTGTTGAGTGTGTCTTACATGCTTGTCCTTTATCTAGTACTACAAAAGTACGTTTTTTATCCCTACTCACTTTATTCTTTTCTTCCGTTTTACCTTATTCGTTTCACTAAATGCGAGTACAAGAACGTGTATGGTTTTACAATCCAACCATAAACCAAAAGGTCATGCATACGAATCGTTAGGCATTTAGCTATGCCTTTGCAATGGTAGGGTGACTTTCAGCTCATAAGGCCATTATTTCAATGGGAAAGTCAGTGCGTCCCCGCAACATTATTCAATATTAGAATGTTAATGAAGCAAATGCTTTCGCGACCACGCATGCATGCTTTTGAAACATTTAAGGATTATCTTTGTGACCCGGGACATGGTTAAAGCGTCGTGTGAGTTTGTTATAAGAAAGTATAATAATTACAAAGGTTTAAATGTCGTCCGAACTGCAGTTTTAGAATTTCGTTATATTGATAATACCATTGTTAATAGTCCGATGTTTATAACACTATTGTATAGTCATTATCAATATGATATTAAGTTATTACATTTTTGTGTTTTATATACATGTTGGTTATGCATATATTTATCAATGCTAGTAAATATTACTGAGAACAATTTAACTAGAAAATAAGAATGATGTTCAACTTTCACAATAGCACAATTTCTTACTAAACATCACACGTCTCATTTAAATAACGATTCTATATGATTAGTTACATTTCAGTAATTATATGCGTTCATATAATTGCTTAGTATTTAAGTGGTCTTTGATATGTTACTTTTTCAGTAATTAAATGCATTCACATGCCCTTGATTTTAGGAACATATTTGCTATTATTGCATATTTGTTGGGAACTTAAAATTCAGTCGTATTTTTAATTTGTAATACGTCATTTGAAAAAAAAACAGGACCAACCCTAAACAGTTTTATGAACAGAGAAGAACAGAGAGTTTATTCAGACTTTTAAATACGTATATCGACTTTAATGCATATAATTATACATACAGCACTGTCACGTGTCAAAATATAATAATTGAAGCCAAATCAATGATACAATATTATATATTTATATATAAATTCAATGTGTAAATTCAATGAAATTTCAAACAAAATATGAACAGCGAACAACATGATTTTGAAAAGAAGAAACATACTAATTTTAAGGAAGTAAGGATGAACTATTACGTTTGATTGACACTGGTATATATGATATAATTTTAACAAAAATTACAAACCCAGACTATCAATTATATCACATTATATCAATGACTTTAACGTGATACATACACTTATTTCATGGAAAGTAAAGACAATTATTTATGATGCTGCACTTAAATACGTCCATTTAAATTATCACTGATACACGACATAATATTCCGCTATCAAACAAATTGCATCCCAGTGAATGAAGATGCGAGGTAGTAAACTCATGGTACATCTTGATAAGGATCCTTCGTTGTTAATTGATTTAGGATTTACTATCGGTCAATTAATTTTTCCCAGCCTTCGTGACATTCATACATCTTAAATTGTAGTGCCTGCATCTGGAACATCTTAATGTCAACATCTGCGAAAAATATGCAATGAATCATTACTAATATTTTAGAATTAAGATAAGCAGTGATCAAATCAAGGATTTGGCTATAAACAGTATATATTCAGAAGAAATCATATCGTAAAGCCCAAACTAATTTTTATCAAGTTTACTACATGCAATCAAACTCAATCATATTATATATTTATTTATTTATACAAAAAACATAATGACAAACTTATGCTCATATATATTGTACGTCATACGAACGTAGCTAAAAATACCTATGACAAAAACTACCTTTGCCCTAACTGAGTTTGTTTACCCATGGAGGTCAAATGTGGGCCTGAAAACGTACATAACTGAATCTCATCATTCATAAAGTTTGTATAACATATGTATTGGATATTAGTAACTAAATTGTGTCTGGGTACATTGTACTAAACATATACTGATGGTAAATGTATCGATCACCAATTATGAAACAAATAAAAATATTGAAGGCAAACTAGTGTGCCATTCAACAGATAAACAATATTTTAACCAAATGTTAATCTGGGAACGTGTTTTGCCTGAATACAATAAGATAAACATCGCGTTTAAATCAATCGCATTGTAGCATTCATCTCCAATCAGTGTGAAGTGACAATGTTTGAAGTTTAAGAAGCTTTAAAGTGATACATTAAAATCCGTTAGTGCCGACCTTCGTACCGCGAATAAATGTGATTTAACTTGGACAAACATTCGTGTTAAGATCCTCAGTAGTCTGACAATTCTATTTGTGTCACTTTCTGTGGGAGTTTAATAAAGCGATCGAAAGACTATGATCGCTTTCCTAACTTTTAGTTACGTATGTTCATAAGATGACTGTATAACAACACAAAATACGTAACGGAGAAATATGTTTTGTTTGAAACAGTCGCCATCAGTTGCTCAAGCGACTCATGGACCTGATTCTAGTATCAGGCAANTAAGGGATATTGAAAATAATAAATCTCTGATTGTACTCCTTGAATTTAACGTTTCGGAATTTTTGCCTTTATCAAAACAATGGAAAAAATAAAAACTACATTATTACGTTTTTTGACAGCACATTTTAAATAACAAAGTAAATGTTTTTAAACGTCAAATGACGTTGTACATGATGACGTCGTAAATGACGTTATATAAAGTGAAAATCGTAAAAATTCGCCAAAAATAAAATGACTTTAAATACTTACATATTACATGTCTCAATCTTATATCAAACGTGTGCTTTATAAACTTAATAAATTTATATTCTACAATAAAACAATAAATCAACATATTTAATTTTAATTTACCTGAACTTTCCATTATTAATTAAATAGGATAAACTTATTTAATGAATTCAATAAATTTAAGTAAATACTGATATATATATATATATATACTTACTACTCAGTCCGCCATATACGCATTATTGACATAAATTGCATTTATTAGTACTGTTATTTTTATATTTATGTTGAGGATCAATATAAAATGTTTTTCACAAATATCTTACACCTGTCTCCCTTAGACAGTTTGTTAACATATGTATAAAGCGAATATGTCGCGCACTTACAATGTCATTAATTACTAATCACTTTATAAATCACGTACTAACGAATTTTGACAAGGCGTGAAGTCAAAGACGGGGTCAAATTACAAAAAGCTGGTCATCAACCAATATAAAGTTACATGCTCAAAGACAACGGTAGTCGAGCGTGTATTTTGAATATAAACGCGCTTTTAATTGAATGTCGCCTTAGAGCAGGTTCCATTTGAAGGAACAAGATAAATCTTTCAGCGTTTATCTACGATGTTTGAATAAAGCAGACGATGAAATATGTATTTCGTCCATGAACAAAGCGACACCCGACACCTGTCCTTTGTATGCCTATCGTCTAACTGTCTAACGGTCTTTACAATGAAATGGGTAAAAACTGCGCGTCAGTTCGAATTTAAATAAATATGCATTAACATGATTAAATATCAATTATTTAAGGAATAGTTGTGTGTATTTGAAATGGCCAGTATCGGAGAAACAGGTTTATAAGTTAATTAAACCTTTTTATTTGATAGTAGATGAAATTGGTGATTGTGCGCCGGCTGAATTCATTGGTAATGCAGCGCGGAAGGGGGGAGAGGGTTTGGCGCGGAATATCTCTACAGGAAAACATATGTCTCATGCCAGTATAGCACGTTACATTTTCAATTTAACACAAAACGAACAGGCGTACAATATGTTCATACGCCGTCAAACGCGTATAATTGCTTGATATAATACCCTTTTACCATAACATTTCAATAGTATAAATTGTCAAACTCAAAACGAAAATCAAATATTTGTAATTCTGATGAACCTGGATTTTTTTAGATAATTAACAACCATATATTTTTGACCATTCTGAGGCGTCCACACACAAGGCACCGGCCAACCAATACACACCGGATAATTACTTGATGTCAGATTGACTGAACACCATTTAATATCATAAATATTTCATAGACCTGGTCCACTGGGTGTCGTGCTTTCCAAACCACCCCACGCGACGGACCGCGACATGCGACACGCGACGGCGCGGGCAATTGGAAGTCATGTGTTGCTGGTGCGGTCCGCTGCACGTGGCTTTTTCTAGAACTCCTGTCAATTGAGATCTGTGTTTAATATGAAACTATTCACGTTACAAGTGTATATTGATTTCATGGAGATCTCGCGGTTACGGGTTCGATCCGGGTCCGGGGTGTGTACCCTGAAAGTTGCTGTGCATCAGAAACCCCATGATGCGACGGCGCCGGTAATTGTTGGAATTCATGTGTTGCTGGAGAGGTCCGCTGCACGTGTCTATTCCTAGAACGCCTGTCAATTGAGATCTGTGTTAAATATAAAACTATTCACGAAACAGTGAGTATTTATATCATGGCGATCTCGTGGCTACGGGTTCGATATGGTTGTCTTCTCTGAAAGTTGCCGTGCATCAGAAACCCCATATAGATCTACAAAATAACCTAACATGACAACAAACAAAAAAAGTAAAAGTCCCAGAGCTGAAAAGTAAAGTTCGCTTAAAGTAATTGCAGAATATGTTGTCAGACTAAAGTGGAATCGAAATAATTGAAGGATTATTGTTGAATATCTGTAAGTAAACCTCGACGTCTCATTCTGATGCGATATTAATTATACAACAATGTCGTCGTTACAGGCAAGCAAACGAAAGTTGATTATTATTATTATTATTTCTTAGTTCGTACACTTTAGAATTAAGAAAATTCAAAGCCTTGACCAATTAGTTGTTGCATTCGCATAAACACTGATCAAAATTGTGAGTAACTAAGCCAATGTACACATATTATTCTTAGCCTTTTTTGTAACTTGTTTTGGGGGAAAACAATGTTAGAATAAAAATTACGACTTTTTTTGTACAAAACTGTTTCCAGCATATTTCTCCTGATAAAACGTTGTTATTCTGACCATTGACGGTTGACTTCTGACCCATGAGTAATAGGTGTTTTCATGATTTTACATTCGATAATGTTACATATTCGTTCGTATGTATATTGGACTTATAATGGATATTTTGTCGGGTAAGGTATTGTCAGCTTTTCACCGTTCTGAAAAATGAAGGCGTCCCTAGCGCTACAGACAGATGAATATACGTAATGAATTTATGTTGAATGTAACAAAATACGGTCCACAATAAAGTCAAAATCTACATATATATGCATATAGATTAGTCTGCTGAAACTGGCTGAGACTGGTTCTTGTCATCAAAGAAACATCTCAAATGAATACAGAAAAAGTATATAATTCGCGTAGGCTTACATCTTAATAGAAAGAATTAAAATGTACTAAACTAGCGACCCTTTGAGAGATACACGCCTATAATCTCTGTCAACTGTAATTAATGGAACCACCAACGTATTGCTATTAATTTGGTATGCATCAAGACGAGATTATGCATGAACAAAACTCGATCACAATGTCGTCGGTCTGTAGAGTAAATGAGCCATATATCATCAATCTTCTGGATTTTCAACTAAACGTGCGCTCTATTTTACATATTTAACGGTTTACTATTTCACACAAGACCCTTGTTAGCCCCTCTTAACTTAAAGGTGAACATGTACACTTAATATATATTTTAATATAGTGTGCTAACCTGCACGAATATTTAATCCAAACTTTCCAGTTTTAATCCCGCTTACTTAGGACACTTCTCTCACTCCACTGTAGGAGTATTGGTTCCATTTATTGCATTTGAAAGTGTATCGTCTGATATTAGTTTAATGTCTAGGTTAACCGTTAATTGGGCAAAAACCAAGTCCTAGGCTCGGTTACAATAATCAATTAATTTGAATTGTTAAATTTTTGTAAACGTTTATTTACATGTTGATGGGTTTTCTACGGAAGCTCTGGAAAACATTTTTAGTTGATAACTATTACTTTTTTGTTATGGCTTATTTGTTTTGAGTTACTCTGTTGTTCAGCAATTTCACAAAATCCCCACGAACAAAGAAGGAAAGAAGGAAAATTTCAAATCAATAATATATCCATCAGTTCTGTTTCTGTGTATGCTTGTGTTTGTGCATGGTGTTGTTACATTAATAATCACACACAATCATACACAGGACTGTTGGAGTTATTTCACTTATCTTCGTTTTCAGTCCTTATTTCGTTAACATATCGTTTTAGACATGCTTGTTACATTGAACGCATTTGATTCCCAACGCTTTGCATTTGGCCGTTCCAAGGCGGTGACCCTATGTTAACTTATATTATGTTTAGTGTTGTGTTGTATGTACATGTATATTGTTTTGAATTGTATAGTCGATTGATCACTAGACTTTAATAAAAGACTAAATGATGTTAACAATATTTTTTTTACTCTCATCGTTTATTTAAATTTGTTGTTATTGTCGCATACGGGCGTATGTTTTATTCGTTACTGATTGGTTGTGGTGTCATGGATGTCTGGTCAGCGAATCATATCGTAATGTTTCAACATGAGCTGGTTCGTGTGATGTACCATTTCATTTGATCTCAATTTTCAATTGATGGCTATGGCCAATATTTATAAACAATGTTTATACAAATCTCAGGAACCCGATATGGACATCTTGATAAATGACTTGCAGTTTTTTTCCCGCAATCGGTCATCACTTGATCGTCAGTTCTGTCAAACATAAATCCCATCGTGATACTACCAAATGAAAACACGTCTACCGCAAATCAACCAATCATTTAAAGGTAATATGTCTGTAGCCGGTATAGATTGTTAAGGAAATGTGAATATGTTTAAAGCCTTTGTCCATGCAAATACCACTATAGGCTGAGTATGCGCAACCCCTTGTTCTAAGAACCAACATAATTATTAGACAATTACAATACGTGACTTCACGAAACGTGACCCTATCTTGTTAATGATAAACGTAGACGAACATTAAATCTTCACATGGTTGAATTAAAGTTGAGGGTTACCGAGTTAACTGATTTCGACGTATACGTTAAAAAACACAACGCATCGACGGGAAATGCATGAATTTAACAATGGGTCCAAACAAACCTTTGAAATGCATAGCTTTGTTCCTACGACATGAACATGGTAACGTGATTGTACATGCCACAAGCGTTGACTTTCATTACTGCATGAATGCGCAAGATAACATAACACATGAACTTTATTCAGGCACTATTTAGACAAAACGGGATGAACATAATGATGCTTCACGAACCAAGACATACATTCGACTGCACCACAACGAAATGGTAGCGCGTTGAAATTACGTCGACAGTGTGTCATCAATCAGGAGACTGCAAGTCAATTTTTGTTGATTAACCGAAACGGAAATTGGCATTTACAGAAGATATCGTTTTCCCTTGCAATATATGGTGTCATTTATTAATTACTTATCAATGAAGCGAACCAAAGAGTAATATTAAGCGAGAAAGTGATGTTTGAATATAATATGTATTGGATTGTGATGAGATGGTCTTATGGCAACAGATTACAGCAATTATCGGATGCTCACGACCACAATCTTGAGTGCCAAATGCCTTAATTGCTGCATACTTTCCTTGTTCAAGTCTTTTTGGGGAAAACTATTCAACCCGGTATCATTAGGGATATCTATTTACTAACTGTCTTGATTGATAATTGTATCATTTCAATCAGACAGTTTGAAACAATTAATGGTCAAGCTATTTGACTCTTAAAAGAATACGCTTAGAATGCATATCGTTAAGTTTCATGCAAACACACCAACAGCCATCCTAACAAAAGTTCTGTTGGAATAGCTTCAATTATTAAACTATACCGCCAGAAAAAATGTAAACTGTCTGCCAAAGCACGTGCAATGACTACACGTTTCCCGCACACAATAAAGATTAAAAATCATATTTACATTGTTCTTGTTTTTAGGCCTGCAGCAATATGGATGATTGCCATACACGCGTAAGGTTTTATGTTTTACACCTGGTCTGTTATTTCAACTGGAACGGGAAAGACAGAATAATTGCATGAATGTGTTGTACGCTAATAATAAACATAAATGTTGGATTTGTTTTATTTAGGTATTGTTTATGTGTTGTCGTTGAATATAAAGATAATGCTGTCTTTAGATCTGTAATGCGTATATGTCATGCATGATATAAACGTCGTAGCTTTCGCAGCTGTTCTTAATGTCCCTCATTTAGACTGTCTTTAAATGTCATACAAATTATACTAAAACCCAATACTTGTACTATTTTGAATTGAAAGATTATTCGGTTCTGGTCGAAACATATTTGTATTGTCAACGTTATGAAACAGACTATTTACAGTACACAGAACGGCGATTGCAATCATGTAGCTTCGATTTTTACTTCAATGTACATATTCAAAACATATTTGTTTTGTTTTTCGTTTTTCAATGTCCATGTCCATAAACACTATATTGTATAAAGAAACAATATAATATTCATCGATTGCATGCATTTATTATCATCAATTGGAATATGTGTACTTTTTTAAACATATATGTTTGAATCTGTATTACCAATATTAAAACATATATCTTGGTTTACGAATAAAGTATAAGACTGTGTGACATGCTAGGTATCGTAGGTAATAGGAAGACTTTGTACACTATTTTCCTGGTATTTTGTAATTGGATTAGGTTGCGTTCTTTTAAAACGACGTCATTGGAGAGAAGCCGGATTTGTACCACAATAAAACATTTAAAAAAGGTCACACATTTTTAAACACGGACGTATTTCTTCTATGAAATACAAACTCGTATCGGTAACTTCCTCTAGCGGTTGATAGTGACCATTGACTTCACACAATACAATCCTTTTGTTTGGCAGGATAATGGAAGTTTTGCTAAAACTTTATATTCAGAGTCCACGTGAAAAGAGAAACGAAAAGACTACGAGCAGATTTTATCGATCGATATCACGTAGTTTGTTTTAATGTCAAGGGTATTATTCAAGTTATAATAATGAAGTTTTTTAGAATTGATGAATATGCAATTGTAAGAAATTGTAATTATGGAACTAAAATGTATCGATATGTAAAGTAACTTGCTATAGCGATTCATGAAATGTACTTGTGTTGCACTATGACGACATATGCTAAATTATTATAAACCGTATATCAACTATTGTTGTTATTGTACATATAACAAAACAAAAGTCTACTGTAAGCGGTTTGTCTGTACATGCAACGGACTTTATCAATAGATGTCCATGGTTGTGTTTGTTTCAACCAAATCGGGTTGTTGCGCATGTACGAGGGACCTACATTTTTATTTAATCTCATTTATTGGATTTGGTCTTACCGTTTTTAGTAAACCCATCTACATCGATTTGTATATATGAAGCAAATTATGCGTAACATAAGTATGTTCGTACACATCTGAGAGAGAGAAACCCGTTTACACATCCAAATATCGTTAGTTTAAAAAATAAACGAATATAAACTCCAGTTGTATAAGCAGGAGTAAACTCTTATCATCGATACGAGGTATCGTTTATTGCAATTTATAAATCCCCAATGAAAGAGGCCAAAGCATATCACAAACACATCTGAGCATCATTCTGTGAAAAGGGGGTTTAATGCATGTGCGTAAACTTCATCCCAGATAAGCCTGTGCAATAGCTAATTAGTATCGCCACTTTCCGCTTTTCACTTTACGCTGATAGATTTAACCCCATTTTTACAGAGCGCGGTTCAATTAATTTCTTCCATTCGACCTTATGCGTTTGCATTAATAAGAGGTCATGTACATGTATAGCTTTATAATTTAATCATAAACCAAAAGGGCATGCATGCAAAATCGTTATGCATTTATCTGTGCCTTTGCAATCGGAAAGTCAGTGCGTCCCCTCAAGATTATTCAATATAAGAATGTAAATGAAGCAAATGCTTTCACGACCACGCACGCATGCTTTTGAAACATTCAAAGATGATCTCAGTGACCCGGGCCGTGGTTAAAGCATCGTGTGAGTATGTCATTATATTGTATAATTATTACGAAGGTTAAAATGTCGTCCAAACTGCAGATTGTCAATGCCAGTTTATTGATAATCCATTATTCATATTCCGATGTTTAAAACACGGTTTTATAGTCCTTTTCATTATGTTAAGAAGTTATTACATTATTGGTGGTTTATATACATGTTGGATATGCCTATATAAGTTAATTGTCGATTTCAGTCTCATCAATAAGTCATATTTATATACATATCCTATTCACAACACAATTAAAATGAATTGCTTCTTATATTGTGTTTAACGATACTTCTATTCATACAAAAGATTGAAACTAAAAAACATAAGTGCGTTGTAAGAATATATAAAAGATTTATAGTCATAGACATTTGTCCACCATATTCGTCGGCTAGTTTTAAACTAACTAACTTTGGGTTGTTATTAATTCAAAAGTATCGATTATCTTGGAATATTTCAAATTAAACTTTAATTTACTAACATTCGTACATATAAACAACAATTATATTTGCGTTAGAGTCATGCAAACGTTTCCGTATGTATCGTGCAGTAGCCTGAGCAGACATGTGATAAGATGGTTCCTTAACGGTTACTGACACAACGTTCTGAAATTCATATAACCACGTGCGTTCTGGCAGTTTTGTGTGGTTCTTTATATATCAATGCTAGTAAATATTAATGGGAATCATAACAATTTACAGCTTTATAAACAATTACTATTTGGACTAACACTACAAAATATGACGTACAACTTTCACACTAGCCAATTTACTTACTAAACATCACGCATTACATTTAATTAACGATTCACGTTTTTGAAGAATCACAATTTCTTATTATTTAAAGCCCCACTAATACTAAAAAATCTACGAAAATTTCGTCAAATATTTCGTAAAATAAATAAAGTTACCCAATTAAAAAATCAATGTTCCTCATAGCTATATCCAAACTCTCAACTCCAGATGTGGTCTGTTAACATGGATGTTTGTAGATACAAAATGGTCGTTTTTATTTTTTTGTTGGACAATAAATTCTATTTTAATTTCCCGTGACGATATCTATTCATACGACACACGAACACTAACATGGTACCATTTTAGTCTTCGAATGTCGTATGAATAGATATCAGTGCGGTGAATTCAAATGGAATTTATTGTGACACGAAAAATTAAAAACAAGCATTTTGTATCTACAAACATCTATGTTACCAGAACACATCTGGCTTTGAACTATTGGCTATTGCGATCAAGAACATTGTTTTTTTATTGGATAACTTTATTTTACGAAATATTTAACGAAAATGTCGTTGATTTTTGAGTATTAATGGGGCTTTAAGTAGTCTATGATAAGTTGCATTTTAGTAATGATATGAATTCACATAATGGCTAAGTATTGTAGTAGTCTAGGATAAGTAACATTTCAGTAAGTATGTGCATTCACAAAATTCCTTAGTATTTTAGTAGCCTATGATAAGTTACATTTCAGTTATTATATGCGTTCACATAACTGCTTAGTATTTTAGTGGCCTATGATAAGTAACATTTCATTAAGTATATGCATTCATATAATTCCTTAGTATTTTAGTAGCCTATGATAAGTTACATTTCAGTAATTATATGCGTTCACATGATTGCTTAGTATTTTAGAAGCCTATGATAAGTTACATGTACATTTCAGTAAGTATATGCATTCACATAATTCCTTAGTATTTTAGTATCCTATCATAAGTTACATTTCAGTAATTATATTCGTCCACGCAATTGCTTAGTATTTTAGTAGTCTATGATAAGTTACATTTCAGTATTGTAATGCATTCACATAATTGCTTAGTATTTTAGTAGCCTATGCCAAGTTACATTTCAGTAGTTATATGCGTTCACATACTTGCTTAGTATTTTAGTAGCCTATGAAAAGTTACAATTCCGTAGTTATATGCGTTCACATACTTGCTTAGTATTTTAGTAAACTATAATAGGAAACATTTCAGTAATTATAAGCATTCACATAGTTGCTTACTATTTAAATAGTCGATGATAGGTAACATTTCAGTAATGATTAGCATTCACATAATTGCTAAAAATTTAAGTAGTCGATAATAGGTTACATTTCAGTAATAATATGCATTTACATGCACTTGATTTTAGGAACGTTTTCGCTAGTAATGTATATTTGTTGGGAACTTCAAATTCAGTCGTACCTTTAATTTGTAATATGAAATTTGAAAAAAACACACTACAAGACCAGTCCTAAACAGTTTTATGATGCTGCACTTATATACGTCCATTTCAATTATCGCTGATATACGGCATAATAGTCCGCTATCAAACCAATTTCATCCCAGAGAATTAAAATGCGAGGTTATTAACTCATGGTACATCTTGATAAGGATTCTTTGTTGTTAATTGATTAACGATTTCATATCGGTCAATTTATGATTCACAGCCATCGAGACACGCATTAATCTTAAAGTACCTTGCCGCCAAAAGCCAGAAATCCTACGCTATTTGAGATTTGTATGCAGTGTGCATCATTTATTTTAATTTTAACATCTGAGAAAAATATGCAATGAATCATTACTAATATTCTAGGATTTAGATTAGCAGTGATAAATCAAGGAAAGTTTATATTTAGAAAAAATCATATCATTAAGCCCGATGTAGTTTTCCGGAATTCTACTATTAGCAATGAAACTCAATTTTATTATTTTGTTATTTTAAATTTATAACAAAAACAATACTAAATTCATGCCACACAAAGAAACTCGTTTTCAATGTTAAATTATGGATCATCTTTATCTGCGAGAATGATGTTTATTTATTTTTTCTTACATACTTGCATAATTATGCCCATATTTTATAGCAGGTTTATACGTGCGTAGCTAAAATATGTATGGCGAAATCTACATTAGCTTTTATTGAGTATTATTGTATCTTCATACATTTAAAAAAATATGTATTGTCATATATCAGTGACTGAATTGTGTGCGGGTTCATTGTACTTAACATAAACTTATGGTAAATGCATTAATTACTCATCATTAAAAATTAAAATTGATGAAGGCAAAGTATTGTGCCATTAAAAAGATAAACAATATTTTATCCAAATGTTATTCTGGGGACGTGTTTTATTGGAATACAGTAAAATCAACATCGCGTTTAAATCAACCTCATTGTAGCATTCATTTCAAATCAGTGTTAAGTGATAATGTTTGAAGTTTAAGAAGCTTTTAAGTGATACATTAAAATCCGTAAGTGCCTACCTTCCTACCACGAATAAATGTCATTTAACTTGGACAAAAATACGCGTTCAGATCCTCAGTAGTCGGACAATTCTATTTGTGTCACTTTATGTGGGCGTTTCATGAAGCGAACGTAAGGCTATGATCGCTTTTACTAACGTTTAGTCATTAATGTACATAAGATGACTGTATAACAACACAAAATACGTAACAGAGAAATGTTTGTTGTTTCAAACAGCAGCCATCAGTTGCTCGAGCGACTCATGGATTCTGACTCTAGTATCAGGCAATCACATTGCTTTTATCTGTCAATGTTAAGACACAATGCCCCGGGGGTCCCAGGGGAGCAGCGTTGTGTGTGGCGAGGGGAGAACGTAATCTATGGCATCGCACTCGGCAGTTATTATGTGCTAATTCAATCGTGGTTGAAAAAACTGATCATGCGGTGTATATCTCTGTTCATATTTTTCTCTCATATGCAATCGCCAATCAATAAGAACTGAACTCAAATCTGGCAAACATAAATAGATTCAAAATAGTCATTAATTAGAACGTTAAAGACGACTTATGCATTTACACGGAGTCGCATTACGTTGTAGAGCATACTTGATGAAATCGCCTCCACACCTCGTTTGTCTAAGTTCATCTTGACCTATTATATCAGAGACACGCGCGTTTGACTTCATGATTCAACAGTGAACTATATATTACATCTTTAAATGCACATGTAAAGGAAATTCTAACCACGAATCATGCAATTGCATACGTCGATTTTAATTAACGCCCAGCAATGTGGAAATAATTATGCTATCTTTCCCATGGAACATTATTTTAACAAAATCGGTTTAATATCTTTCCTGTCCAACAGGTTCGCTTCACGGGTCCGATAGAGACTGGATTTATAATTGATATACGAGTGTTTTTCCGGTCAATTCTGAAATCACCAAAGATTTAGGAGCGCAAGTAATGCCTTCATGAAAATGTACACGTCTTTACAGAAAGGGTATTATATACACGTTGTTGCCAGATTTATGATCTCATTTGAGAGAGATCTGAAAGAGTGTAGGCATAAACTTTAGCAGATGTGAAAGGTAGACTGATATTAAATAGAGTCCGGTCTGCCTGCTTCTGTGTGTACCACAACATGCGCCATTATGGAATCCGACAAAGACCGGGAAATGAGACAGAGAACTTAATATAAACACATCGGTCTGAGAATATTCTTGTAAGAAATTAAGAATTTCCAAAAGTACTCATGCTTCATTTACTTCTTTAAGGCGAGGTTATAGTTGTTTGTTGTTCGAATATTGAGATGTGTTTGTCAGATGCGTATTTAAATATAAAAGTAGTGCGTAACTGTATTGTGTTTACATAGACGGTATGAATACACATAAGTAATAAATAATACAATCATATACAACATAAAACTACATTAGGTATATGCTTAAACAATAAACATCATAACATATCAATACTTTTTCATGAAACCAGTTGACTTTCTGTTTGTGAATGATTACCGCACGTACTACAGTTTTGTTTTCATGGCAATGACTGTGACGTATGCAAACAAAATACAACACATATTGTATAAAATGTTTAAGGCATATATGCATATGCATGTGTTTATAGTCTGATTACTATATACATATTCAACCGACTTTGACAATTTGCACCCCGATCAGGAGCAGATGTGGGATAAATTTCTTGCTCAAGGAAATTCCAGTGGTCAGGGCGGGATTCGAACCCGGGACCTCCCGATCCCTACGCCAGCGTCCTACCATTAGACCACCGCTCCCACTTGAGGGGTTACGTACATCGTGTAGCCTGCCCCGGTGAAGAGTGATGGCAACTGAGGCCTTCGATAATACCGGGTATTCATATTTATATAATGTTAACAGCGCAAGCCTCAAACCGAACTATTGGTATCAGTACTGCACATTCTCAATTTTATTGACCTTATGGTTGATTAATAAAAGAAGAAAGTTGAATATCTCTAGATATGACCACATGATCTCCCACTGACAACATATTCCGTGTTAGAAAATACAACACGCTTATTTAGAATTTAAACAAGCCATGTTTTACATTACGTAAGAACTGTAACAAACAACTGGTTCGACATCTCTGCTGCTATGAAAGTTCACCTTGATAATTATTGTCTTAAATCATCCGAAAGTATATGTGTATGTTTGGGAAGTTACAGCTGTGAACATTCCGTGTGCATTCCTACATGTCCCAGTATAATGCAACAGATGTGAAACTTGCATCGCTATAATGCTTCTACACTAATATTTTTCTTACTTTGTCAAGCGAGAAATTTCCAACATTTAATACACGGTAGTATTAATATACATCACCTTAACATCTGACAGAAGGACCAACTGCCAATGGTTTATCAGCAGTGCTATAGTGCCCTTAAAAGAACGCCTGATAACAATACGCTGTCAGTTATTGTGCGGGTGACATAGGATCACATTGGCCTGCCCCGCCTGCCGAGACATATCAGCTGTGTGGTGTGTGTTATCCGGACTCCCGCTAATTACGGCTGATATATTGGAATACCCTCTGACAAGTCGACTTGTGCAATATCAGTCATTAATTAACTCATTGCGAGCATAGAAATTACACATTTATCCATGATGGTCTTGGTGTTGTACGACTGACGAATGGTGGTATAACTCAATATGACAAATACTGTAATGTTGTGCGAATAAAGCTTGAACAGGGCGTGCAACGGCCGAATTGATGGCTCATAACCTTTACATAAAGATAGTATTATCGTTTATATTAGGACATGGAACATTTCAAATTAATGTGTATAAATTAACATGTGTCTATTTTATCAATAACCCCATATTAACTGCTAGTTTATTGACAATAATCATTTCGTCCAAGGGGGACTAATATTCTTTTAGCGATACAGACATCCAGTTTGCTGATCCTTTCTATGTATACGTTAGAAAGCATATTTGAATAGCACTAAAGCGGCGTAGGTCATGGATAATATTTAATGTATGCATTCAGGTGTTAATTCAAACACATTTGTGTCAGTACTGTTTGGTCGTGTACACCGTTTCAAATTCTTTTTTCCGCACAAATTTCGTAGATATAGGCGTTTTGTTGCGTCGTATAAAAGCATTGAGTATGCACGCGCATTTTTGTAAATTGTGAACCAAATGAATGTCAATTTGATGCTTCTGTCCGCTGAGAAAGAAATAAAGGAGTCAGTTTATTCATAGTCTTACATTAAAGATCTTCGAGAATTCAATGTTTCCCCCTTCCTTATGGACAACAAAGCACCACTAATCAAGAAACAGAAGAGATGTCAGCAGACTGGAAATCATCGAGTCATATCTAGTTAGAAGCCGCAGAATATCTTATGCTTTATGCAGTTTTTGACAGCTTATAATTATCACGGTCACGTGACCAGACAACCGGTGTCAGCCATTAGACTTTCCGGAGAACAAAGTCCGCTTTTTGAGGGATAATTCTAATGGACAGCGCGTTTCAAGACAGGCTTTTTGACAAATGAAGGATAATTAATACCTAAGTCGACAGATGATTATCTTCGGTCCAATCCATTTACGACGACCAGATACTCCAAAATGGCACAGTATAATAAACTGCTGACAAATTATTTGTCTATCACTTTGTGTTAAGATGGTTGGTCAATTTACTCGTGGGTGGCTCGGTAACAGCGGTAGAAACACAACAAAATGAACACTTAAAAACATACCTATGTGGCATAGTATTAAATCGCGCTTTCATTCAATGGTTGATATATGTCTTGAGTAAACGTAAGACGTTGGATTAAAATACTTTAAATAGTTTCGTTTCAGTTTCTGAGCAGTTAATTGATATGTAATTGATTTTTTCTGGCATATTACTGTTCTTCCCGTGAAAAAATGTATACAGTTTGGTCGCCAGTAACGTAATACTTCCTACACGAAGAAGAAAACAATACCCAATGTCTTAAATATATCANTGCATGTAAAAAGTCTTTTTATATAAAGAATACTAGGACGCCAAGGCTCGTGGTTCAGATTTTTTAAGCCTCGCAAAATAAACTTTGCTTTATTCGGCACCGACCTAGTATTCGATTTATCCCATCAATTTTCTTAGTCGTCAATTATTTCTTTAAAAATATTTTACCGTTCCAGCTTTTCGTTTTTTATTTCCATACATTGATTATGCAATTTATTACGTATCTCGTGTGACGTCATTTCGGTGACGAAACATTTTGCGACAACAATATGGACGTGGTGTTTTTTTAACAGTTAAATATTTGTTTAAGGCATCGAACGAATCCAAAACGCATTTCGGATAGTGTGTTTGTCATGCATAACACCTTAAGAACAGACACTGGAAGTGTATATCGTTGTTACTCTATTGTTATTAACATTGGATAAAAGTTGCCATTGAGGTAAGCGTGTCGTTTATACCAAATTTAGTTTTGTTATGACTCCTGTCAAAGCTTAAATAATAGCATTAATCTTTACTCCAGCACAGTTCCATCTGCAATCGATATTTTGATTATCCAAATAATGTGCTATGTGTAATTATAATTATTTCCGAATATTTTTTTTTATTTGTGGCTCAATTTTATTTATAGTCCGCCGCGCGTGACAGCTATATTTCAGCATTGCCGAAATAAAGGAAAATATATTTCACAGTGGTTTATATCGAAAATGCACGTCTGATAATGGGATAAAATACACTATACATTATAAAATTATTATGTACTAAGAATTTAATTGAGGCATAATTCAAATCGGCATCTTATTTTTGTTCACTTTCAAATCCTTCTGCAATATTCCTTTAAGTTAAAGTATTTGCTCCATTTTTTATGTAGTATTGTGTGTGACAGCGAACGTTTCTGGCGACGCTTCAATAATTTGAGGGAATATTACATAGTGTAAAAGTCTGCGTAGGTATTAACTTGTTTCACATACAAAAGCATTAATTCCATATGCAATACTGACTACTTAATACTTGGTTTACATTGGTATATATCATACGCTAACATGACATGTGTCAATTACTCGGAAACTAACCTGATAGTAGAAGTAGTGTTTCTTGTGTCGCATTATGCATAATAAACCAACCGACCAATTTGTCTGGTTTCTGTTATTCGTTATGACCGAGATGTCTCATAACTGCCAATTTAATACTTGTAGAAGACTAGTCTAATTCATATTTTATTCAACATTGTTGTAATCTTTTGGTTTGCAGGAACATCGGACTAATTTATTATTTATGTACACGTGTCACGTTTAACAGAGGTTTACTATTATTTATAAATAATAAGGCTAGATATTGAGATTGAAACATTTTGTAGACCTTTGTGGGACCATATTTAAAATGCATATATTGTTATCGGCACAAATTAATCAAATGTGATAACTGTACGATTCTATTTTTGTTTTAGTTTTTGGTTCTAGTAATAAATGCTTCGGAATTTTGAGCATGCTATTGTTTATAATGTATGACTGTCTTTATTTAAATTACTAATAATGGGAATGTATGTTACATAAATTAACGACATGTATTTAACATATTAACGCTTACATGTGCAGTTCATTAGCTCTTAGATGATTGAACTTCAGAAGGTCGATGAAAATATTATATAGCACATACTTAGTTTGACGTGTACTATTAAATCAATGTTATTTTAGTAGTTAAACTACAATAAGGGAAACAACCGACGGAGCAAGTTTGTCATTCGTTTTCGTTTTTAAGAGTTTATTGAACCTGTGTTTCTCCGATACTGGCATTCGATATTAATTAAACAAAAAAGTATTTGATACAGACAACCAAATGATAGTTGATTATGATAATTATTTCTTAATTCGTAGACTTTAGAATAAAGAAAAATGAAAAACAATAACAATAAGTTATTGCACTCGCATGTACACTGGTCAATTTTATTAGTTACTAAGCCATAAACACACATTATTCTAAGAATGTTGTTGTTTTTTGCCATGTTACTTGCATACACTGAAAGATTTACAATTACCTTTTTGTGTACGCAACTGGTTGCTAAACCTTTTCTCTGTTAGTACATTGTAATTCTGACAAATGATGGCTGACTTCGGACGCATGAGTAATAGGTGTTTTCAAGATTGTATTTTCAAATATTGTACAAATTTATTCGTATGCATATTGTGTCTAACAATGAATATTTTGGCCTGGTATGGTCTGTGTCAGATGTTTGCCGTTTTGAACAATAAAAGAATCCATGACGCTTCTTACAGAAAAGCATATGTAATAAATTGATGTTAAATAGAACAAAATATGGCTCACAGAGTGAGAATCCGCACAGGCTAAGCAGGGACGACACTTTAGGCTTTTTCTTAGCAAACATCTCGTTTAGGCGGAAAGTGTCGTCCCTGATTAGCCTTGTGGACTGCACAGTCAAATCTGGGACAATACTTTACAAATATGCACTAAACACCCATTTCACAGAGCGAGGCCCATATTCATGACTAATCGGCTTAAACAGGCTGAAACAGATTCTTGTCATCACAAAAACCATATCAAATGATTACAGAGAAACTACATAATTTGCGTAGGCTTACATCTTAATAGAAAGCCTTAAAATGTACAAAAATATCGACCATTTGAGAGATACACGCCTATCAACTGTAATTGATTGAGCCACCAACGTATTGCTATTAATTTGGTATGCATATGGACGGAATGTATGCCTGAACCAAACTCAATCACTATGTCGTCGGTCTTTAGGGTAAATGAGCCATATTTCATTAATCTGGATTTTTAATTAAAAGTGCACTCTATTTTACATACTTAATGGTATACGAATTCACACAAGACCCTACTTAGCCCTTCTTTACTTTAAGGTGAACATGTACAATAAATATTTTTTTTAATATATTGTGTTAACCTGCACGCAGATTTCATCCAAACTTTTCAGTTTTACTCCCACTTACTAAGGACACTTCTCTCACTCAACCGTAGGAGTATGAGGTTCTATTAATTGCATTTGCAAGTGTATCGTTTGGTTTGTGTTTTGTCTGGGTTAACCGTTAATTGTGCAATAACCAGGTGCTAGGATCGGATGCAATAATGAATTAATTTGAATTGTTACATTTTTGTAAACGTTTATTAACATAATGATGGGTTTTCTACGGAAGCTCTAGAAAATAATTTTTATTAACTATTACTTTTTTGTTATGGCTTATTTGTTTTGAGTTATTCTGTTGTTCAGCAATTTCACAATATCCCCACAAATAAAGAAGGAAACTTTCAAAGCAATAATATATCCATCAGTTCTGTTTCTGTGTATGCTTGTGTTTGTACATGGTGTTGTTATATTAATAATCACACACAATCATACAAAGATGGATATACTATTCGACATGCTTGGAATGTTTCCTCCTTTGTGTCTAGCAGCGGGTTTCAAAGTGACACACGTAACAAGTAAGTTTTTAGAAGTAACTAAAATGTTCCTCCAGGACACTCAGATTTATCTCACTAATCTTCGTATTCAGTCCTTACTTCGTCAACATATCGTTTTTGACATGCTTTTTACATTGAACGCATTTGATTCCCAACGCTTTGCATTGGCCGTTCCATGGCGGTGACCCTACGTTTACTTATATAATGTTTAGTTTTGTGTTGTATGTATATTGTTTTGAATTGCATATTCAATGTAGCACTAGACTAAAACTAAACACTAAATGATGTTAAAAAGATATGTTTACTCTCATCGTTTATTTAAATTTGTTGTTATTGTCGCATACGGGTGTACGTTTTATTCGTTACTGATTGGTTGTGGTGTCATGGATGTCTGGTCAGCGAATTGTATCGTAAAGTTTCCACATGAGCCGGTTCGTGTGATGTACCATTTTATTTGATCTCAATTTTTCATCACTGATATGCATTCAATTTACATTGACACTTGANGATGTCATTTAAGGTGAAAAGCTGGGTAAAACAGCTACCCCGAAAAAGCGCATTAGTGTTCTATACCGATCTTTATGACTACCTAATTCGTGAGTTAAAAGTATTGCTCGCGATTTATTTTTTATTTATTTTCATCAATTATCTTATTGTATAGTTTGAATTGTTATATGGTATCAAAAAAGTTTTGTAAAGGGAAACCCCATCATGAAATTATATTCTTAATGAGAAAGGTATCGATATTCCAACAATGTTCATTTAATATGATGGTGATTGCAGATTTTAGTTTATATTAACTTGTTCTCATTATACAATTTTCATAATATTGTCCATGCCTTCAGAACGTCTAAAAAGGGACATGTTGTTGTTATGTTGTCTAGGTTATCTCTATAACATCAATAGGATGATAAACAGTGCACACACATCTCGACCTAATGCGTTCAGACACACTCTTTATCAATTTGAATGAGTTTTGTATATTTCAAACTTGCGATTTAAAAAGCGATACCTTACATTTGAAAAATGAGTTGCGTCAAAGGTTATGCAATAGCGAACAACTGCAGTGCCTTCAGCGCTTTGATTAATTTATGTATCCAATATGTTTCTTTGCATAAACGGTCTAGATTGTTTTGAACAACATCAATAGGTACAAAAGAGAAAATTTAAATGTCATACAAATTATACTAAAACACAATACTTGTACTATTTTGAATTGAAAGATTATTCGGTTCTGGTCGAAACATATTTGTATTGTCCACGTCATGACACAGACTATTTACAGTACACAGCATGCAGCTTTGGTTTTTACTTGAATGTTCATATTAACATATTTGTATTTTTTTCGTATTTCAATTGCCATGTCCATAGAAACTATATTGGACGAAGAAACAATATAATATCAATCGATTGCGTGGATTACTTAACAACATTCGGAATAGGTCAACTTTTAAACATATGTGTTTAATTTGTCTAACATTACAATATCAATATTGTTGACCAATAAAGTATAAGATTGTGTGGCTGGCTAGGTATCGTTAAGAAGGTTATTAAGGCTTTTTACACTATTTTCCTTGTTAGCACAAAAGTATTATACATATTCCACAAAACTTCAAACTTATGCGAGTCAGTCGTCAGTATGAAACCCATATGCACAAGTTGTATGAAATGTACCATAATACACACCAAATGTACCATAATACAAAAAATATACTACATGCAGTTGCCAAAATTGAAGACGAAAAAGATAGTATACATGTATCTGATCGAAGTCCAGTTACGCATGAGTATCTGAATTTTGATGTAAACCGTTGCTCTAAACCTTCTTGCACACCAAATGGCTGAGTGACCAGAACAAATTAATGTTTTACCATACGAAACCAGAGATGGATTTGAGTTTTTTTCTTCAAACGGTCATCGCAAAAGAGAATATTGAATTTGGTGTTATGCGCAACTTTTACCCTCAAATTTATAATTACTAAGAATTGTCGATTGTGTCCGAATGCTTGCCCTTAACCTAGTACTACAAAAGTACTTTTTTTAGTCCCTACTCACTTAATTTTGGAGTTTTTCTAAGAAGAGTCTTTCTTTAAACGAAAACTAGCATAAACGCGGGAAGTGTCGTCCCTGATTAGCCTGTGTACTGCACAGGCTAATCTGGGACGACACTTTGCGCATATGCATTTAACCCCCTTTTTACAGAGCGCGGTTCAATTCATTTCTTCCATTCGACCTAATGTGTTTGCATGAATGCGAGTACACGAACATGTATGGCTTTCCAATCCAATCATAAACCAAAAGGTCATGCATGCGAAATTGTTATGCATTAAGCTGTGCCTTTGCAATGGAAAGGTCAGTGCGTCCCTTCAACATTATTCAATATAGAAATGTTTATGAAGCATATGCTTTCACGACCACGCACGCATGCTTTTGAAGCATTCAAAGATGATCTCGGTGACCCGTGACGTGGTTAAAGCATCGTGTGAGTATGTCATTTGAAGGTATAAATATTACGATGGTTTAAATGTCGTCTAAAGCGCAGACTGTGTATGCCATTTTAAGGATAATACCATTGTTCATATTCCAACGTTTATAACACTGTTTTATAGTCCTTATCATTATGCTAACAAGTTATGACATTATTGGTGTTTTATATACATGTAGGTTATGCCTATATTAGTATATTGTTCATTTCAGTCTCATCAATACGTCATATTTATAATACATTTTCGTATTCAAAACTCAATTTAAATAAATTGCTACTTTTGTTGAGTTATATGATACTACTATTCATTAAATAGAGGATATTATTTCATGTCAGTGTAAGATCGTTTGTTATTTCACGAGTGATCATAGAAAATATATTTTCACCAGTGGCGAAGTTTCTTTTATGCCCCTTTTTCAACAAAATAATTAACAGCTGTTTCCCTTTCGCTGAAAAGTTACCATTTCTCCCGTGGCGTTCCTCTATACATTGAAATGACGTAATTTTGTTGACGAAATGACGTCATTATTCCAGCGAAAATGTGTTATTTTCACCGGTGAAAATAACAGTTTGTTTATTTTCACTGCTGTTATTTCACTGCAGAAATGTCAAATTTTATCATTAGGTATAAAAGAAAAAGCTTTAATCTAAAAAAAAAATATCATATAAATGTTTCCACAATATCCGTCGGCAAGTTTTAATTAAACTTACTTTGGGGTTGCTGAATACTTAAGTATCGATTATATTGGAATATTTCAAATTTAACTAAATTTACTTACTACCATCTAATCATTCACCTCGATACTCGTGCAGAAGGCATGTGTTAACATGGTTCCTTAACGGTAACTAAACAACGTTCAGAAATTCATAGAATCACGTGTGTTGTGGCAGTTGTGTGTACTATATAATCAATTATAGTAAATATTAACGAGAACCATGATATTCTACAGGTTTATAAACAACTCCTATTTGGACTTTAACTAGAACATATGATATACATCTTTCACTATAGCAAAATTTCTTACTTAACATCACACGTCACTTTTTTTTTCAAGAATCACAATTTATTAGTATTTTAGTAGTCTATGATAAGTTGTATTTTAGTTATTATATGCATTCACATAACAACTTAGTATTAAGTTGTCTATGATAAGTTACTTTTCAGTAATTATATGGTTTCACATGTTCTTTAATTTTGGTGAAAATTGGTCATTAAAACATATTTGTTGGGAACTCAAAATGCAGTCGTACCTTCAATTTATAATATGCAATTTGACAACAAACAACCCAGCCCTTACACAGTTTTATGAGGCTGCACGTATATACGTCCATTTCAATTATCGCTGATACACGGCATAATATTCCGCTTTCAAACACATTGCAGCCCATTTATGCGAGGTAATCAAATCGTGGTACATCTTGATTCATCTTGATAAGGATTCTTCGTTGTTAATTGATTTACGATTTCATATCGGTCAAATTATTTTTCCAGCCTTCGAGACATTCAGACATCTTAAACGACATTGCCGGCAACTGCAAGAAACCATATGTTATTTGAGGTTTATATGCAGTGCGCTTCATTTATTTTAATTTCATCATCTGGGAAATATATGCAATTAATCATTACTAATATTCTAGAATTAAGCTTGGCAGTGATAAATCAAAGGTTTGGATATAAACAGTATATATTCAGAAAACATAATATCGTTAAGTCCGATGTAGTTTTCCGAAATTCTACTATAAGCAAGGAAACTCATTTTGCTTTTTTTTTATAACAAAAAAAAAACAATATTAAATTCATGCCACACAAAGAAACTCGTCTTTAATGTTTGATTATGGATCATTTGTATCTGAGAGAATGATGTTTATTTATTTGTTCTTACATAATCACATAATCATGCCTATATTATATAGTAGGTTTATACGTGCGCAGAATGATGTTTATTTATTTGTTCTTACACAATCGTTTAATCATGCCTATATTATATAGTAGGTTTATACGTGCGAAGAATGATGTTTATTTATTTGTTCTTACATAATCGCATAATCATGCCTATATTATATAGTAGGTTTATACGTGCGAAGCTAAAATACGTTAAACGAAATCTACATAAGCTTTTACTGAGTATTATTGGATCTCATCCTTCATAAAGTTTTATTATCCCCTCGCTTTTTGAAAAAAAGGTGGGGATATTGTGGTTATCTCCGCCGNCCATTATACAGAATTAAAAATTGATGAAGGCAAAGTATTGTGCCATTAATAAGATAAACAATATTTTATCCAAATGTTATTCTGGGAACGTGTTTTGTCGGAATACAATAAGATCAACATCGCGTTTAAATCAATTTCACTGTACCATTCATCTCAAATCAGTGTAAAGTTATAATGTTTGAAGTTTAAGAAGCTGTAGCGTGATACATTAAAATCCGTAAGTGCCTACCTTCCTTCCACGAATAAATGTCATTTAACTTGGAAAAACAATAGGCGTTCAAATCCTCAGAAGTCTGAAAATTCTATTTGTGTCACTTCTGTGGGTGTTTCATGGAGCGTAAGGCTATGATCGCTTTTACCTCATTTTAGTTACTAATATACATAAGATGACTGTATAACAACACAAACTACGTAACATTGAAATATTTGTTGTTTAAAAAAGTGGCCATCAGTTGCTCGAGCGACTCATGGACTCTGACTCTCGTATCAGACAATCACATTGCTTTTGTCTGTCAATATTAAGACACACTGCCTCGGGCTGTCTCGCTGGAGCGGCAATGTGTGTGGCGAGCGCAGAACGTAAATTATGGAATCGCAGTCGTCAGTTATGATGTGCTAATTAAATCGTGGTTGAAATAACTTCAAACTTAAGGCTGTTGAGCATGCTGTGAAATTCTCTGTTTATATTTTTTCTCTCATATGAAATAGCCAATCAAAAAAAACTGAACTCACATCTGGCAAACGTAAATATATTCAAAATGGGCATAATTAGAACGTTAAATATGACTGATGCAATTACACGGAGTCGCATTATGGTTGAGCATACTGGGATAAATCGCTTACACACCTTCTCGTTTGTTTGAAGTTTATCTTGACCTTTTCCGTTATAGGCACGCGCGTTTGACTTCATGATTCAACAGAGAACTATTTTTTTGCATCTTTAAATGTAATTTTAAAGGACATTCTAACCACGAATCATACAATTGCATACGTCGATTTCAATTAACGCCAAGCAATGTGGAAATAATTATGTTATCTTTCCCGTGCATTATTTTAACAACATCGGTTTAATATCTTTTCTGTCCAACAGGTTCGCGTCACGGGTCCGATAGAGACTGGATTTATAATTGATTTACGAGTGTTTTCCGGTCAATTTTGAAATCACCAAAGATTTAGGAGCGCAAGTAATGCCTTCTTGAACATTTTTCAAGTCTTTGCAGAAAGGGTATTATATACACGTTGTTGCCAGATTTACGACCTCATTTTGGGAGAGATCTGAACGATTTTAGGCATAAACTTTTGCAGATGTGAAATATCGATTGATATTAAGTCCCATGAAGTCCGGTTCTGCTTGCTTCTGTGTGAGCCACACCATGCGCTATTATGGAATTCAGCAAAGACCTGGAAATGAGACAAAGGACTTAAGATAAACACGTCCGTCTGAAAATATTCTTGTAAGTTAAGAATTTGCAATAGTACTCATTTTTCAGTTGCTTCTTTGAGGCTCGGTTACAGTTGTTTGTTGTTCACATCAGTGATGTAAACAAACAAAATACAACCCTGTAAAAATGTTTAAGGCAGTGTTGGGGTAAAGAAGATAATGAAGCCCGCCCCGAGAAGAGTTATGTCAAACGAGGCCTTCGATGATATTTATATTTTTATTATTTAAACAAGGCAAGATTCAGAGCGAACTATAAGTCCCTGTACTGCATTTTATTTTCCTTTTCTATTGACCCTCTTGCCGATTGATAACAGAAGAAAGTTGATTATCTCTTGAAATGACCATGTTTTATCAAGTGACAACTAAGTCCGTGTTCGAAAATACAACAAGCTTATTAAGAATCAAAACAAACCATCGTTTTACATTACATAAGAAATTTCACAAACAACTGGGTCGACATTTCGTCTGCTACATAAATTCTCTTTGATTAATTTTGACTTAGATCCTTCCTAAGTATATGTTTATGTATTGGAAGTAACAGCTTTAACCATACCGCATGTATTACTACATTCAAGAAAAGGAACAGATGTGGAACTAGCATCGCAAAAATGCGCTTACCGGTACCCTCCTATTTGTTCTAACTGTGTCTACCGAAAAAATCTCAAGTTTTTAATACACGTTGGTATTAATATACATTACCTTGACATCTGACAGAAGGAACCAACTGTGAAAGGTTTATCAGCAATGCGATAGTGCCGTTAAAAGAACGCCCGATAACAATACGCTGTCAGTTATTGTGCCGGTGACATCGGATGGCATTGTCCTGCCCTGCCTGCCGAGGCATATCAGCTGCGTGGCGGTTGTTACCCGGACTCCTGCTAATAAAGGCCGATATATTGGAATGCCCCCCGACAAGCCGACTTGTGCAATATCAGTCATTAATTAACTCATCGCGTGCATCGACATAACACATTTATTCGTGATGGTCGGGATGTTTTACGAATGACGAATGGTATAACTAAATGTGATAAATAATGTAAAAGTTTTCTAAGAAAGCTTGAGTACGGACTACAACAACCAAATTAATGACGATATTCATTTCGTCCAAGGTGGTTTAATATTCTTTTAGCGATACAAACGTCCAGTTGGCTGATCTTTTGCAAGTCTGCGTTTGAAAACATGGACAGATTTCGAGAGGACTAAAGCGGGGTAGATCATGTACAAAGGTTAATGTCTAAATTTAGGTGTTAATTCAAATACAATTGTGCCAGTACTGTTGTATCGTGTAAACCGTTTGAAATCCTTCTTCAGACATATTCCGTAGATAGGTCTTCCATTAGTGTCTGAGCACTGAGTATCCAAACGCCATGTTGTGAATTGTGAACCAAATGAATTCCCTTTGGTTACTTCTGTCCGCTGGCAAAGAAACAGAGTCAAATCAGTCGTAGTCTTTCATTCACGGTCTTTGAGAATTCAATGCCCCCAATAGTTGTTGACAACAAAGAGCCACTAATCAAGAAGCAGAAATTTTAAAGAGATGTCAAAAGACTGGAAATCATCGAGTCATATCTACTTAGAAGCCACATAGTATCGTATGCTTTATGGCGTTTCTGACGGCCTATAATAATCACGGTCACGTGACCAGACAACCGGTGTAAGCCATTATACTTTCCGGAGAACAAAGTCCGCTAATTCAGGGATAATTATAATGGTCAGCGCGTTTCAAGACAGTCTTTTTCAAAAATGAAGGATAATTAATGCATCCGTCGAGAGATGATCATCTTCGGTCCAATCGATTAACCTCGACCGGATAAACAAAAATGCCTTAGTTATAATAAACTGACTGACAAATTATTAGTCTATAATAATAATATTATACATAGTCTTGTCTTAAGTGAAAACAAACTGTGTTTAATATTAATGAAGTGATAAACTTACTGTAAAACTAGTTTATTTAACGAAAATATTGAAACAATACATAGTCTAGAGACACATTAATTAATGCAGCACCCAATGGAAATATAAATAAGTTTATCTTTATATACATATCTATATATTACAAATTAGTATGTACTATTAATTTAATTGATTCATTATTCAAATTGGCATTTTATTGTTGTTCACCTTCAAATTGTTCCGCCATATTCCTTTAAAATCAAGTATTTGCTCCATTTTCATGTAGGATTTTGTGTGACAGCGAACGTTTCTGCCGACGCCTCTATACTTTGAGGGAATTTTACATGGTGTAACGTTTACGTATGTATAAACTTGTTTCAAATACAGAAGCATTAATTCCATATGCAATTATGACTACCTAATACTTGGTTAATTTTGTTATATGTCATACGCTAACATGACAGGAGTCAATTACAACACAAATTACCTGATACATATTGAAGTAGAAGTATTGTTTCTTGTGTAGAATTATGCATACTAAAACCAACCGACCAATTTGTCTGGTTTTTGTTATTCGTTATGACGAGATGTCTAATAACTGCCAATTTAATACTTGTAGAGGGCCAGTCTATTTCATAATTTATTCACCATTTGTTGAAGATTTGCGTTTGCATGAACATCGGAATAATTTATTATTTATGTACACGTGTCACGTTTAACAGAGGTTTACTATTATTTATAAATAATAAGACTAGACATTGAGATTAAAAACGTTTGTAGAACTCTTTGGAACCAGATAACAGATGCATTTATAGTTATATGTATTTATATGCATTGACACTCATTAATCTAATGTGATAACTGTACGATTCAAGTTTAGTTTTAGTTTTTGGTTCCGATATGAAATATTTCACAATTTTAGCATTTTGTTGTTTACAATATATTGATGTCTCTATTAAAAATCTACTAAAGTGATTATAATGGGAATTAATGTTATATAAATAAACGACATTTATTTAATGTATTAACGCTTAACATGTATAGTGCATTAGCTCTTAAATGCTTGACTCTCACATGTTCGATTAATAATATGAAGTAAAACTTGCTTACTTTGACGTGTACTATAAAAAAATGTTATTTAAATAGTTAAATTACAATAAGGGGCAACCAATGCGGCAAGTTTGTCTTTCATGTTCGTATTTTAGAGTTTATTGAAAACATACTTATGTGTGAAAGTAAACACTCCATATTCACCGAGTATATACTTTTGCAGCGGACAGATTTAGTTACATGTGCTGTCTGAATGCAAAATCCACGGAAATCCAAACGCGAATACTTGCGTAACATTGTTTAGCGTTCAATACGCGATTGCCCGAAGGCTATCACGTGAAGATTATCACGAAGTCTTGGAAGAGATACGATTTTAAAACGGTTATGACAATGGAAGGTTAGTCTGTTTCAGAAAATGCTTGATTAATTATTTCTCTTCCTGGTAAATATTAGCCCTCTTCATTCCCCCATCATCATAAATGTCTACCAAAATATTACATATGTATGGAAACAGATGACGCCAATCAAAGAGAAATAAGCCCGTCCATGTCTGTTTAATACAACGCAACACAAAAATATTTTATATCGACATAAAATCACCCCGGGGAAATTGATAGACATAAAAATGCATTTTCATTTTTTTTGCATAAAGGACCTTTCGCCCGTTTAGGAGAGAGGCGTATCTACTCGATATTTATTGTCCCCTACCGGTTTCACCGGAGGGGACTTATGGATTCCGCTTTGTCCGTCAGTCTTTCTGTCCGTCAGTCTGTCAGTCTGTCAAACGTTTCTGGATCCTGCGATATATTATTAAAAGTTCTTCATATTTTTTTGATGAAACGTGAAACATGGACAGGTGCCAATATGGTGATTATGCACGTCATTTTATTTTGTTCCTACGTCAAGAATTATGGTTGCTTTGGCAACAAATACCAAAAAAAAATCAAAAAAAATCTGACAATGGTGGAGCCGGTAGGAGACATCATTACTTGGCAAAAGCTTGTTACATTTGAAGATGCTATCTAATATGTTTTTCATAAATAGGGCGCTTCGTGGTTTTAAACTCTTTGTGCATGTAGCATATGGGCATGATTTCGTTTTTTCATATGCAAACAGTAAATTATTTCGGTTTTATGGCAAATGCGTATTAAGGAACATTTGATTAAGATTAAAGCGATATCGACATGGAATGATTCACAGCCGTGGCAATTAGCGTTTAACACGTCTATAAACATGATTATTCGTTAACGATTAATGTGGGTTTGCACTTTAAAATCAAGTCAAGAGCAGAAGTCATAACATGTTCTTTGTCTGTTAGGGGTCAGCGAAAGGTGGTCAAGGGTTTCAGGGTCATCGGAAAGCGATTTTTTATGTCAGATGTATATTCATATGGGCTTTTGATGGATGCAGGTGAAATCATGTGACCATGAGATTTGGTCTGTCACAGATGTCCAATAATGTGAAAAGCATTTACTTCTCTGCAAGTTTTACTCCGACAAAGTGCTTGCACGCAAACATATAAGTTATCGTCCCTTCATGTCATTTAAGCCTGCTGGAGTTGTCTCGCGTGCATTCCGCGACATTGTAAATGAAGTAATTAACCCTTTACCACTCTCAATGTATTGCCTTAATACGCTCTTTGACACACATGTAGTCACTTACAAAATTCAAATAAAAAACTGTTTAAATAGATTTAAGTTTTGAAGGCTTCATTTCCAGCCCTGAGATAGTGATGAGCAGCAAACAGTATAAAACCTGAACATGCTGAGAGTTACTTTGCTTCTGAGCTGGAAAGGGTTAAACGACATGTATGGTATTAATCTTAAGAAGTATCGTAATGTTTTCAAAACAAATATATATTTTTTATTCATTGTATTTTTAGAGGGTGGCTTCTTTTGCATCGTAGTCTTCATCAACTTCAGCCTTCAGCCTTCATCAACCAATACAAATGACAATAATAACAATAATCATAAGCAGTAGCAGAATAGCAACAGTAGCTGCTTCACTTCGCCACATTTATCTGAACGGGAGGAAAATCAGCAATCACCAGTATTATAATAATCACCATTCCTATGGAACGAAAACCTTACACCTGGCTCCCTTAGGCAGTTTGGTAACATAATTATTAAGCGAATATGTATGTCGCGCACTTAAAATGTCATCAAGTACTAATCACTATATACATCACGTACTAACGAGTTTTCACAAGGCATGAAGTCAAAGACGGGGTCACATTACAAAATTTGGTCATCAACCGATATAAAGTTACATGCTCAAAGACAACGGTAGTCGAGCGTGTATTTTGAATATAAACGCGCTTTAAATTGAATGTCACCTAAAAGCAGGTTCCATTTGTAGGAACAAGATAAATCGTTTAGCGTTAAGCTACGATGTTTGAATATAGCAGACGATAAAATATGTATTTCGTCCGTGAACAAAACGACATCCGACACCTGTCTTTTGTACGCCTATCTTTTACTTGTCTGACGGTCTGTCGAATGACATGATTAAAAACTGCGCGACATTTCGAGTTTAAATAAATATGCATTAACATGATAACATATCAATTATTAAAGGAATAGTTGTGCGTATTTGAAATGGCCAGTATCGGAGAAACACAGATTTAAAAAGCTTTTTTATTTAATTGTCGATGAAATTGGCGAATGTGCGCAGGCTGAATTTATATATATAAATAAACGCTTTTCCACACGAATTTGGTGAGGCACAGTGGTAATGCAACGCGGCAGAGGGGGGGGGAGTGCGGAAGGGCGGGGTCAATATATTTATTGCTAAATGAATTTTTCTAACGGAAAAATATGTCTCATGCAGGTATAGCACGTTAGATTTTCATTTTGACATAAGAAGAATAGACGAACAATGTTCACAAGCCATTAAACGCGTAAAATTTATAGCGATATTACAATTTTACAATAACATGTCAATAATACACACTGTCAAACTTCAAAACGAAAATCAAATAATTGTACCGGCAACTAAGAAGTTACTCTGATGAACAAGAAAAAACTAGATAATCAACAGCCATATACGTACGTAGTGACCTTACCTTCAACCACCGGAAAACCATGGATCATCCAGAACTAGATTAAGTTTTTATTGATTTGCTATAACAAAACACCAAACCTATTCTTATAGCAGCAATATATAGACCACCATCGCAGAATAATTTGTATAGTGCACTGGAATCTGTGTTTTTATCTTCCAATGGCATGAACTTAACAGAATGCATTTTATTAGGGGATTTTAATACAAATATTTGTGATAAAAGGCATGTTTTGGGTAAAGCATTGTTTAGTATGTGTGACCTTTTTAGTTTGCAGCAATTCATTCAGCATATAACAAGAGTATGTTCATCTTCTATTATTGATCTCATATTGGTATCTGATGAGAACACAATTTCTAATAGTGGTGTAATTGACTGTGCACTCAGTGACCATCAAATGATATTTTGTACCAGAAAAGTCACTTAATCCTTTATTGGCAAACACAACACAGTGAAAGCAAGATCCTTAAAACACTATAACAAAGACAGCTTTCAGCAGCATTTACTTGGATGTGACTGGTCAGAAGTGATATTAAGTGATTGTGTTTCTGATGCTTGGGGAGCCTTCAAAAATATATTTATTGACTCAATTGACAAATTTGCTCCAGTGAAAGAAATTAGACTAAAACAACTAACTGAAAAATGGATTAAATCTGATGTTCTACATTGTATCCAGGAACGTGATAAAGCATTTTCAATGTACAAGAAGGACAAAACTGAAAAAAATTATAAACACTTTACAACATGTATAAATCAAGCACAGTCTGTTATATTTGAAGCTAAGAAAAATTATTTTGCTGAATCTTAAGATAACAACAAGTCAGATTCTAAATCCTTGTGAACATGTTTAAAACCTTAGGTCTACCATCTAAAAAGGGTCAGGCAGAATGTAATATTGGTTTAAAGATAGATGATGAACTTTGTTTTGATAAATGTAAAGTTGCTGAAGAGTTCAATTCTGTTCAACTACAGTTGCTTCCAAGCTAGTTGACAAACTTCCAACGTGTCAGAATATATTTGGTAGTAGGTTTGTTTTTAACTATTATTTATCTGAAGGTGTCAAAGCTGATAATTTTAGTTTTTCCCTTGTCTCTGAAAGTAAGATTTTAAACTATTTGAATTCTCTTAATTCAAATAAAGCTACTGGTTTAGACGGTATCCCCTCTTGTTTTGTGATAGATGCGGCCCCAATGATTTCAGCCCCACTTACCCACATAATTAATTGTCCATCATCCAAGGTTCTGTACCGGATGACCTGAAGTCAGCTCGAGTGGTCCCATTTTTTAAGAAAAATGACAAGACGGAAGTTGGTAATTATCGTCCAGTATCAGTTCTTAGAAAGGGTATCACGTTTACAGATTTTTCAAAACGTTTAAATGAAATGCAATAAACGAAACGTTACCGTTTAAACAGTATCCCTATGTCCGTTTTAAAAGCATCAGTACTGTACCATCGCATTTGCAAACTGAAAGTAGTAATTATTTCCGGAAGTTATATTCAGTGCATATATCATTCGTGCAATGACGTCATATTAAAACCATAAAATATTATAAACCAGACCATCCGTATCACCACATGTGTATTCGTCATTTTATAAAAACAAGTTAAATAACGTCGAAAATAATCTAAAATCGACGAAAAATACTGTATCCGAAAACGACTCCGAAAACAATGTACGTATTTTGCCCATGAAATACAGTGTGCATATCGTTTGACTGCCGAAAATGAAAAACCAGTTAACTAGCAAAAACGTAATCAATATATAATTTGGTTAAAATATTGCTTTTCAACATGCTACCGCAGTGCTTTACTTTGTGAATCAATCACTTAAAATATTTTAAGATGGCGGCATATGCACTGTTTCGTTGCCAAGTTGTAAGATTTTCGGAAAGTAGAGAAAATCTTCCGTTAGTTTTCGTTCATGTCCGTGCCAATCCGATAACAAATCAGAAATAAATTACTGTCGAATTCGGTAGTGCCCAGATTTACCAAAAGTACCCGGATTTCGCAGTTCGTCATCGATATCCTCCGTACGGCTAGTTGGCTGCGTTATTTGCATCCCAATATTAATTATATTGATATTGACTGTCGTTTGAACGTTTACTGTTTTTGTAAACGTTTTTGAGCAAAACACGAAACGCGACCGTTTTAAAGTTTAAACGTGATACCCTTAGTTCTTAGTGTTATATCAAAGGCAATGGGAAAGGTTATCTTTGATCGGGTTGAAGAATATATGTCTTCAAATAATCTCCTGTATGATGGCTTCAGAAAAGGTCTCTCTACTGACACATGTCTCATTCATGTTTCAGATTGCATTAGGTTCCAAATTGATACAGGTATTCTTGTTGGTATGGTTTTGTTGGATTTGCAGAAAGCCTGTGATACTGTTGATTATGGCATTCTTTTGATGAAGTTGAAGCCGTTGGGTCTCTCAAAGGTTACTGTTCAGTGGTTTACTTCATATTTGTCGGATCGGCATCAATTGGTTGATGTCGTTGGTAGTCAATCTTCTCGAGCAAAGATAACATGTGGTGTTCCCCAGGGCTCTATTCTAGGACCTTTGTTGTTTCTAATCTACGTCAATGACATGTCTGGTGCAGTAAAGAATAAGTTATTACTGTATGCAGATGATTCTGGTATTTTGGTCTCTGGTAAGGATAGGTCTGAACTTGAATCAGTTTTGAGCTCCGAAATGAATATTCTAAATGAATGGTTAATTTGTAATAAACTATTTTTGCATTTGGGTAAGACTTAGTATGTTTCGTTTGGTTCCAAAGCAAGGTTAAAGTCTGGACCAAATCTTAATGTTTGTATGCAATGGTAATCCTATTGAAGCTAAGGATTCTGTTAAGTATATTGGGGCCACTCTTGATCAAAGTCTATCTTATGATCCAATAGCTAGGTCAACTATCAAGAAAGCTAATGCTAGGTTGAAATTTTTGTACAGGAAGAGTAAGTTCCTTAACCCCCACTCTAAAATGTAACTGGTTACATCCCTCATCCAGTGTCATTTTGATTATGGTTGTTCAAAGTTGGTATAACAGCTTGTCTCAGGAACTTAGGAATAAATTACAAGTCACCCAGAACAGAATGATCAGGTTTGTGTTTGATCTTGAAGCAAGGGCTCATATAGATCAAAGTCACTTTGTCAAGCTTAACTGGTTACCAGTCTCTAAAAGGGTGGATCAAATCATGTTGTGCCATGTGTTCACAATCTACAGTGTAGAGCACCAGGTTACCTAAATGAGCAATTTCATTCCACTAAGTTTTGTTCATAACTATCCCACTAGGTTAAGAGTGTCAGTTGGTGCTTCCAGTGATTCATTCACAGACACCGGAAGTTTTTGTTTGCCCAATGTTAAAAGTTTTGGTAAACGGTCAATTGCTTATCAAGGTTGTTCTCTCTGGAATTAAATGCCACAACAAATAAGACATGCTAAGAATCTTCTTAATTTCAAATCCAACATCAAAACCCATCTGCTTGCTTCTATTTGAGTTTTTTTTTCTATTTTTATTTTTATTTTAATAGTGCAAAGTAATGCAATGTAATTTATGTGATAGTTACTTCATGTCTGTGATAATGATCTCTGAGATTAACAAAGTATTCAATTTTGCTCATAAATGTTTAATTAGTTGTTGTTTCTAGGTCAACTATATTAAATATATTAAGGACTACAACGGAAATAAGAATTTACTTCCTTTTTTTGTGCTATCCTTGTATTTTAATGTTTGTGACATGGTTCAAATCTTTAGTACACACATATATATATATATATTTAACAATTATTTACCAATACTAGTATTATAATTTTACTGTCTCAAATTTTTATAATAAGTTATATAATTTGTTGAATTTTATAAACCTGTATCTCTGTATGCTTGAGTTATCAACTGTGATGCTATTTTAAATTATATGTTTGCTATGTCTTATGCCATAAGCAGATACAACTTATTTTATGTGTAATATATGCTTTATGTACCATGTTTTACAAATTATTAAAATATGAAATAAATGAATGAAAAAATGAAAGAATATACCTTTGTACATTCTAACGCGACCACACAAAAGACACCAGCCAACCAATACACGGCGGACAATTCCTTGATCTCAGATTGACTGAACATCATTTAATATCATTAATTTTTCATAGACCTGGTCCGTTGGGTGTCGTTCTTTCCCAACCACCCACCGCGACGCACCGCGACAAGCGACGGCGCTAGCAATTATAATTCATCTGTTGCTGCGAGATACGCAGCGGTGACTATTGCTTGAACGCCGGCCAATTGAGATCTGCGTTTTATATTAAACGATTCACGTGAAAATTGTGTATTGCGATCTTGTGGTTATGGGTTTGATACGGGTGTCTTCCCTAAAACTTGCAGTGAATGATAACCATCATGTAAATCCACCAAATAATCTAACATGACAACGAATAAACACATACAGTAGCCACAGAACTGAAAAGTAAAGTTCGCTTAAAGTCATTACAGGATATGATGTCAGATCAAATACGAATCTAAATAATTGAAGCGTTATCGTTGAATATCTGCACGTAAACCGCTACACGTCGTTCTGATGCGATCTTAATTAAACAATTCGGCTAACGTCGTCGCGATTGTATTCCTACGCATCCGAACTTTATCAACAGAAACTACAGCTGATTATTATGATTATTTCTTAGTTCGTAGACTATAAAATAAAGAACATTCAAAGACAAGAACAATGAGTTGTTGGATTCGCATATACACGGGTAAATTTTATTAGTATCTTAGACATAGTCACACATTTCTCATTACTGTTGTTGTTTTTTGCTTGTTACCTGTATTGTGGGCTACAATTTAAGATTAACAAGTTCGCCATTTTTGAAACGAAACTGTTTTCAACATTTGTTTCTGTTATAACGTTGTAATTCTTACATTTGGTGGCTGACTTCTGACCCATGAGTAATAGGTGTTTTCAAACTTTTACATTCAATAATGGTACAATTTAATTCGTATGTATATTGGGCTAAGAATGTTCATTTTGGTCAGGTAAGGTCTTAGTCAGCTGTTGAATGTTCTTAACAATGAAAGCGCCTCTGACGCTACAGACAGACGAATCGTTGTAATGAATTAATGTTAAATGGAACAAAATATGTCCTTCAATAAATTCAATATGTATATGCATATAGACTAGACTTATCGGCTGAAACTGGCTCTTGTCATCCAAAGAAACATCTCAAATAAATACAAAGAAAGTACATTATTCGCGTAGGCTTCCATCTAAAAAGAAAACATTAACATGTACAAAAATAGCGACCCTTTGAGAGATACACGCCTATCATCTCTGTCAACTGTAATTGATTGAGCAAACGTATTGTTATTAATTTGGTATGCATCAGGACGGGATTTATGCCTGAACAAAACTCAATCACTATGTCGTCGTTCTGTAGGGTAAATGAGCCATATATCATCAATCGTCTGGATTTTGAACAGAACGTGCGCTGTACTTTACATACTTAGCGGTTTACGAATTCACACAAGACCCTTGTTAGCCCCTCTTTATTTAAAGGTGAACATGTACACTAAATATATACTTTAATATATATTGTGTTAACCTGCACGTAGATGTAATCCAAACTTTCCAGTTTTACTCCCGCTTACTTAGGACACTTCTCGCACACCACTGTTGGAGTCATCGGTTTCATTAATTGCATTTACAAGTGTATCGTATATTTGTTGTGTCTGGTTTAACCGTTAATTGGGCAATAACAAAGTCCTAGGATCGGATGAAATAATCAATTAATTTGAATTGTTACATTTTTGTAGACGTTTATTAACATGTTGATGGGGTTTCTACGAAAGCTCAGGAAAGCATTTTTATTTACTTACTATTACTTTTTTTATCATGGCTTATTTGTTTGAGTTACTCTGTTGTTCCGCAATTTCACAAAATCCCCCAAAACCAAGAAGAAAACGTTCAAATCAATAATATATTCATCAGTTCTGTTTCTGTGTATGCTTGTGTTTGTGCATGGTATTGTTACATTAATAATCACACACACTCATACACAGATGGATATACTATCCGACATGCTTGTCATGTTTCCTTCTTTATGTCTAGCAGCGGGTTTTCAAAGTGACACAAGTTACAAGTTAGTGTTTAATAGTAACTTAAAATATCCCTCCAGGGCTGTCCGAGTTCTCTCACTTATCTTCGTATTCAGTCCTTACTTCGTCAACATATAGTTTTAGACATGCTTGTTACATTGAACGTATTTGATTCCCAACGCTTTGCATTGGCCGTTCCAAGGCGGTGACCCTATGTTTACTTATATTATATTATGTTTAGTTTTGTGTTGTATGTATATTGCTTTGAATTGTATATTCAATTGATCACTAGAATTAAATATAAGACTTAATGATGTAAACAAGATTGTTTTTTTACTCTCATCGTTTATTTAAATTTGTTGTTATTGTCGCATACGGGTGTACGTTTTATTCGTTACTGATTGTTTGATGTGTCACGGATGTCTGGTCAACGAATCATCTCTTAATGTTTCAACATGAGCCGCTTTGCACGATGTATCTCGATTAATTTTCATAACTGATATGCATTCAATTTACATTGACACTTGATGGCTACGGCCAATACTGATAAACAAGGTCTATACAAATCTCCAGAACCCGATGTGGACATCTTGATAAATGACTTGCACTTTTTCCCGCAATCGTTCATCACTCGATCGCCAGTTCTGTCAAACAGTGATCCCGGTCTGATACTACCAAATGAAAACACGTCTACCACAAAGCAACCATTCATTTAAAGGTAAAATGTCTGTAGCAGGTATAGGTTGTTACGCGAATGTGAATATGTAATATAGATTTTGGTCCATGCAAATACCACTATAGGCTGAGTATACGTAACCTCGTTTTTAAAGAACCAAGATACTTATGAGAGCATGATGAAAGCTTGTTTTTGAACGACTGCACAAAACTTGACCTTTCCTTTTTATAAATACATTGACAAATGAAGACGAACATTGATTTTTCACATAACTGTATTAAAGTTGATGATTACCGATTTGGCTGATATCGACGTACAAGTTCCTTTTGGGAAAAATTCAAAGCATACATGAACCAAAGCAAACGGGTCCAAACAAACCTTTTGAATGAATAGCTTTGTTCCAATGGTATGGCAATTTCAACGTTATTGTACGCATCACAAGCTTTGACGTGCATGTCTGAATGCATATGCACGATAACATAACACAATGAACTGTGTCAGACACTTTTAAGACAAACAGGATGAACATTATGATGGTTCAAGAACCAAGGCATTCTTTTGACGGCACCACAATGATATAGGGGCAAGTTAAAATTACGTCGACAGCGTGTCATTAATCAGGCGACTGCATTAACACTTTGTTAATTTACCGAAATGGAAATTGGCGATTTGCAGACGATATCGTTTGCTTTTACCAATATATGGTGTCATTAATTTATTACTTATCAATGAAAAGAAACCATGAGTAAATAGAATAGAGAAAGTGATGTTTTTATATAATTTATATTGGATTGTGATGATATCGTCGTATTGTAACAGATAACAACGTTTATCGGATGGTCACGAACACAATATGGAATGCCAAATACTTTCTATGTACTTTCCTTGTTCAAGTCTTTCGGGCAAACTTCATCAATCCGGTATCCTTTTGCTATCTATTAACTAACTGTGTTGATAGCCAAGTGTTTTCAATCATTTCAAGCTATTTGTCTCTTAAATGAATACGCTTAGAATGCATATAGTTTAGTAGTATGCAAAAACACCAACAACCATAACCAGAATAGGTTCTGGCTTAAATAACGTTTGTCGCGCCATTTGCAATAACTATCAATTGTTTAATTATCCCGTCAGTAATGTAAATGTCTTCCAAAGCACGTGCGGTGACTACACGTGTCCTACACACAATAGAGATTACAAATCACATTTACATTGTTCGTGTTGTCAGGTCTGCAATTATATTGATATTTGCCATACACGTTTAAGGTTTAATGTTTTACACCTGGTCTGTTATTTCAAATGGAACGGAAAAGAAAACAAGACTTGACAGAATTATTGCATGAATGCGCTGCACGCTGACATGAACCATAAATGTTGTTTTATTTAGGTATTTGTGGTGTGTTGTCATTGAACATAAATATAATGCAGTCTTAAAATCTTAAATGTGTAAATGTCATAAATGCTAAACACATCACAGCTTTTCTAGCTGTTCTTTGCGTCCCTTATTTTAACTGTCTTTGAATGTCATATTAACTTGTACTCAAACACTATAGTATTGCTTCATATTGTATTTGGAATTGAAAGATGTTTCTGTTCCGGTCGCAACATATTTGGATTGTTGACGTCATGACACGAAAGATTTACAGTACATCGAACCGAAATGGCAAGCCTGTAGCTTTGGTTTTTACTTGAATGTACATATTTACATATTAACATACAAATGTATTAGTATTTTTTTTTTCAATTTCCATGTACATAAAAATGTTATATATTAAAATATATTTTATAAAGAGACTACATAATATCGATCGATTGCGTGTATAGAACCTCATCCATAGGAATAGGTTAACTTTTTTTAAACATATGTATATTTAACATTACAATATATCTAGGTTTACCAATAAAGTATAAGAATGTATGACATGCTATGTATCGTTACAGAAAGAAGTCTTTGTTCAATAATTTATATGTACGTTCCAAAGTATTCCAAAATCTGCTTACGAACATTTTTAAGTTAATCTGCCTGTAAGCAATTCAATACTCTGAGAATATAGAAGACTCAGCGTAAATCGTCAGAACTCAGACATAAGATAGTATATCTGTACGAGGTCCAGTTAAAAATGTAATAGATAATCAGTAGTTTGGTGAAACTCATTGCCATTTACGTTCCTTGCCTTAAATAAAGGACCACGAAGGTGTGTATGATAGAAATGCAATACTGCTGCGGCTTCTGGAGTTTCACTTCTTTATATTGCACTCAAAATGGTTGGGTGACCAGTAAAAATTAGTATTTTACCAGACGAAACCATTGATGGAGTTGAGTTTTTTCGCGGACATTGGATGCGTGCGTATTATAAACATGAATACAAAGACCATACATACGCCTACATAGGTTGAACTTTGGCAGACAAAAACTAAAAAAGTGTGCTTGTCAAACATGTCGGATTATCAATAATTACCTTATTGACAACATCGTTGTACCAGACAAGCGAGTTCATCGTGTGCGATAATATTCCATCAACTTCCATCTTTGTAAATCAGGGCGGCATAAAATGGGACAGCTTGGTTGATGACACGAACATCTTTTCTCCAATAGATCCCGGAACACGCTGTCAATCCTAACTTCCGTTTTGATGCATACCAAATTGATATTCATCTGTAGAACAGTCAATCAATTACGGGTTGCAATGTGGCAGCGGCTTGATAAGTTGTTATAGGCATTCCTAAACGTTTCTCAAAAAGATGGATTTTTTAATTGGATAACGTTTCGTTGTTTTTTTAACGACGTCATTTGAGCGGAGATATGTGCCACGATCATTATTAAAAATACACAAATACATTTTCAAACACGGACTTTGTTTTCGATAAAATACATATTCGCAGAGGAAACTTCCTCTAGCGGTTAATAATAACCGTTGACTTCACAAAATAAATCATTTTGTCTAGCAGGATAATGGAAGTGTTGTTAAACTTTTAAATTCAGAGTCAACGTGAAAAGAGAAACTTAACACTTATAAAAAAAACACACAATAACCACAAGCACACCTTATCGATTGATATCACGTGGTTGGTTGTAATTTCAGGGGTAACATTCTTTATGATCAATTAATTAATATGCAAGGGTTACAAATTGCAATTATGGAACCGAAATGTATCACATAGNAAGGACCACGAAGGTGTGTATGATAGAAATGCAATACTGCTGCGGCTTCTGGAGTTTCACTTCTTTATATTGCACTCAAAATGGTTGGGTGACCAGTAAAAATTAGTATTTTACCAGACGAAACCATTGATGGAGTTGAGTTTTTTCGCGGACATTGGATGCGTGCGTATTATAAACACGAATACAAAGACCATACATACGCCTACATAGGTTGAACTTTGGCAGACAAAAACTAAAAAAGTGTGCTTGTCAAACATGTCGGATTATCAATAATAACCTTATTGACAACATCGTTGTACCAGACAAGCGAGTTCATCGTGTTCGATAATATTCCACCAACTTCCATCTTTGTAAATCAGGGCGGCATAATATGGGACAGCTTGGTTAATGACACGAACATCTTTCTTCTAATAGATGCCGGAACACGCTGTCAAACCTAACTCCCGTTTTGATGCATACCAAATTGATATTCATCTGTAGAACAGTCAATCAATTACGGGTTGCAATGTGGCAGCGGCTTGATAAGTTGTTATATGCATTCCTAAACGTTTCTCAAAAAGAAGGCTTTTTTAATTGGATAACGTTTCGTTGTTTTTTTAACGACGTCATTTGAGCGGAGATATGTGCCACGATCATAATTAAAAATACACAAATACATTTTCAAACACGGGCTTTGTTTTCGATAAAATACATATTCGCAGAGGAAAATTCCTCTAGCGGTTAATAATAACCGTTGACTTCACAAAATAAATCATTTTGTCTAGTAGGATAATGGAAGTGTTGTTAAACTTTTAAATTTAGAGTCAACGTGAAAAGAGAAACTTCACACTTATAAAAAAAACACAATAACCACAAGCACACCTTATCGATCGATATCACGTGGTTGGTTGTAATTTCAGGGGTAACATTCTTTATGATCAATTAATTAATATGCAAGGGTAACAAATTGCAATTATGGAACCGAAAGGTATCACATAGCGAGAATTATGTTGCACTATGACGACCGTTGATTAATTATAATAAACCGTATATCAAATATTGTTGTTATTGTACATATAAAAAAACAAAAGTCTAATGTTAGCTGCTTGTCTGTTCATACAAGAACGTGTATGGTTTTACAATCCAATCATAAACCGAAAGTTCAGGCATGGGAAATCGTTATACATTTAGCTGTGCCTTTGCGATGGGAAAGTCAGTGCGACCCGTCAACCTTATTCAATATAAGAATGTTAATGAAGCAAATGCTTTCACGACCACGCACGCATGCTTTAAAAACATTCAAAGACGATCTCGGTGACCCGGGACGTGGTTAAAGCACTGTTGAGTATGTCATTAGAAAGTATAATTATTACAAAGGTTTAAATGTCGTCCAAACCCCAGATTGTGGATGCCATTTTATTGATAATACCATTGTTCATATTCCGATGTTAATAACAGGGTTTTATAGTCCTTTTCATTATGTTCATAAGTTAATACATTATTGGTGGTTTGTATATATGTTGGATATGCCTATATAGGTTTATTGTTGATTTAAGTCTCATCAATATATAATATGTATATACATATCATATTCACAACTCAATTAAAATGAATTGCTACTAATATTGAGTATTACGATACTTGTATTCATTACAAAGCTTTAAACTAAAAAAAAACTAAGAATATATAAAACGATATAAAGTCATAGACATTTTTCCACCATATTCGTCGGCTAGTTTTAAATTGTTGTATGGATAGATATATTTGATGGAATTTATTGTGTCACAAAACATACAAACGAGCATTTTGTATCTACAAACATCTATGTAACCAGACATCATCTGGCGTTGACATTTTGGATTATGCTATAATGAACACTAATTTTTAATTGATAAACTTTATTTTACGAAATATTGTACGAAATTTTCGTTGATTTTAAGTAGTAATGGGGCTTTAAATTAAGTAACTTTGGGTTGTTATTAATTCAAAAGTATCGATTATCTTGGAATATTTCAGATTAAAATTAAATTTACTAGCATTCATATATATAAACAACATTTCTTTTTGCGTCAGAGTCATGCACATGTATCCGTATGTATTGATACTATGTAAAAGCCAACTTCATACACCCCGATACTCGTGCAGTATCCTGAGAAGACATGTGATGACATGGTACCTTAACGGTTGCTGACACATCGTTCTAAAATTCATATAATCAAATGCGTTCTGGCAGTTTTATGTGATACTTTATATAGTAATGCTAGTAAATATTACTGGGAACCATAATAATTTACAGGCTTATAAACAACTTCTTTTTGGACTTACACTAGAAAATATGATGTATAACTTTCACACTAGCCAATTGTCTTACTAAACACCACACGTCACATTTAAATAACGATTCACTTTTTTTGAAGAATCACAATTTCTTATATTTTTAGGACGTCTATGATAAGTTGCATTTTAGTAATGATATGCCTCCACATAATGGCTTGGTATTGTAGTAGTCTAGGATCAGTTACATTTCAGTAATTATATGCATTCAATTAATTGCTTATTATTATAGTAGCCTATGCTAAGTTATATTTCAGTTATGATATTCGTTTACATTATTGCTTAGTATTTACGTAGAAGTTGATAAGTTACATTTCGGTTATTATAATAATGCATTCACATAATTGCTTAGTATTTTAGTATCCTATAATATAAAACATTTCAGTAATTATATGCGTTAAAAGTATTGCTCGGTATTTTAATAAGTATATGCATCCACATGCATTTGATTTTAGGAACATATTTGCTATTAATGCATATTTGATGGGAACATAAAATTCAGTCGTACCTTTAATGCGTAATATGACATTTGAAAAACAAACAAGACCCAGCCCTAAAACAGTTTTATGATGCTGCACTCCATTTCAATTATCACTGATAGACGGCATAATATTCCGCTATCAAACAAATTGCATCCAAGTGAATTAAGATGCGAGGTAATAAACTCATGGTACATCTTGATAAGGATTCTTCGTTGTTAATTGATTTACGATTTCACATCGGTCAATTTATGTTTCCCAGCCTTCGAGACACGCATACATCTTAAAGTACCTTGCCGGCAACAGCAAGAAACCCTACGCTTTTTGAGATTTATATGCAGTGTACATCATTTATTTTAATTTTAACAACTGAGAAATATATGCAATGAATCATTATTAATGTTCTAGAATTAAGATTAGCAGTAATCAATCAAAGGTTTGGCTATAAACAGTATATATTTAGAAGAAATCATATAGTAAAGCCCAAATATTTGTTGTTTGAAACAGTCGCCATCAGTTGCTCGAGCGACTCATGGACTCTGACTCTAGTATCAGGCAATCACATTGGTCTTGCCTGTCAATATTAAGACACAATGCCTCGGGCTGTCTCGGTGGAGCGGCGTTGTGTGTGGCGAGCGCAGAACGTAAATTATGGCATCGAATTCGGCAGTTATGATGTGCTAATTAAATCGTGGTTGAAGAACACTTCCAACTTAAGGCTGTTGAGCATGCTGTGAAATTCTCTGTTCATATTTTTTCTCTCATATGGCATCGACAATCAATAAGAACTGAACTCACATCTGGCAAACGTAAATAAGTTCAAAATGGGCTTAAATTCGAACGTTAAAGATGACTGATGCATTTACACGATGTCTTATTACGTGGTTGAGCATACTTGATAAAATCGCATCCACACCTTCTCGTTTGTCTGAAGTTTATCTTGACCTTTTCCGTTAAAGTCAAGCGCGTTTAACTTCATGAATTATCGTTTAAGTCTTTAAATGCAAATGTAAAGGAATTTCTAACCACGAATAGTGCAATTGCATACGTCGATTTCAATAAACGCAAAGCAGTGTGGAAATAATTATGTTATCTTTCCCGTGGAACATTATTTTAACAAAATAGGTTTAATATCTTTCCTGTCCAACAGGTTCGCGTCACGGGTCCGATAGAAACAGGATTTATAATTGATTTACGAGTGTTTTACAGTCAATGCTGAAATAACTAAATGAACATGTTTAAGTCTTTGCAGAAAGGGTAGTATATACACATTGTCGCCAGATTTATGAACTCATTTGGGAGAGATCTGAAAGATTTTAGGCTTAAACCTTTTGCAGATGTGAAATGTCGACTGATATTAAGACCCATGAAGCCCGGTCTGCGTGCTTCTGTGTGTACCACAACGTGCACCATTTTGGAATCCAGCAAGGACCGGGAAATGAGACAAAAGGCTAACCATAAACACGTCTGTCTAAGAAAATTGTTGGACGTTAGGAATAAAGAATTTACAAAAGTAATTATGCTTCAATTGCTTTTTTAGGCTAGGTAACAGTTGTTTGTTGTTCGAATATGAGATGTGTTTGACAAATGCGTATCTAAGTAAAAAGTACTGCTTAACCGTACATTATTAATGTAGACGGTATGGATACACATAAGTAATAAAAGATACAAATATAATTATGAAACCTACAATAACACCATGTATAAAGTTAAACAGTAAAAGTAATAAAGTATCAATGATTTTGTCATGAAACCAGTTGAATATATGATTCTTAATGATCACCACGCTTACTACAGTAGTGTTGTCGTGATGTATGCAACCGAAATACAACAAACATGGTATACATGTTATAGGGTAAGATATAGTTGAGGGTATGTACATGTATTCTGCAGCCCGCACCGAACAAATTATATTAATCTTTACATACTAAGTAATGTTAACATCGCAAGATTAAGAGCGCACTTTAAGAACTGCATTTTATTTTACTTTTTATTGACCCTCTGGACGACTGATAAAGAAGAAAGTCGAATATCTCTAGAAATGACCGTGTTATCATCCACTGACTGCCGTGTTAGAAAATGCAACAAGCCTATTTACAATCAAAACGAGCCATTGTTTTACATTATATAAGAAATTTCAAAAACAACTGGGTCGACATCTCTGCTACTATTTTAGTTTAATGTGATTAATGTTGTCATAGATCCTCCTAAGGTATATGTAGATGATTGGGCAGTAACATATGTAACCATACCTAATGAATTAATCCATGTATAATTCAACACATGTGGAACTAACATCCCCATATTTATTCTAACCTTCTTCTATTTTTCTCACTGTGTCTACCGAGAAATTTTGAAATATTTAATAAACGTTAGTATTAGTAAACATTACCTTGACATCTGACAGAGAGAACCAACTGTCAAAGGTTTATCAGCAATGCGATAGTGCCGTAAAAGAACGCCCGATAACAATACGCTGTCAGTCATTGTGCGGGTGAGCATCGGCTGACATTGCCCTGCCCTGCCTGCCGAGGCATATCAGCTGTGTGCTGTGTGTTATCCGGACTCCAGCTAATAAAGACTGATATATGTGAATGCCTTCTGACAAGCCGACTCGTGCAATATCAGTCATAAATTAACTCTTTGTGAGCATAGACATTTCATATTTATTCATGATGGTCGAGATGTTTTACGAATGACGAATGCTAGTATAACTAAATCTGACAAATAGTGTAAAAGTGTGCGAAGAAGAAAGTTTGAACACAGAGTGCAACGACCAAATTAATGACCAATAATCTAAACATAAAGATAGTAGTATCGTTTGTATTTGGACATGGAACTTTTCAAATTAATGTGTATAAATGAACATGTGTCAATGTTTTCATAAACCCCATATTATTTGTTAGTTTATTGCCAATATTCATTTCGTCCAAGGTGGCTTAACATTCTTAAAGCGATACAGACGTCCACTTTACTTAACTTTTGCAGGTCTTCGTCCGAAAGCATGGCTAGATTTGGAGAGGACTTAAACGGCGTAGTTCATGGACAAAATGTAATGTCGAAATGCAGGTGCTAATTCAAATACAGTTGTGCCAGAACTGTTGTATCGTGTAAACCATAAAAAAAATCTTCTTCAACACAAATTCTGTATATATGTCGTAAATTAGTGTTTTGTTGCGTCGCTTATAAGCATATAGTACCCACACGCCACGTTATAAATTGTGAACCAAATGAATGCCAATTAATTACTTCTGGCCACTGATAAAAAATAGGGACTTGGTGTCAGATCATTCGAGGTCTGTTATTCACGGTCTTCGAGAATTCAATGTCCCCCGCTTCATTGTTGACAACAGAGCACCACTTATCAAGAAGCAGAAATTGTAAAGAGATGTCAAAAGACTGGAAATCATCGAGTCATATCTAGTTAGAAGCCGCAGATTATCCTATGCTCTCCTTATATGGCGTTTTTGAAAACTTATAATTATTACGGTCACGTGACCAGACAACCGGTGTCAGCCATTTGACTTTCTTGAGAACAAAGCCCGCTAATGGAGTGGTAATTCGAATGGACAGCGCGTTTCAAGACAGGCTTTTTGACAAATGTAGGATAATGAATACATCCATCGAGAGATGAATATCTTCAGTCCAATCAATTAACTTGAACCGGATACACAAACATGACAGCGTATAATAAACCTACTCACAAATTATTAGTCTATCACTTTGTGTTAAAATGGTTGGTCAATTCTTATGCGGCTTGGTTACGCATCACACCCTTTAAAAAAAATGAAGTTATACACAACGCTATCATTAATAATGATTTAAAATAATTATTCGCTCTCATTCTCCGAACATATATCGTTTAGTGGTTTGCCGTAGACAGCTTTCGTACTAGTGTATATTTATCGTTAGTAATCGTGATCATGCTCAGTATTCTGGAATAATTTATTAAAGTAACCACATATCATTTTGATGTTGAATGTTCTATAATAATCACATAATACAATCGTGCACGCATGAAATTTTTAGTGTTCCTATGTCAATTCCAAAGATAAAAAGATTTAGTAGAACAAACTCTGGGAAAATGTGTTAATATTTATTTAATATTCCAGTTTATTGTATTCGCAAGTTTACACACGATCGATGACCAGCAATGAACAATTATGTTAAACTTTATGTTTCCATCCAATACAAAATCATTTTCAAAGCACTGTTTGCTTGGAAGTTGTGTGCAGGCGCTAAACACATGAGGCGAGTGTCAACCTAGATGATTCCTTAGATATGACCGTAGAACCTGCCTCGTTTGTCGTGTTCTCGTTTGTCGTCCGCTGAGCGCGAGGAAGCGTCCAGACGACTTTTAGCGATGACGGTGGGGTTATCTTTCTCCACACAACGACACGTGTTTGCATAGGGTTTGCACGTCTTGTTTCTGCGTCTGCAACCGTTACAGCATGACTGCTGTGAAGCATACGTCAAATTTAGCGCCATCAGCAGAATGAGCACCACAGCGGTCAGCACTAGCTTTTCCTGAAATAATAATAATAATACGGTAATAATAATAATAATAATAATAATAATAATAATAATAATAATAATAATAATAATAATAATAATAATAATAATAATAATACGTGTTTTCAAAATGTATGTTCATATTGAATTTGTATTCATACAGTTCAAGGCTATGTTTAATTTCTTACTTTGCAATTTAATGATAAAAACCTAGTTGGTCAATTCACTGAGCACAACAAATGTTTCTTCCATGTTTGTTTGTCTTATGCCCCCACTTTCAGGTGGGGAGCATGCAGATATGACATTGTCCGTCCGTCCTTCCTTCTGTCTGTCGGTGTTTTTATGTCGCGCGTCACTCAAACAGTATTATTGCTAGAGGAATAAAACTTATACTAAAACCGGAGTTATTAACCTTTAAAACCTTGTAATGCTTGAAATCAAAGTGTCATTAAATAAGAATTATAATGGAGGCTGTGTACTCAGTGTTGTGATTTTGGAATCCCCTCATAAGGAGAAAATACCATACCCCTTGACTGGGTGTATCAAAAGTCTTGTTATTAACCATATCTATGAAAGTTAAGAGCTACTTATAAAATATTCTGTAAACTCAGACAATGATACAGTTGTCTCTTCAATATCGTGTTGATGATATTAATTGAACACTGTTTACACTAAAGTCACGCATACATACTTGCATTTATATCCATTATAATAGAAATGAAACACAAATTATTAAGAGAAAACGTACCATTGTTTCCGTAAACGACGAAGAATGCCAAATGCATATGAAAACGATTACTAGCATTTATATGAGAAAACATAAATACAGCAGCTGACATTATATACAACCGACTGGTATGCAGGAATAATTATCACATCGACCATGCGCGGTATTCTGGAATTTTGTTAATAAGTATGACTAACTGTATGTTAATTTACAGTTTAAAATACACGGACGAATACATTTCGCGCGAAGAGACCCTTATAACCATAACTTTTCTTAAAGGGACTTTTCACTGATATTCTTTTGTTTGTAAATGACATTGAATATGTTTACTAACAAATATGTAATGTTTTGAACAGTCTTAACTTTTTATAATAGCGAGAAGTAAAGTAGAATAAAAAATAGTGCCTTCCCTGGTATTGAAACCCGGGACCTTTTGAGGTAAAAGATAATGCACTACCACTGTGCCACTCAGGCTTTTGTACGTATAACCGAATCATAAACGATGTATTAGTAATCAACATATTTTCCAAATTTTCGAAGAATAGCATTACAAACGCGTTTAAACAGTTGTTTTTTTTTAAATCAGGAGTGTTACTTTGCTTGTTTAAACATAATAAATAATTCTTTTAGGAGTCCATGACAATAACAAGTATTTTGAAAATCATCATTTTACCAAACTGCAAACAATTCCCATTGAATGGCATTCATAGTCGAATTGATGTAAACAATACAAAAGAAAGGCCATGCGTTATGTTAGAAAGAGCTCGACATGATTCAAACTTCACTGTTCACACAACGGCCATCATTTAACCGGCAACTCTCCAGTTGAAGGTATACTGCCAACTGTCAAGGCCTCATCCTGTAGACTACAACATTCAAGCATAACATTGACTTTGTAGTACAAAAACATGTTTTTTTTTCCTACCGCAAGTTTAAAGAAATTCTTAATAAATAAGTCATGGCAAGCGCCCATACAGAAAATTGTGTCTATTGTGTCTTCAAATAAATGGGTTGAATAATTTAGAGTGTAAATCGTTTGATATTTGTTTTGTCTGGGTTAACAGTAAATTAGGCAATAACCAAGTGCTAGGATCGGATGCATCAATCAATTAATTTGAATTGTTACATGTGTGTAAACGTTTATAAACATGTTGATGGTTTATCTACGGAAGTCCTGGAGGTACAATTTGAGTTACATATTATTACTTTTTTTGGTATTACTTATGAGTTACTGTGTTGTTCAACCATTTTGAAAATCATCAGAAACAAAGACAAATCAATAATATATCCATCTTTTCTGTTTGTGCTTGTATTTTTGCAGGGTGTTGACAGCGTTTGCCCTCGAACATTTGCTTGTTATCATTAAAACACACAAACATACACAGATTGATGTATTATCCGAAATGCTTTAAAAGTTTAAAATGTTTGGCATTGTCGTATACGGGTTTTCGTTTCATTCGTAACTAGGTAACCTTTCAAAGTGATTGGTTGTTTTAACACAAATGTCTGGTCAACAAATCATACCGTAATATTTCAAGATGAGTCGGTTCGCATAATGTATCATTTAAACACCAATACCAACAACCATAATTTTGTTGGAATTGGTTTTGGCTTAAATTACTTCTGTCGCGTCATTTGCAATAACTATCAATTGTTTAAATATCCCGTCAGTAATGTAAAATGTATGCCAAGGCACGTGCAATGACTACAAGTTTCCGGCACACACTACAGATTAAAATAACATTTACATTGTTCTTGTTTTAAGGTTTGCTGAAATAGGGATGTTTACCATACACGCTTAAGGTTTTATGTTTAACACCTGGTCTGTTATTTCAAATGGAAACAAGAATTGACACCAATATTGCATGAATGCACTGCATGCTAACAAAAAACATTAATGTTAGATTTGTTTTATTTAAGTCTCTTAAATGTGTAATAATTAAATGTAAAGGTAATGCAGTCCTTTGATCTGTAATGCGTATATGTCATGCATGCTATACGCTATGTAGCTTTCGCAGCTGTTCTTAATGTCCTATTTTTGACTGTCGTTAAATACCATACTAACTTATACTCAAACAATTTACTATTGTTACATTTTGTATATGGATTTGAAAGATTTCTCTGTTCCGGTCCAAACACATTTGGATTGTCGACGTCATGACACGAAATATTTTCAGTACATCGAACCGAAATGGCAAGCATGTAGCTTTGGTGTTTACTTCAATGTACATATTCCCATATTAGTAATTGTGTTTGTTTATCGTTTTGCAGTTTCCAAATGCATAAAAACTATATTCTATGAAGAGACTACATAATATCGATCGATTGCGTGTATTATTAATCATCAATTTGAATAGGTTAACTGTTTTTTTTTTAAACATTTCTGTAAACATCTGTATAACTAACATTACAATATATATTGGTTCACCAATAAAGTATAACTGTGGCTGTGTGATATGCTAAGTATCTTTACAAAAGGCAGTCTTTGTACAATAATTAATGTAAGTACAACAGTTTTATAAATATTCCACAAAACTTCAAACGTTTGTGAACATGTCTCTTAAAGTCAATATGACAGGCATAGGCACATGTTGTATCAAATGTACCATAATGCTAAAAATACTATGCACAGTTATAAAATTGAAGACAAAATCTGCGAACGTGCATTTTTGTGTTAATCTTCCTGTACGCAATTTAACACTCTGAGCATATATTAGTATTGTTTAAACTCAGAAATGTATGTCTCTGGGTTAATCGTCAGTACTCAGACATAACATGGCATATCTGAACGATGTCCAGTTACAAATCTCACAGAGTACCTGTAGATTGGTGAAACCCATTGTCATAAACGTACGTGTACTCCAAATGGTTTAACTAGTAAAACATTTATGTTTTACTAGACGAAACCAGTAATGGATTTGAGTACTTTCGCGGTCACTGGAAGCGTTCGTATTATTATCCAGAATTGAATCATCATACAGGTGCCTACATTTACGAATATGTACTTTGCCAAAAAAAAGTGTACACTTCAAACATGTCAGATTATCAATAATAACCTTATTAAAAACCCCGTTGTACTAGACAGGCGATTTCATCGTGTGCGATAAGATTCCATCAGCTTCAATCTTTGTAAATCAGGGCGGCATAATATGGAAAAGCTTGATTGATGACAAGAACATCATTTCTCCAATAGACCCGGATAACAATGTCAAACCTAACTCCCGTTTGATGCATACCAAATTGATATTCATCTGTAGAACAGTCAATCAATTACGGGTTGCAATAATATGTCAGCGGCTGGATAAGTTGTTATGGCCATTCTGATGTACGTATGTAAAACAGGAGGTACAACTTAAATTGTATTCGGTTTCGTTGATATTATGGCGACGTCATTTGAGCGGTGCTCGATCGGCATCGCAATCAAATATTTAAAAAATTGGCCACACATTTTCAAACACGGACGTTTTTCTTCGATGCAATACAAACTCGCAGCGGTAACTTCCTCTAGCGGCTGATAGTAACCATTGACTTCACAAAATAAATCCTTTTGTAAGGCAGGATAATGGAAGTGCTAAAATTTCATATTCAGAGTCCACGTGAAAAGAGAAACAAAACACTTATTAAAACATCAATAACAACGAGCACATCTTATCGATCGATATCACGTGGTTTGTTGTAATGCCAGGGGTAACATTCTTCATCATTTGTTTAAAGATCACATAAAGATCAAGTGCAGAAATGCAATGTTGAACTTTTTTAAGATCAAAAGTATTCGCAAATACCTGACAAAAGATGCAACCGAAACCCTCGTTCCCTCCTTAGTAATTTCGCACCTTGACTATTGTAACGTCATTTTGTGTGGGATTTCTGACAGTGATTTAGCAAAACTACAACGAATTCAGAACATGTGCGCTAAGTTAGTTTTTAATCGCAGAAGAAGAGACAGTTCTTAGCAGGCACTCTACGATTTACATTGGCTGCCGATCAAAGCAAGAATTAACTTTAAGATTCTCACTTACATGTTCAGTTGTCATACAGGAAATGCGCCAACATATTTGATTGAACTGTTAACATCAAAAGTTCAACGACATCCCGCCAGATCATCAGAGTCCTGCATCGAGTGTTCAATAAACGCAAAATATTTAGTGACAGAAGTTTTAGCACAATTGGACCCAAACTGTGGAATAATCTACCCTTGAGTCTGAAACAACTCTCCTCCATTGACTGTTTTAAAAGAAATCTGAAAACGCATTTTTTTAAAGACTATTTCTCATTGTTTTAACAAGTCAATGAACTGTAAAAAAAAATGAACATTTGTGATAGTTAACTAGAAGATTAATATTTATCTGTATCTATATTATTATTATATATCTTAACTGGTTTTAAGGTATTGTGATATGACAATTTTAGTTTTTAGTTTCATATAATTTTTTTTTTTTTTNTTCTTGTTTAAATAATGAAATTTTATATAAAAAAAAATGAAACTCCAGCTGTATTAGCAGGAGAAAAAGCTTATCATCGATACGAGGTGTTTTAATTATGGAAAGCGATAAATCTCCAAAGAAAGAGGTCAAACGCACATCACAAACACATACAAAAAATCAAAAAAGAAATCTGGATCAACATCGAAAGGTCAATGCAAAGGATAGTTTTAAAATTTGTTTGTGTACAAAACATTTCACCCTCATATTTATAATTATATTATAATTGTTGATTACGTCTTACATGCTTGTCCTTTACCTTGTACTATCAAAAGTACTTTTTTAATCACTACTCGCTTAATTCTGTTCTGCCATTCGACCTTATGCGTTTGCATTGATGCGAGTACAAGAACGTGTATGGTTTTACAATCCAATCATAAACCAAAAGGTCGTGCATCCGAAATCGATATGCATTTAGCTGTGCGTTTGCCATGGTAAAGTCAGCGCGTCCCCTCAACCTCATTCAATATAAGAATGTTAATGAAGCAAATGCTTGCACAACCACGCACGCTTTTGAAACATTTAAAGATGATCTCGGTGACCCGGGACGTGGTTAAAGCATCGTGTGAGTATGTCATTAGAAAGTATAATTATTACGAAGGTTTAAATGTCGTCGAAAGCGCAGGCTGTGACGCAATTTTATTGATAATACCATAATATCATTTATTTTGAGTTCAACATCTGAGAAATATATGCAATGAATCTTTACTTATATTCTAGAATTAAGGGGTGTTGCGGCAGTTTATTTATCCGAGGATATATGTACACCTGAGGCTATAATCACAACCCAATATTTTTGTTATCAGAATCATCACAAATGACAGAGTTGGTTCATTATAGGCACAAAGGTCAGTGGTTCGATCCCATGTGCGGCTAACTTTTTTTACTTCTTTTTTTCTTTCTTTTATTTCATCCTTGTTTGTTTTACTGGAGCTCTTAAGTCCTGTTATTTACATTAATCAATTTAAAGCATTTAATCACAAACATGCCTAAATTTGTCAACAAGTCCCTGTAATTGATGATTAAGGTCGTGTTTGATATTGTATGGTCTTATGTTTGTGATTTAATATTGTATTATCGATGTGTTTTTTTGTAAGCCGTTATGATCACAGTTAAGATTGTAAGATAAATCTTATGTTTATGCATATCTCTAACAATCTATGTACCGGTACTTGGGTTTTTCCTAATGGCTGTATTTTATGAAATTTGACATAGACGGTAGGGACTGTTAAACAATAAAATCTCTGTTAAAAGTGGTAAATGATGTATCTTAGCTTATATAATATCTACATGTTGCCATTTCATAGGTTATTAATCATTTTTATGCAATTAGAGATTTTTCAGTTTTAGTGAAAGTACATGTTATAAAATGGTATATAAAATCAAAACAAGGCCGGTGACCCTATGTTTTTATATCATTTTTCATATAGTATTTGTATGTAGTTCTTAAATAAAAATTTTGAACAAAATCTATTAGATGGAAAAAAAACAGCAAAACTGCAGCAACACCCCCCTAAGATTAGCAGTGATAAATCAAGGATTTGACTATACACAGTTTATATTCAGAAGAAATCATATCGTAAAGCCTAAAATAGTTTTCATCAAGTTTACAACATGCAATCAAACCCAATCATATACTATATATATATATATTTATTTATTTATTTATATAAAAAAAACATTATTAAATTCATGCCACATACAAACACTCATCTTCAATGTTTATTTAGGGGTTCATATTTATCTGCGAGTATGATGTTTATTATTGTTTTGTTACATATCAGCAAACTTATGCCCATATATATTGTACGTCATACGTACGTAGCTAAAAATACCTATGACAAAGACTACCTTTTCCCTAACTGAGTTTGTTTACCTACGGATGTCAAATGTGGCCCTGAAAACGTTCACACCTGAATCTCATCATTCATAAAGTTTGAATAACATATTTATTTTATATTAGTAACTAAATTGTGTCTGGGTACACTGTACTAAACATATACTGATGGTAAATGAATTGATCACCCATTATGAAGAAATAAAAAATATTGAAGGCAAATTATTGTGCCATTAACACGATAAACACTATTTTAACCAAATATAATTATGAGAATGTTTTTTGTCTGAATACAATAAGATAAACATGGCGTTGAAATCAATCTCATTGTAGCCATCATCTCAAATCAGTGTTAAGTGATAATGTTTGAATTCTAAGAAGCTTTAACGAGATACATTAAAATCCCTAATTGCCTACCTTCCTACCATGAATAAATGTCATTGAACTTGGACAAACATACGCGTTCAGATCCTCAGTAGTCTGACAATTCTATTTTTGTCACATTCTGCGGGCGTTTCATAAAGCGAACGTAATGCTATTACAGCTTTTACTAACAATTAGTAACTTATGTACATTAGATGACTGTATAACAACACAAAATAAGTAACATTGAAGTATTTGTTGTTTGAAACAGTCGCCATCAGTCGCTCGAGCGACTCATGGACTCTGACTCTTATCAGGCAATCACATTGCTTTTGTCTGTCAATGTTAAGACATAATGCCTCGGGCTGTCTCGGAGGAGCGGCGTTGTGTGTGGCGAGCGCAGAACGTAATTTATGGCATCGCAGTCGGCAGTTATCATGTACTAATTCAATCGTTGTTGAAATAACTTCCAACTCAAGGCTGTTGAGGTGAAATTCTCTGTTCACATAGTTTTCTCTCAGATGAAATCGCCAATCAATAAGAACTGAACTCACATCTGGCAGTAAATAGATTCAAAATGGGCTTAAATTAGAACGTTAAAGATGAGTGATGCAATTACATGGAGTCGCATTACGTGGTTGAGCATACTTGATGTAGTCTCATCCTCACCTTCTCGTTTGTCTGAAGTTTATCTTGACTTTTGCCGCTAAATTCACGCGCGTTTGACGTCATGATTCGACAGTGAACTATATATTACACCTTTAAATGCAAATGTAAATATATTTCTAACCATGAAACGTGCATTTGCATACGTCGATTACAATTAACGCCAAGCAATGTGGAAATAATTATGTTATCTTTCCCATGGAAAAATATTTTAACAAAATTGGTTTAATATCTTTCCTGTCCAACAGGTTCGCGTCACGGGTCCGATAGAGACGGCATTTATAATTAATTTACGACTGCTGTCCGGTTTGATCTGAAATCACCAAAGATTTAGGAGCGCAAGTAATGCATGCATGAAAATGTACAAGTCTTTGCAGAAAGGGTATTATATACACGGTGTTGCCAGATTTATGAAATCATTTGGATGAGATCTGAAAGATTTTAGGCATAAACGTTTTGCAGATGTGAAATGTTGACTGAAATTAAGACCCATGACGTCCGGTTCTGCTTGCTTCTGTGTGTACCACACCGTGAGCCATTTTAAGAAAATTGTTGGAAGTTAGGAATTAAGAATTTACAAAAGTAATTTTGCTTCAATTGCTTCTTTTAGGCTAGTTAACAGTTGTTTTTTGTTCGAATATGAGATTTGTTTGACAAATGCGTATTTAAGTGAAAAGTACTGCGTAAATGTTCAGTATGTATGTAGACGGTATGGATACACATAGGTAATAAAAGATAGAAGCATATAAAACATACAATAAAACCATGTATAAAGTAAAAAAGTAAAAGTAATAAAGTATCAATGATTTTGTCATAAAACCAGTTGAATATATGATTATTAGTGATCACCACGCGTACTACAGTGGTGTTGTCGCGATCTATGCAACTGAAATACAACAAACATGGTATACATGTTTTAGGGTAAGATATAGTTGAGGGTAAAGTACATTTATACTGCAGCCCGCACCGAACAGATTATATTAAAATTTACATACTAAGTAATGTTAACAGTGAAGATTAAGAGCGTACTTTTACTACTGCATTTTATTTTCCTTTTTATTGACCCTCTGGGCGACTGATAAAGAAGAAAGTCAAATATCTCTAGAAATGACCGTGTTATCATCCACTGACTGCCGTGTTAGAAAATGCAACAAGCCTATTTACAATCAAAACGAGCCATTGTTTTACATTTTATAAGAAATTTCACAAACAACTGGGTCTGCTACTATATAAGTTTACTGTGATTAATGTTGTCTAAGATCCACCCAAGGTATATGTAGATGATTGGACAGTAACAGCTGTAACCATACCTTATGAATTAATCCATGTATAATGCAACACATGTGTAACTAACATTCCTATATTTCTTATACCCTTCTTCTATTTTTCTCACTGTGTCTACCGAGAACTTCAAACATTTAATAAACGTTGGTATAAATATACATTACCTTGACATCTGACAGATGGAACCAACTGTCAAAGGTTTATAAGCAATGCGATAGTGCCGTTAAAAGAACGCCCGATAACAATACGCTGTCAGTTATTGAGCGGGTGACATCGGATGACATTGCCCTGCCCTGCCTGCCGAGGCATATCAGCTGTGTGGCGTGTGTTATCCGGACTCCCGCTAATAAAGGCTGATATATGCGAATGGCCTCTGACAATCCGATATGGGCAATATCAGTCATAAATTAACTCATTGAGAGCATGCACATTACACATGAATACTTGATGATTGGGATGTTTTACGAATGACGAATGGCTGTATAACTAAATGTGATAAATAATGTTTAAGTGTGCTTAGAAAGCTTGAATACGGACTACAACGACCAAATAAATGACCAATAATCCAAACATAAAGATAGTAGTATCGTTTATATAAGGACATGGAGCATTTCAAATTAATGTGTATAAATGAACATGTGTATTTTATCATTGACCCCATATTAACTGTTAGTTTATTGTCAATATTCATTTCGTCTATGGTGGCTTAGTATTCTTTTAGCGATAAAGCTGATCTTTTGCATGTCTACGTCAGAAAGCACAGACAGATTTGGAGAAGAATAAAGCGGCGTAGATCATGGACAAAAGTTAATGTATAAAAGTACAAGTTAATGTAAACACAATTGTGCCAGTCATGCTGTAAAGCGTAAACCATTTAAAATTCTTCTTCAGCACACATTCTGTAGATATGTCTTCCCTTAGTGTTTTGATGCGTCGTATATGAGAATTGAGCATCCATGCGCCATGTTGTGAATTGTTAACCAAATGAATGTCAATCTGCAACTTCTGTCCGCTGATATGATACGCATTTAGTCTATCGGAAGGAAATAACAGTTTAAATGCATGCTATACCAACTATTCGTTAATAGTATTATACATAGTCTTGTCTCATCCGCAAAAACTGTGTTTAATATTAATGAAGTGATAGACTTACTTTATGACTAGTTTGTTTAATGAAATTATTGAAACAATACATCTCCAAGAGACAAATTAATTAATACAGCACCCAATGGAAATATAAATAATTTATCTTTATATACATATCTATATATCAATTTCAAAATTAGTATGAACTATGAATTTAATTGAGTTATTATTCAAATTGGTATATTAAATTTGTTAACCTTCAAATCTTTCTGCCATATTCCTTTAAATACACGTATTTGCTCCATATTCAGGTAGGATATTGTGTGACAGCGAACGTTTCTGGCGACGCTTCTATAATTTGAGGGAATAGTACATGGTGTAAAAGTCTACGTTGGTATAAACTTGTTTCAAATACAGAAGCATAATTCCATATGCAATTATGAGTACTTCATACTTGGTTTACATTGTTATATGTCATACTCTAACATAACATGTGTCAATTACATCGAAAATAACCTGATACATACTGTAGTAGAAGTATTGTTTCTTGTGTCGCATTATGCATAATAAACCAACCGCCCAATGTGTCTGGTTCCTGTAATTCTTATGACGAGATGTGTCATAACTGCCAATTTAATACTTGTAGAGGACCAGACTAATTCATATTGTATTCACCATTTGTTGTAAGCTTTTGGTTTGAATGAAAATTGCAATAATTTATTATTGATGTAATGTGCACGTTTCACGTTTAACAAAGGTTTACATTTATTTATTAATAATAAGGCTAGACAATGAGATTAAAAACCTTTGAAGAACTCTGTTGGACCAGATTACAAATGGATTTATAGTTATATGCATTGGCACTCATTAATCTAACATGATAACTGTACGATTTAAGTTAAGTTTTAGTTGTTGGTTCCGATAAGAAGTATATCAAAATGTTAGCATTTTGGTGTTTAAAATGTATGAATGTCTCTATTAAAATTCTACTAAAATGCTTATCATAGGAATTTATGTTATATACATTTAAGACATTTATTTAATGTATTAACGCTTACATGTATAGTGCATTAGCTCTTAAATGCTTTACTCTCATATAATCGATTGACAATTTGATGTAAAACTTGCTTACCGGGGTAGTTTGACGTGTACTATAAAATAAATATAATTTTAATAGTTAAGTTGCAATAAGAGTAATAACCGATGGGACAAGTTTGTCTTCATATTCATAGTTTAGAGTTTCTTGAAAACATACTTATGTGTGAAAGTAAACACTCCATTTTCACCGAGTATATACTTTTGCATCGGAAAGATTTAGTTACGTGTGCTGTCTGAATGCAAAATCCACGAAAATCCAAATGAAATACTAGTAATAATTGCGTGTCATTGTTTAGCTTTCAAAACGCGATTGCCCGAAGGCTATCACGTGAAGATTATCACTAAGAGATATGATTTTGAAACGGTTGGGGCAATGGGAAGAATCGTCTGTTTCAGAAAGTGCTTGATTAATTATTTCTCTTTCTGGTAAATATTAACCCTCTTCGTTCCCACATCATCATTAATGTCTACATAAATATTACATACGTATGGACACAGATGACGCCAATCAAGAGAAATATTCCCGTCCATGTCTGTTTAACACAACGCAACATAAATATCTTTTATATCGACATAAAATCTTCCCTGGGAAATTGATAGACATAAAAATGCATTTTCATTTTTTTGCATAAAGGACCCAACGAGTTTTATGACATTCGCCCGTTTAGTAGAGAGGCGTATCTACTCGATATTTATAACGTTTGAAGATGCTTTCTAATATGTTTTTCATTAATAGGGCGCTTCGTAGTCTTAAACTCCTTTGTGCATGTGGCATATGGGCATTATTAGCTTTTTTCATATGAAAACAGCAAATAATTATTTCGGTTTTAATGGCAACAGAGTATTTAGGGACATTTGATTAAGATTAAAGCGATATCGACATGGAATGGTTCACAGCAATGTCTATTAGCGTTAAACACGTTTATAAACATGATTACTCGTTAATGATGAATGTGGGTTTGCACTCTAAAATCAAGTAAAGAGCAGAAGTCATAAAATGTTCTTTGTCTGTTTAGGGTCATCGAAAGGTGGTCAAGGGTTTTAGGGTCACCGGAAAGGGATTTTTATGTCAGATGTTTATTCATAGGGGCTTTTGAGGGATGCAGGTGAAATCATGTGACCATGAGATTTGGTCTGTCACAGATGTCCAATAATGTGAAAAGCATTGACTTCTCTGCAGGCTTTACTCCCACGAAGTGCTGGCGAGCTTACATATAAATTACCGTCCCTTCATGTCATGTAAACCTGCCGGAGTTGTCTCGCGTGCATTCCGTCATTGTAATGTAGCAATAACGACATGTAAGGTATTTAACTTAAAAAGTATTGTAATATTTTATTTTATTCTTTCGCATCGTAGCCTTTACTTATTTCATCCTTTAGCATGCAGCAACCAATACAAATGACAATAATAATAATAATAATGTATGATTAATTTGTATGATGATATGTCACCTTAATCATCAGCAACAACATAATAACAACAGCAGCTGCTGCATATGCAACATTCATCTGTTAAGGAACGAGAGAAAAAGTCAGCAATCACCAGTATTATAATAATCATCATTCCTATGGTACGAAAACCTTACACTTGTCTCCCTTAGACAGTTTGGTAACATAATTATAAAGAGAATATGTCTGTCGCGCACTTAAAATGTCATCAAGTACTAATCACTATATACATCACGTACTAACGAGTTTTGACAAGGCGTGATGTCACACTCGGGGTCAAATTACACAAACATCATCAAACGGTATAGAATGACATGCTCAAAGACAACGGTAGTCGAGCGTGAATTTTGAATATAAACGCGCTTTAAATTGTATGTCACCTAAAAGCAGGTTCAATTTGAAGGACACAATAAATCATTTAGCGTTTAGCTGCGATGTTTGAATATAGCAGACGATAAAATATGTATTTTGTCCGTGAACAAAGCGACACCGGACACCTGTCCTTTGTACGCCTATCGTTTACTTGTCTGACAGTCTGTCAAATGACATGAGTAAAAACTGCGCGACATTTCGAGTTTAAATAAATATGCATTAACATGATTAAATAACAATTATTTAAGGAATAGTTGTGTGTCTTTGAAATGAATAGTATCGGAGGAACACGGGTGTAGAAGTTAATTAAACCTTTTTCTTTGATTGTAGATGAAGAGGTGAATGTACGCTGGCTGAATTGATTGGTAATGCAATGCTTATACGCCGTCAAACGCGTAAAATTGCTTAAAATATTACCATTTTCGATACCATTTCAATAGTATACATTGTGAAACTTCAAAACGAAAATCAAATATTTGTAATTCTGATGAACCTGGATTTTTTTAGATAATCAACAACCATATTTCTTTGAAAATTCTGACGCGACCACACACACGGCACCAGTCAACAAATACCATGCGGACTATTCCTTGATGTCAGATTGACTGAACACCATTTAATATAATTAATATTTCATAGACCTGGTCCACTGGGTGTCGTCCTTCCCCCACCACTCAACGCGACGGACCGTGACCCTCGACGGCGCCGGTAATTATAATTCATCTGTTGCTGATGCGGGCCGCGGCACGTGACTATTTCAAGAACGCCTGTCAATAGAGATCTGCGTTTTATATGAAACGATGCACGTAAAAAGTGTATATGGATTTTATTGCGATCTTGTGGTTATGGGTTTGATACGGGTGCCTTCCCTGTAACTTGCTGTGAATCATAACCATCATGTAGATCTACCAAATAATCTAACATGACAACGAACAAACAAATAAAGAAGTCACAGAACTGAAAAGTAAAGTTCGCTTAAAGTCATTGTAGGATATGTTGTCAGATCAAATACGAATCTAAATAATTGTAGCGTTATCGTTGAATATCTGCACGTAAACCACTACATTTCGTTCTAATTCGATGTTAATTAAACACATTTGACTAACGTCGTCGCGATTGTATTTCTACGCATCAGAACTGTATCAACAGAAACTACAGCTGATTGTTATTATTATTTCTAAGTTCGTAGACTATAAAATAAAGGACATTAAAAGACAAGAACAATAAGTTGACCGTTCGCTTATACACGGGTAAATTTTATAAGTAACTAAGACATAAACACACATTTCTCATTACTGTTGTTTTTGTTTTTTTTGCCTTGTTACCTGTTTTGGGGGCATACAATTTGAGATATAAAAGTACGCCGTTTTTGGAACGAAACTGTTTCCAGCATTGTTCTCTGTTATAACGTTGTAATTCCGACATTTGGTGGCAGACTTCTGACCCATGAGTAATAGGTGTTTTCAAAAGTTTACATTCAATAATGGTACAAATCACTTCGTATGTATATTGGGCTTAGAATGTGTATTTTGGTCGGGTAAGGTCGAAGTCAGCTATTGAATGTTCTTAACAATGAAAGCGCCCCTGACGCTACAGACAGAAGAATATACGTAATGAATTAATGTTACATGGAACAAAATATGCCCCTCAATACATTCAATATTTATATGCATATAGACTAGACTTATTGGTTGAAACTGGTTCTTTTCATCCCAAATGAATACAGAACAAGTATATTATTCGCGTAGGCTTAAATTTTAATAGAAAGCATAAAAATGTACAAAACTAGCGACCCTTTGAGAGATACACGCCTATCATCGCTCTCAACTGTAATTGATTGAACCAACGTTTTGCTATGCATTTGGTATGCATCAGGACGGGATTTATGCCTGAATAAAACTCAATCACAATGTCGTCGTTCTTTATGGTAAATGAGCCGTATATCATCCATCTTCTGGATTTTCAACTGGACGTGCGCTCTATTTTACATATTTGACGGTTTACGATCTCACATAATTCCCATGCCAGCTCCTCTACTAAAAGGTTAACACGTAACCGAGAACTGTCAGTGATCTACCAATAAACATTTTATAACGTTTATTTATAGACTTTTAAAATAGTTAGTATTTTATATAAAACTGAACACTCATACCTGTTACACGTCTAAATAAAATAATATTTTCTTAATATGAACATGATTATTGTTTGTATGGTTTATTTGGACTTCTGTTCTCAAGAACTGTGATTCGTCTATGGAAAATAATTTATATTGATGCGTGTTTGTGTTTTCCCTAGCAAATATTACATCTTTGTATGTCCTGGTAGCAAAATGCATAATAACTGTAAAGGATTGTCTTTTCAAAGAAAAAATATATGCCTGTTACAAGTATACATGTATAGTCCATTTAATCTATAGATCTGTCTTTACAGTAACGTACATATTTTTTAAATGAGTACGATTACTAAAATACTGTTCATAATAGAAAAATCCGAACTGTAGAAATAATGCTCAAAGTGTTAATAGTTCAGCTTATACACCAGGCTACATGGTATCTTTTCATTTAAACAATTTTTGTTTTCGTTCTATGTTTAGATGTTAATAAAATGCAAAGTCTTACTATATAAGTAAATCAATAGCCCCATTTCTATCTTCCTATTTAACACTATTAAGAATAAAATGATTTTTATACTCTATTTGGAAGCGGTAAAATGGGCCAATTGAAGATTGCGCACATAATTAGAAAAAATAGATTGCTGTAGCTTCATAAGATCCATAATTAATTATTGATTCTATAATTTCAGATCAATCTCTTCCTGTCATGGGACCTGCCAACCATAGTACTGTATACATCCAATAAAATTGTATACATATTTACATATTTATGTATGTTTTTTGTTGTTTTCCATGGTGTTGTTCTTTTTTTCTAGATACTTTTCCAGTAGTATCACTGTGCTTTATTATTATTACATGTACACTTTGAGGGCATGGTATATAGATGTTCGCATAATTAAATTTATGCGGTTGTTCATTATGTATAGATACAATTCCAGTAATATTTTTGCTTTTATTCATTATTACATTAGTATCACTGTGCTTAGTTATCATTACACTTTAAAGGCATGGCATCTAGATGTTCGCATAAGTAAATGTTTGTGGTTGTTCATTATGTATAGATACCTTTCCAGAAATATTAATATCACTTTGTTTACTTATTATTACATTTTAAAGACATGGGATATAAATTTTTTGTTCATTAAACTTACTTTACAAAATGACTAGCAATCTGAACATTCTTTCTTTAAACTGTAGGGGATTAAATGGCAAACTAAAGATGCTTAATGTTTTTAATTACTTAAAAGAGTTTAATGCTAATATATATTGTCTGCAGGATACGCATTTTACCCCCGATATGTACAAAACTATTTATTCAGAATGGGGATCTTAATGCTTTTTAAGCTATGGTTCTGCTAATTCTAGGGGAACAGCTTTTTTTCATATCCAATAGCACAGATTATAAAATACATAACTCTGTTGCTGATTCCAATGGTAATTTGTGTGCAATTGTTGATATTTCTGTTAGTGAATACCGCTTTACGTTGCTTACTTTATACGGGCCAAACATTGACTCCCCCTCATTTTTACTGATATCTTTGTAACTATTGAAAGACTTGAAAATGATTCTTTTATCATATGTGGCGATTTAAACCTTGTTATTGATCCTGTAATAGATTATTATAATTACAAAAATACTAATAATCCTAAGGCTCGCAATAAAGTATTAGAATTAATCAATTGCTACAGTCTTGTAGATCCCTTCCGACGTGTTAATCAGTAAAAAAAAAGATTTACATGGTGTAGAACAAATCCAATTCAACAGGCTAGGCTGGATCTATTTTAAATTACATCTGCTTTTTTGCAACACTTTAAATCCACTTAAATTGAACCAAGTCTTCAATCAGATCACTCAATAACTACTTTAAACATATCTTTTAGCAACTTTTCTCATGAATCAGGTCTTTGGAAACATAATAATTCTCAACTGTCAGACATTGTGTATGTGCAGAAAATAAACAAAACAAAAAATGATGATATTAAACTACAATATGCACTACCCATTTATAATCATCAAAATATAAATGAAATTCCTGACAGTGAATTACAGTTTACTATTAGTAATCAACTTTTTCAGAAACTCTGCTTATGGAACTAAGAGGCAAGTCTATTTCATATGGGTCTTATATAAAAAGGGAAACAAAACTTATAGAAAGCAAATTATAAAATAGAATTAAGGAGTTGGAAGAAAAAAATTCAAAGAGAATATTGAAGAATTAGACAATTTGAAATCTGAAATAAATACTATTCAGAGCACACAATTAAAAGGATGTATGATAAGATCCAAATTTAAGTGGACTTTACAAGGTGAAAAGCCATCTTAATATTTTTGCAACCTAGAAAAAAAACAATGCAATAACAAAAACAATATATAAACTAAAAATGATGATGATAGTGAAATAACTGGCCAAACATGTATCCTAAATACAATAGCACCTTATTATCAGTCTCTTTATAAGCAAAAACATGAATGTAGTGCTGATAACTATGTAAAAGGAATTAATTGTCCAAAATTAAACCAGGCTGAGTCCATTTCAATTGAAGGTATCATAACTTAAAAGGAAGCTACAACAGTTTTAAAAAATATGTCAAATAATAAAAACCCATGAAGTTCTGGCTTCAATGCAGATTTTTATAAAATGTTCTGGAAACAAAAAGATACCTTTGTTGTCAGATCCTTAAATAAAGCTTTCAATTGTGGAAATTTATCTATAACGCAAACTCAAGGTATCATAACCTGTATTCCAAAGGGTGATAAATGTAGGCTTTTTATACAAAATTGGCGCCCTATTACTCTTTTAAATACTGTTTACAAAATTGCCTCTGGTGTAATAGCTAATAGATTTAGATGATTTTTTTGGACAAGCTCATTCATAACGACCAGACTGGTTTCATTAAAGGGAGATACATAGGGGAAAATACAAGGTTAATTTATGACATTTTGCACTATACTGAAGAAAATGAGATCCCGGGTTTACTTCTCCTAACAGACTTTTAGAAGGCGTTCGATTGTCGTGGTCCTTTGTACAAAAATACACTTTCTTTTTTTTAATTTCGGTCGAGTCATAGAGCGCTGGTTTCATATTTCTATAAAGATTCTAAGTCGGCTGTTTCTCAGTGTGGTTACTTATCTTATTTTTTCCCTATTGAAAGGGGCTGCAGACAAGGAGATCCCCTCTCATGTTATATTTTATCCTATGCGCTGAAGTTTTGTCACTTGTATTGAGTGATAACAAGAATATAAAAGGTATAACACTACATGGAATTGAACATAAATTTCCCCAGTTTGCGGACGATACTACTATTTTATTAGACGGTACTGATCAGTCCTTAAACGAAACACTTAATGTTATACAAGAGTTTTCAAATATTTCAGGTCTTAATGTTAATTTTGATAAAACAAATGTTGTATGGATTGGCAAGAACAAATATAGTTCTTATACCATAAAAACAAAATGGAAATTAAACTGGATGCAAAACAGCTGTTAAATGCTTGGAGTAAATTTCCATGTTGACATGTCAAAAATAGTTCAAATAAATTACAATGAAAAAATTGTTGAATGGAAAATATCCTAAAAAAATTGGAAAAGAAGAATTTAAACACCAATTGGAAAGATTGTTATTGTAAAAACACTTATTGTTTCATTATTCAATCACTTGTTCATATCACTGCCCAACCCACCCAATACCATTTTAAATTCAATAAAATCTGCAATCCTGACTTTTATTTGGGACGGGCAAAGGAAAAAAAAGTTTACAACTATAGTAAAAGAATATAATGAAGGAGGTTTAAAAATGATAAATTTTGATGCATTTATTCCAGCATTGAAACTTACCTGGTTACAAAAAATTCAATCCTTTAGAGAAAATTGGATATATATGGCACAACTGTATTTTTATACTTACAAACTTTTTAATTGCAGTTATCATTATGCTTTAAATATGTCTGACAGAATTTCAAACCCTTTTTGGGTAGATGTTTTAAAAAGCTTTTCACTTTATTGTAGTAAATTTGAAGTAAAAGCAGAAGAATTGTTGTATTATCCACTATTTTATGATCCAAATATATTGATAGGAAATAAAAGTTTTGTCTTTAAGTCATGGTTTGATGCTGGAATTCACTGTATAGGTGATATATTAAAAAATGTAAGCTTTATCTCTGTTGATGAATTAAATGATATTTACTATTTGAAAATAAATTTCATTAATTATATAGGGGTGACCAGAGCAATAGATAAATTTTTGAAAAAAAAAATGTATACCCTATCCTATCCAACAAATTATCAAACCCTTTTTGCCCCCATTATTACAACTAATATTAACAAAATGAATCTGGAGCAAAAAGACTATACTCAATTTTAAATAAAAAAACAATGATCAACCTTCAGTTAAAGCAAAATGGGGTATAAAACTCAATACTATAATTAATGAAAATGAATGGAACTGCATTTTTGAACTACCCTTTTTAATAAAAAATGATGTAAAGGTACAATGGTTCCAATACAGAATAATTCATAGGATACTTGAAACAAATTGTCTTTTGAACAAAATGAAAATAACTGGTGATCCAGTATGTACCTTTTGCAAACAAAGTGAGGAAAATTTAGAACATTCATTCTGGGAATGTTAGATATCTAAAGCACTTATTGATGAAATGTTACCAGGTCAATCTTTTCCTTTCATTAACAGGACAATTTTTCTCCTTGGATATTTGACAAAGTCTGCTAGTGCCATAAACAATGTTATTTTGTTTATAAAGCTATACTTATACAAATGTAAAATTAATATATGCATTCCTAGCATAGCTCTAGCCAAAAAGTACATTAAGTACGAGTATGATAACTTGAAAAAAAAAATCAATTTCAAAAAATAATTTAGAATCTATTGTTATTGAATGGGAACTATTTACTGTTATTGTCTCACAAACTTAGAATTTAAACTTGATTATTGTTGTAGTTTGTTTAAAACTACTAATGCATTTTATTGTTTCGCGATGTCTTTTCGTGTGTTATTACAACTTCTACATCATTGTTTGTCTTTACTCATTGAAACATGTATATATTTACTTATACGCACCTAGTAATGTTTATATATATATACATGTATGCCTTTTTCATCTGAAAGTACTATTTATACATCCATGTTGATCTATACTTACTGGAGAATGTCACTTTTTTCTTCTTCTTTATTCTTTAATTGTTTCTTCAACACAAAATTACATGCATTGGATATTTAAGAATTTAGATAGCTTGAATCTAATTATTGCATATTACATTATTGCATATGTTATTTTGTTCATTACCGATTGCATTACATGGCTATGTTTTTGCTCATAATTGAATATGTATTTGTTGGCAATCTCAAAACAAAATGTGTTGAAAAAAAAAAAGGTTAACATGTACAATAAATACATATTTAAATATATTGTGTTAAGCAACAAGTCAATTCAATGCACCTTTCCAGTCTAACTCCCGCTTACTTAGGACACTCTCCACTGTAGGAGTATCTGCTCCATTAATTGCATCTGAAAGTGTATCGTCTGATATTTGTTTTTTTCTGCGTTAACCGTTAATTGGGGAATAACCAAGTCCTAGATACGGATGCAATAATCAATTAATTTAAATTGTTATATTTTTGTAAACGTGTATTTACATGTTGATGGGTTTCTACGGAAGCCCTTATGTTTAGTTTTGCGTTGAATGTACATGTATTTTGTTTTGAATTGTATATACAATTGATCACTAGACTTAAATAAAAGACGAAATGATGTTAACCAGTTTTTTTTTTACTCTCATCGTTTATTTAAATTTGTTATTGGTTGTTGTGTCGCGGATGTCTGGTGAACGAATCATATCGTAATTTTTCAACATGAGCCGCTTCGCATGACTTACAATTGATCTCGATTAGTTTTCATCATTGACATGCACTCAATTTTCAATGACAAGTGATGGCTACGGCATAACACATTGCATCTTTATTCAGACACTATTAAGACAAAACATGATAAACATTATGATGTTTCAATAACCAAGCCATACATTAAATGGTACCTAAATGAAATGGTAGCGCGTTGAAATTACGTCAACAGTGTGTCATCAATCAGGCGACTGCACGTCACATTTTCTTGATTAACCGAAATGGAAATTGGCAATTTGCAAAAGATATCATTTGCCCTTTTAAATATCTGGTGTCATTAATTAATTACTTATCAATGCAAAAAAAACGTGAGTAAATTGAAGCGAGAAAGTGATGTTTGTATATAATAAATATTGACTTGTGATGACATCGTCTTATTGCAACAGATTACAGCGATTATTGGATGGTCACGAACTATATCTGGAATGCCAGATTCTTTACTTCTCAAACAATCTTCAACCCGGTATCATTCAGATATCTATTTACTAACTGTCTTGATTGATAATTGCATCATTTCAATCAGACAGTGTGAAACAATTAATGGTCAAGGCTTTTTGACTCTTAAAAGAATACGCTTAGAATGCATATCGTTAAGTTTCATGCAAACATACCAACAACCATACCAACACGAGTTCTGTTTGGAAAAGCTTCTTGCTTAAATAACTAACTTCCGTCGCGTCATTTGCAATAACAATCAATTGTTTAAATATTTTGTTAGAAATGTAAAATGTCTTCCAAAGCACGTGAAATGACTACACGTTTCCTGCACACCATAACGATTAAAAATGACATTGATGTTGGTCTTGTTTTTATGTCTGCAGCAATATGGATGTTTTTCATACACGCGTAGGGTTTTATGTTTTACACCTGTGGTCTGTTATTTCAACTGGATCGGGAAAGAAAACAAAAGTTGACAGAATTATTGCATGAATGCGTTGCACGCTAACATAAAACATAAATGTTGGATTTGTTTCATTTAGCTATATGTAATGTGTTGTGATTGAATATAAAGATAATGCATTCTTTTGATCTGTAATGCGTATATGTCATGCATGCTATACACTTCGTAGCTTTCGCAGCTGTTCTTAATGTCCCTTATTTTGATTACTTTAAATGTCATATTAACTTATACTAAAACACAATACTTGTACTAGTTTGAATTGAAAGATTATTATGTTCTGGTCGAAACATATTTGTATTGTCGACGCCATGACACGGAACTATTAACAGTACACAGAACAGCGATAACAAGCATGTAGCTTTGGTTTTTACTTGAATGAACATATTAACATATTTGTATATTTTTAGTAGTTCAATGTCCATGTCCATAGAAACGATATAGGAGGAAGAAACAATATAATAACGATCGATTGATAGCATTATTTATCATCTATTGGAATTGGTCAACTGTTTAAAACATATGTGTTTAATATGTATAACTAACATTACAATATATTTTTGTGTTAACCAATGAAGTATAAAATTGTGTGGCTGGCTAGTTATCGTTAAGAAGGTAATATGAAGTCTTTGTACAATATTTTTCTTGTAAGTGCAACATTATTATACATATCCCACAAAACTTCAAACCTATGTGAGTCAGTTGTCAGTATGAAACACATATGCACATGTTGGATCAAATATACCATAATACACGCCAAATGTACCATAATACACAAAACATGCTACACGCAATTTTCGAACATTCTTGCGCAAATCTGGCTGTAAGCAAATTATTACTCTGACAGAACATGAACTAGAAGGGTTAAACATCAGAAATGTATGTCTCTTCAGACAAAATGATAGTATATCTGAACGAAGTCCAGTTACAAATGAGGACCTGTATGTTGGTGAAAACCATTGCCTTAAACCTTCTTTCACTCTAAATGCTTGAGTGACCAGTACAAAATAGTATTTTTATCAGACGAAACAATTGATGGATTTGAGGTTTTTTGCGGAAACTGGACGCGTTCGTATTTGTTATCAGAATAGAATTATCATACAGGCGCATGCATATACGTAAAGGTTGTACTTTGCCAAACAAAACACAACAAGTGGGCAGGTCAAACTTGTCTGATTATCAATAATAAACTTATTAACAATTCCTGTGTACCAGACAAACGATTTCATCGTTTGCGATAAGATTTCATCAGCGTCCATCTTTGTAAATCAGGGCGGCATAATATGGGACAGGTTGATTGATGACACGAACATCTTTTCTCCAAAAGATCCTGGATTACGCTGTCAAACCTAACTGCCGTTTTGATTCATACCAAATTTAAATTCATCTGTAGAACAGTCAATCAATTACGGATTCAATATGTTGTTAGGTTGTTATATACATTCCTAAACGTATCTAAAAAAGAAGGATTTTTTATCTGTATTACGTTGCGTTGTTTTTATGACGACGTCATTGGAGCGGAGATATGTACCACTAATCTAAAAATAGACCACACATTTTAGAACACGGACGTATTTCTTCTATAAAATACAAACTCGTATCGGTAACTTCCTCTAGCGGTCGATAGTGACCATTGACTTCACACAATACAATCGTTTTGTCTGGCAGGATAATAAAAGTTTTGCTAAACTTTTATATTCGGAGTCCACGTGAAAAGAGAAACGAAACACTCATTAAAAGACCAATAACCACGAGCAGATTTTATCGATCGATTCACGTAGTTTGTTTTAATGTCAGGGGTATCATTCTAGTTATAATAATGTTTTTTAGAATTGATGAATATGCAATTGTGAGAAATTGTAATCATGGAACTGAAATGTATCGATATGTAAAATAACTTGCTATATAGCGATTCATGCAATAGACTTGTGTTGCACTATGACGACATATGCTTATTTATAATAAACCGTATATAAAATATTGTTGTTATTTTACATATAACAAAACAAAAGTCTACTGTTAGCTTCTTGTCTGTACATGCAACGGACTCTACCAAGAGATGTCCATGGTTGTGTTTGCTGCGCATGAACGAGGGCCCTACATTTTTTTATTTAATTCTATTTCTGGGATTTGGTCTTACCGTTTTTAGTTAACCCATCTACATCGATTTGTATATTTGAAGCAATTTATGCGTTAAATAATTATGTTCGGTACACACATCTGAGAGAGAGAAACCCGTTTACACATCCAAATGTCGTTATTTTCAAATATAAACGAATATAAACTCCAGTTGTATTAGCAGGAGTAAACACTTATCATCGATACGAGCTTCGTTTATGGCAATTGATAAATCCCCAATGAAAGAGGTCAAGGCATATCGAAACGCATCTGAGCATTATTCTGTGAAAAGGGGATTTAATGCATGTGCGTAAAGTTCGTCCCAGGTAAGCCTGTGCAGTAGCCATTAATTGACGCCACTTTCCGCTTTACACTTTACGCATATGCATTTAACCCCATTTTTACAGAGCGCGGTTGAATTCATTCCTCCCATTCGACCTTATGCGTTTGTATTAATTGGAGGTCAAGTACATGTATGGCTTAACAATCAAATCATACACCAAAATGTAATGCATGCGAAATCGTTATGAATTTAGCTGTGCCTTTGCAATGGGAAAGTCAGTGGGTCCCCTCAAGATTATTCAATTTAAGGATGTTAATGAAGCATATGCTTTCACGACCATGCACGCATGCTTTTTGAACAATCAAAGATGATCTCGGTGACCCGGGCCGTGGTTAAAGCATCGTGTGAATATGTCATTAGAAAGTATAATTATTACGATGGTTTAAATGTCGTCTAAAGCGCAGACTGTGTATGCCATTTTATTGATAATACCACTGTTCATTTTCCAACGTTTATAACACTGTTTTATAGTTCTTATCATTATATTAATAAGTTATGAAATTATTGGTATTTTATATATAACATGTAGGTAATGCCTATATTAGTTTATTGTTTATTTCAGTCTCATCAATACGTCATATTTATATACATTTTCGTTTTCAAAACTCAATTAAAATGAATTGCTACTTTTATTGAGTTATATGATACTACTATTCATTAGAAAGCTTTAATCTAAACAAGGTCATATAAATGTTTCCACAATATCCGTCGGCTAGTTTTAGTTTAACTTACTTTGGGGTTGTTAATAATACTAAAGTATCGATAGTATTGGAATATTTCAAATTTAACTTATTTTACTTACTACTATCTAATAGACAACGTAATTCACCTCGATACTCGTGCAGTAGGCATGTGTTTACATGGTTCCTTAACGGTAACTAAACAACGTTCAGCAATTCATAGAATCACGTGCGTTGTGGCGAATGTGTGTACTTTACAATCACTTCTTATAAATATTAACGAGAACCATTATATTCTACAGGCTTATAAACAACAACAACAACAACAATAACAACAACAACATTTATTCAGCAATAAAGCTTATACAAGCTCATAGCCTACATTATATTTGCATTATACAATTTATAGTAATGGTAATAAACAACTTCTATTTGGACTTTAACTAGAAAATAGTATATACAACTTTCACTCTAGCAAAATGTCTTACTAACCATCACACGTCACCTTAAAATAACAATTCTTTTTTGAAGAATCACAATTTATTAGTATTTTAGTAGTCTATGATAAGTTGCATATTAGTATTATATGCACTCACATACTAACTTAGTATTTAGTAGTCTATTATAAAGTTACTTTTCAGTAACTATATGCATTCACATGTCCTTAATTTAGGGCAAATTGGTCATTAAAACATGTTTTTTGGGGAACTCAAAATGCAGTCGTACCTTCAATTTGTCATATGCCACTTGACAACAAACAACCCAGCCCTATAACAGTTTAATGAGGCTTCACTTATATACGTCAATTTCAATTATCGCTTATACACGGCATACTATTCCGCTATCAAACAAATTGCAACCCAGTGAATTAAGATGCTAGGTAATCAACTCGTGGTACATCTTGATAAGGATTCTTCGTTGTAAATTTATTTACGATTTCATATTTGTCAATTTATTTTTTCCAGCCTTCGAGGCATACAGACATCTTATACTACATTGCCGGCAACTGGAAGAAACCATATGTTATTCGAGATTTATATGCAGTGCGCTTCATTTATTTTAATTTCAACATCTGCGAAATGTATGCAATGAATCAGTACTAATACTCTTGTTTTAAGATTAGGAGTAATAAATCAATGATTTGGCTATAAACAGTATATATTCAGAAAAAATCATATCGTTAAGCCCGATGTAGTTTTCCGGAATTCTACTAATAGCAATGAAACCCATTTATAGTATTTTTATATTTTTATTTTATGACAAAAACAATATCAAATTCATGACACACACATATACAACCAACTTCAATGTTTATTTAGGGGTTCATTTTTATCTGCGAGTATGATGTTTATTTCCTTTTTTGTTGCATAATGGCAAAATTATGCCTATACTATATGGTACGTTTATACGTCCGTAGCTACAAATACCTATGATAAAATCGACATTTGCCCTAATTGAGTTTGTTGGATGTCAACTGTGGGCAGCAAAACGTACACACTTAAATATCATCCCTCATTAAGTTGTATTGCATATGTATTGTCATATATAAGTATCTGAATTGTGTGCGGGCTCATTGTACTAAACATATACTGATGGTAAATACATTAATCACCCATTATGAAAATAAAAATTGATGAAGGCAAAGTATTGTGCCATTAAAAAGATAGACGATATTTTAATCAAATGTTAATCTGTGAACGTGTTTTTTTTTCTGAATATATTAAGATAAACATGGCGTTTAAATCAATCTCATTGTAGCATTCATCTCAAATCAGTGGTTAGTGATAATGTTTTAAGTTAAAGAAGCTTTATACTGATACAATTAAAATCAGTTAGTGCCTACCTTCCAACCACGAATAAATGTCATTTAACTAGGACAACAAAAACGCGTTCAGATCCTCAGTAGTCGGACAATTCTATTTGTGTCACTTTATGTGAGTGTTTCATGAAGCGAACGTAAGGCTATGATCGCTTTTACTAACGTTTAGTCATTAATGTACATAAGATGCCTGTATAACAACACAAAATACGCAAGAGAAAAAATTGTGTTGTCTGAAACAGCCACCATTAGTTTCTCGAGCGACTCATGGACTCGGACCTGGTTCTAGTATCGAAAATCACATGGCTTTTGCCTGTCAATATTAAGACTCAATGCCCCGGGGGTCTCGGCGGAGCAGCGTTGTGTGTGGCGAGCGCAGAACGTAATCTATGGCATCGCAGTCGGCAGTTATGATGTTCTAATTCAATCGTGGTTGAAATAACTTCCAACTTAAGGCTGTTGAGCATGCGGTGAAATTTTCTGTTCATATTTCTTCTCTCATATACAATCGCCAATCAACAAAAACTGCACTCACATCTGGAAAACGTAAATAGTTTCAAAATGGGCTTAAATTAGAACGTTAAAGATGACTGATGAATTTACACGGAGTCTTATTACGTGGTTGAGCATACTTGTATAAATCGCATTAAACACCTTCTCGTTTGTCAGAAGATAATCTTGACCTTTTCCGTTATAGTTACGCGCGTTTGACTTCTTGATTAAACAGTAAACCGTCTATTACATCTTTTAATGCAAATTTAAAGGACATTCTAACCACGAATCGTGCAATTGCATACGTCGATTTCAATTAACGCCAAGCAATGTGGAAATAATTATGTTATCTTCCCCGTGGAACTTTTTTTTAACAAAATCGGTTAAAAATCTTTCCTGTCCAACAGGTTCGTGTCACGGCTCCGATAAAAACAGGATTTATAATTGATTTACGAGTGTTTTCCGGTCAATGCTGAAATCACCAAAGATTTAGGAGCGCACATTGTGCCTGCATTCAATCGTACAAGTCTTTGCAGAAAGGGTATTATATACACGGTGTTTCCAGATGTATGACCTCATGAGGGACAGATCTGAAAGATTGTAGACATAAACTTTTGCAGATGTGAAATGTCGACTGATATTAAGACCCATGAAGACCGATTCTGCTTGCCTGTGTGTGTACCACAACGTGCACCATTTTGGAATCAACAAAGACCGGGAAATGAGACAAAGAACTTTATATAAACACGTCCGTCTGAGAATATTGTTGGAAGTTGGGAATTAAGAATTTACAAAAGTACTCATGCATCATTTGCTACTTTTAGGCGATTTGTGTTTGTTTTTCATTTATTTTGCCATGTTTAATATTTACATTCACATCAGTTCCAGTTGTATACATAACATATTGGCAATAAAGCATACAATAAGCGAGGTCACAGATTTTTAATTTTCTTAGATTGAGATTTGTTTGAAAGATGCGTATTAAAGTTTGAACGTAGTGCGTAACTGTTCAGTTTTTACGTGGACGTAATGAATATACATACGTTATAAAAATACAAGCACAACATAAAATAACATTAGATATATGCTTAAAATACATATCATAAGATATCAATAATTTTTCGATCACGCACGTACTTCAGTTGGTTGTCATGGCAATGACTGTGATGTATGCAACCAAAATACAAAACAAAAACTTGTTTAAATGTGAAATGCAGTTGAGAGGTAAAGAACATACTGCAGCCCGCTCCGAAAAGATTTTGACAACCGATGCCTTCGATGATAATCATATTTATATAATGTAAACAGCACAGGATTCAGAGCGAACTATTAGTCTCGGTACTGTATTTTATTTTCCTTTTCTATTGACTCTTTGGCCGATTGATAACAGAAGACAGTTGATTATCTATAGAAATGACCATGTTTCATCAACTGACAACAGAGTTCGTGTTCGAAAATACAGCACGCATATTTAGAGTCAAAACAAGCCATCGTTTTACATTACATAAGAAATTTCACAAACAACTGGGTCGACATTTCTGCTGCTACATAAATTCTCTTTGAATAATTTTGGCTTAGATCCTTTCTAGGCTAAGTATATGTTTATGTGTTGGAAGTAACAGCTATAACCATACGTATTATTACATGTATAAAGCAACAGATGTGAAAAAAATGCTTCTACACTCCAATTTTCTTCACTGTGTCTACCGAAAAATTTCCAAGTTTTTAATAAACGTTGGTATTAATATACATTACCTTGACATCTGACAGAAGGAACCAGCTGTCAAAGATTTATCAGCAATGCGATAGTGCCGTTAAAAGAACGCCCGATAACAATACGCTGTCAGTTATTGTGCTGTTGACATCGGATGGCGTTGCCCAGCCCTGCCTGCCGAGGCATATCAGCTGTGTGGTGTGTGTTATCCGGACTCCCGCTAATATAAAAGGCTGATATATGGGAATATTACATAGTGTTACTATAAATAGTAACAAAATGACGTCACGAGCGGGCCGTTATTCGTATCTAGCGGGCCAATATAAATTATATTGGTCCGCTCAAGCGGGCCGATTTTTTATATCTGAAAAGAATCGGATCGCGCGACGGCAACTGAACAAAATGGCGTCCTCATTCAGTCTTATCCAACGGTTATTAATAAAATTAAAACACAAAGCAACGAAATAATAAAAAAATAATGATAATTAAACGTAGCACACAATTGGAATAATGATAACAATATTGATTGCAATTGAAACTGTACTGGAGATTAGATTGATGACAGTATTCGAGCTTTAAATTTAACAGGGGTCATCCAACATCAAAATTTAGTAAACGACTCGCTTACCTCAATGGCAACTTTAATCCAATGCTCCAAGTTTCCAATTATATATTACAAACACACAATCCGAAATACGTTTTGGATTCGTTCGATGATTTTTTAAATAAATGTTTAACTGTTTAATAAACCACAACATCCGAATTGGTGTCACTAAAATCCAGAGAGTCTAGATAAAAGCGGTGTGTTTCGTCACATAAATGACGTCACACGAGGTACGTCATAAATTTCGTAATCGTTGAATGAAAAAATAAATACGGAAAGCTGGTTCGGTAATAAATTTAAGTGAATGAACTAAATAAAATGATATGTAATATACGATAACACACGGCTGAGCTGGGCCGGACATCTATAATCGGCCCTATCCGCATAATGGATCTCGGGCCAAAGGCCCTCGGGCTGTTATGTCGGCAGGCGGGCCGATTACAGACGTCCGGCCCAGCTCAGCCGTGTATTATTGTCTAAATACACCCTGACAAGTCGACTTGAGCAATAGCAGTCATTAATGAACTCATGGCGAGCATAGAAATTACACATTTATACTTGATGGTCGGGATGCTTTACAAATGACGAATGGTGGTATAATTAAATATGATAAATACTGTAANCTGTCATGTATGCAACCAAAATACAAAACAAAAACTTGTTTAAATGTGAAATGCAGTTGAGAGGTAAAGAACATACTGCAGCCCGCTCCGAAAAGATTTTGACAACCGATGCCTTCGATGATAATCATATTTATATAATGTAAACAGCACAGGATTCAGAGCGAACTATTAGTCTCGGTACTGTATTTTATTTTCCTTTTCTATTGACTCTTTGGCCGATTGATAACAGAAGACAGTTGATTATCTATAGAAATGACCATGTTTCATCAACTGACAACAGAGTTCGTGTTCGAAAATACAGCACGCATATTTAGAGTCAAAACAAGCCATCGTTTTACATTACATAAGAAATTTCACAAACAACTGGGTCGACATTTCTGCTGCTACATAAATTCTCTTTGAATAATTTTGGCTTAGATCCTTTCTAGGCTAAGTATATGTTTATGTGTTGGAAGTAACAGCTATAACCATACGTATTATTACATGTATAAAGCAACAGATGTGAAAAAATGCTTCTACATTCCAATTTTCTTCACTGTGTCTACCGAAACATTTCCAAGTTTTTAATAAACGTTGGTATTAATATACATTACCTTGACATCTGACAGAAAGAACCAGCTGTCAAAGTTTTATCAGCAATGCGATAGTGCCGTTAAAAGAACGCCCGATAACAATACGCTGTCATTTATTGTGCTGTTGACATCGGATGGCGTTGCCCTGCCCTGCCTGCCGAAGCATATCAGCTGTGTGGTGAGTGTTATCCGGACTACCGCTAATATAAAATGCTGATATATGTATATATTACATAGTGTTACTATAAAAAGTAACAAAATGACGTCACGAGCGGGCCGTTATTCGTATCTAGCGAGCCAATATAAATTATATTGGTCCGCTCAAGCGGGCCGATTTTTTATATCTGAAAAGAATCGGATCGCGCGACGGCAACTGAACAAAATGGCGTCCAGATTCAGTCTTATCCAACGGTTATTAATAAAATTAAAACACAAAGCCACGAAATAATAAAAAATAATGATAATTAAACGTAGCACACAATTGGAATAATGATAACAATATTGAGTGCAATTGAAACTGTACTGGAGATTAGATTGGTGACAGTATTCGAGCTTTAAATTTAACAGGGGTCATAAAACATCAAAATTTAGTAAACGACCCGCTTACCTCAATGGCAACTTTAATCCAATGCTCCAAGTTTCCAATTATATATTACAAACACACAATCCGAAATACGTTTTGGATTCGTTCGATGATTTTTTAAATAAATGTTTAACTGTTAAATAAACCACAACATCCGAATTGTTGTCACTAAAATCCAGAGAGTCTAGCTAAAAGCGGTGTGTTTCGTCACATAAATGACGTAACACGAGGTACGTCATAAATTTCGTAATCGCTGAATGAAAAAATAAATACGGAAAGCTGGTTCGGTAAAAAATTTAAGTGAATGAACTAAATAAAATGATATGTGATATAAACGATAACACACGGCTGAGCTGGGCCGGACATCTATAATCGGCCCTATCCGTATAATGGACCCCGGGCCAAAGGCCCTCGGGCCGTTATGTCGGCAGGCGGGCCGATTATAGACGTCCGGCCCAGCTCAGCCGTGTGTTATTGTCTAAATACACTCTGACAAGGCGACTTGTGCAATATCAGTCATTAATGAACTCATGGCGAGCATAGAAATTACACATTTATACTTGATGGTCGGGATGTTTTACGAATGACGAATGGTGGTATAACTAAATATGATAAATACTGTAAACTTGTGCAAAGAAAGCTTGAACACGGAGTGAAATGACCAGATTGATGACCACTCATCTTAACATAAAGATAGTAGTATCGTTTATACTAGGAAATGAAACATTTCAAATTAATGTGTATACATGAACATGTGCCTATTTTATCATTAACCCCATATTAACTGTTAGTGTATTACCGATATTCATTTCGCCCAAGGTGGCTTAGCATTCTTTTAGCGTACAGATCTCTTGCAATGCGATGATACGACGGCGACAGTACGATATGACTATCGCATTGTCGCCATCGAACTATCGCGTTATCGTACTGTCGTCATCGTATTATCGCATTGTCGCCATCGTACTATCGCACTGTCGCCATCGTATTGTCGCACTGTCGCATTGTCGTCATCGTACTGTCGCATTGTCGCCATCGTATTATCGCATTGTCGCCATCGTACTATCGCATTGTCGCCATCGTACTTTTGAATTGTCGCCACCGTACTATCGCATTGTCGCCATCGTACTATCGCACTATCGCATTGTTGCCCTCTGGATTTTAATGTTTAACCACGATGGCACACACGGTATTCCGTAATAATCATACTAATAATAATGATTTTGAAGATTAGATGTCACCATGATTAGGTTACATTCTATAATTGAGCGGACTTGTCTATCGCGCCCTAAACTTGTCATCAAGTACTAATCACTATATAAATCACGTGCTAACGAGTTTTGACAATGCGTGATGTAACAGACGGGGTCAAATTAAATAAAGCTGGTCACCAAACGATATAGGGTTACCTTTTCAAAGACAACGGTTCTCGAGCGTTAAGTTTGAATTTAAACGCGCTTAAAAATTGTAGGTCACCTAAAAGCAGGTTCCATTTGAAGGAACAAGATAAATCATTGAGCGTTTAGCTGCGATGTTTGAATATAGCAGACGATAAAAAATGTATTTTGTACGTGAACAAAGCGTTACCGGACACCTGACCTTTGTACGCATATCGTTTACTTGACTGGCGGTGTGTCGAATGACAAGAGTGAAAACCGCGCGACATTTCGAGTTTACATAAATATGAATTAAAATGATTAAATATGAATTATTTAAGGAATAGTTGTGTGTGTTTGAAATGGCCCAGTATCGGAGAAACACAGGTTGATACGTTAATTAAAACTTTTTATTTAATTGAAGATGAAAGTGGTGAATGTGCGCTTGCTGAATGTATTGGCGCGGAAATTTTCTACATGAAAAAGTATGTCTCATGCCATACATATACGTATGGCACGTTACATTTGCCTTAAAACAAAAAAAGAACAGGCGTAAAATGTTCATAAGCCGTCAAACGCGTAAATCTGCTTGAAATAATACCATTTTACCTTAACATGTCAATATTATACATTGTCAAACTTTACAACGAAAATCAAATATTATGATGAACGAGGAAAAAAAGATAATTAACAACCGTATTTCTTTGAACATTCTGACGCGACCACACAACAGGCTTCAGTCAACGAATACACGGCGGACAATTCCTTGATGTCAGATTGACTGAACACCATTTAATATCATTAATATTTCAGAAACCTGGGCCACTGGGTGTCGTGCTTTCCCCACCACCCACCGCGACGGACCGCGACACGCGACTGCGCCGGTAATTGTTGGAATTCATTTGTTGCTGGTGCGGTCCGCTGCACGTGGCTATTCATAGAACGCCTGGCAATTGAGATCTGTGTGCAATATGAAACTATTCAAGTAAAAGGTGAATATTGATTGCATGGCGATCTCGTGGTTACGGGTTCGACCCAGGTGTCTACTCTAAACTTTGCTGTGCATAAATACCCCCATGTAGATCTCCAAAATAAGCTTTCATGGCAACGAACGAAATATATTACAATAGTTCTAGAACTGAAAAAGTTAGCAGAAAGTAATTGCAGATCATGTTGTCAGACCAAAATGGATAGAAATAATTGAAGCGTAATCCTTGAATATCTGTAAGTAAACCACGACTTTTCGTTTTGATGCGATATTAATTAAACAACAATGTCGTCGTTACAGGCAAGCAAACGAAAGTTTCTTATTATTATTTCTTAGTTCGCAGACTTAAGAATTAAGAAATTCAAAGACTTGACCAATACGTTATTGCATTCGCATAAACACTGATCAATTTTATTAGTTCCTAAGCCAATAAACACACATTATTCTTAGACTTCTTTGTTACTTGTTTTTTTTTGTGGGAAAACAATGTTAGAATAAAAATTACGACCTGTCTCGTTTTTGTGTACGAAACTTTTTCCAGCATATTTCTCCTGTTATAACGCGGTAATTCTGACCATTGACGGTTGACTTTTGACCCATGAGTAATAGGTATTTTTCTTGAATTTACATTCAATAATGTTACAAATTCATTCGTATGTTTATTGGGCTTATTATGGTTATTTTGTCAGGTAAGATATGTGTCAGCTTTTGACCGTTCTGAAAAAATTGAAGGCGTCCCTGGTGTTACAGACAGACGAATATACGCAATGAATTAATGTTAAATGGAACAAAATGCGGTCCACAATACATTCAAATCTATATGCATATAAACTATTTGGCTGAAACTTGATGAAACTGGTTCTTGTCATCCAAAGAAACATCTCAAATGAATACAGAGAAAGTATATAATTCGCGTAGGCTTACATCGTAACAGAAAGCATTAAAATGTACAAAAATAGCGATCCTTTGAGAGATACACGCCTATCATCGCTCTCAACTGTAATTGATTGAACCAACGTTTTGCTATTCATTTGGTATGCATCAGGACGGGATTTATGCCTGAACAAAACTCAATCACTATGTCTTCGGTCTGAAGTGTAAATGAGCCATATATCATCAATCTTCTGGATTTTCAACTAAACGTGCGCTCTATTTTACATATTCAACGTTGTACGATTTCACACAAGACCCATGCTAGCCCCTCTTTACAAGAAAGTGAACATGTACACTTAATATATATTTTAATATATTGTGTTAACCTGCACGTAGATTTAATCCAAACTTTCCAGTTTTACTCCAGCTTACTTAGGATACTTCTCTCACTCCACTGTAGGAGAATGGGTTCCATTTATTGCATTTGCAAGTGTATCATCTGATATTTGTTTTGTCTGGGTTAACCGTTAATTGGGAAATAACTAAGTCCTAGGATCGGATGCAATAATCAATTAATTTGAATCGTCACATTTTTGTAAACGTTTATTAACATGTTGATGGGTTTTCTACGGAAGCTCCGGAAAACATTTTTAGCTACTTACTATTACTTTTTGTGTACAGCAATGTTCTGCAATTTCACAAAATCCCCCCAAAACAAAGAAGGAAACTTTCAAATCAATAATATATCCATCAGTTCTATTTCTGTGTAAGCTTGTTTGTGCATGGTGTTGTTACATTAATAATTACACACAATCATACACATATCCGACATGCTTTGAATGTTTCTTTCTTTGTTTCTAGCAGAGGGATTTCATTTCAAAGTGACACAAGTATACAGTTTTTAGAAGTGCTTAACAATGTCCCTCCAGGGCTGTCAGAGTTCTCTCACTTATCTTCGTATTCAGTTCTTACTTCGTCAATAATCGTTGTAGACATGTTTGTTATATTGAACGTATTCAGTCCTTACTTCGTCAATAATCGTTGTAGACATGCTTGTTATATTGAACGTATTCAGTCCTTACTTCGTCAACAATCGTTGTAGACATGCTCGTTACATTGAACGTATTCAGTCCTTACTTCGTCAACAATCGTTGTAGACATGCTTGTTACATTGAACGTATTCAGTCCTTTCTTCGTCAACATATCGTTCTGACATGCTTGTTACATTGAACGTATTCAGTCCTTACTTCGTCAACATATCGTTTTAGACATGCTTGTTATATTAAACGCATTTGATTCCCAACGCGTTGCATTGGCCGTTCCGAAGCGGTGACCATAGGTTTACTTATATTATATTTAGTTTTGTGTCGTATGTATTTCGTTTTGAATTGTATATTCAATTGATCACTTGACATAAATAAAAGACTAAATGCTGTTTACACGATTTTTTTTTACTCTCATCGTTTATTTAAATTTGATATTATTGCCACATACGGGCGTACGTTTTATTCGTTACTGATTGGTTGATGTGTCACGGATGTCTGGTCAACGAATCATATCGTTATGTTTCAACATGAGCCGCTTCGCATGATGTACAATTGATCTCGATTAGTTTTCATCATTGATATGCATTCAATTTACAATAACAATGACACGTGATGGCTACGGCAAATATTGATAAACAATGTCTATACAAATCTCAGGAACCCGCTGTGGACATCTTGATAAATGACTTGCACTTTTTCCCGCAATCGGTCATTACCTGATCGTCAGTTCTGTCAAACATAAATCCCGGCCTGATACTTGCAAATGAAAACACGTCTACCGCAAAGCAACCAATATTATAAAGGTAATATGTCTGTAGCCGGTATAGATTGTAACGGGTTTGTGAATATGTTATAAGCAATTGGTCCATGCAAAAACCACTATAGGCTGAGTATGCGCAACCTCTTTTTTAATGAACCAACATAATTATGAGAGCATTATAAAAAACGTGTTCCTCAACGACTGCACAAAACATGACTCTGCCTTTTAAAATAAAAACGTAGTCAAACATCAAATCTTCACATAGTTGTATTAAAATTGATGATGACCGTTGGGACGGATATCGTCGTAAACGTTCGGTTTGGGAAAAATTCAATACATCGAAGGGTAATACATGAATCAAACAATGGGTCCAAAACAACCTTTGGAATGAATAGCTTAAATCGTACTGCAAGAAAATGGCAACGTAATTGTACGCCTCACAAGCTTTAACGTGTATGATTGCATGACCGTGCAAGATAACATAACACATGAATTTTATTCAGATAATATTAAAGACAAAATATGATGAACATTATGATGCTTCAAGAACCAAGACACACATTTGAAGGCACCACCATGAAATGGTGGCGCGGCGAAATTACGTCGACAGTGTGTCATCAATCAGGCGACTGCACGTCACATTTCCTTGATTAACCGAAATGGAAATTGGCGATTTGCAGACGATATCGTTTGCCCTTTTCAATATCTGGTGTCATTAATTAATAACCGATCAATGAAAAGAACTCTTGAGTAAATTTAAGCGATAAAGTTATGTCGGTATATAATTGTTATTGGATTGTGATGGCATCGTCTTATTTCAACAGAATACAACGGTTTTCGGATGGTAACGAACACAATCTGGAATGCCAAATTTCTTACCGTCTATATTCTTTCCTTTGGACAAACTTCTTCAACCCTGTATCATTCAGCTATCAATTTACTAACTGGTTTGATAGTCAAGTGTTTGATTGCAAATAGATAGTGTAAAACAATTATTGGTCAAGCTATTTGAATCTTAAAATAATATGCTTAGAATGCCTATCGTTTAGTTTTGATGCGGAAACACCAACACCAACAACCATAACAACAGCAGTTCTATTGGAAAAGATTCTGGCTTAAATTACTTCTGTAGCGTCATTTGCAATAACTATACATTGTTTAAATAGCCCGTCAGTAATGTAAAATGTCTGCCAAAGCACGTGCAATGACTACACGTTTCCTGCACACAATAAAGATTAAAAAATCATATTTATATTGTTCTTGTGTTTAGGTCTCCAGCAATATGGATGATTGCCATACACGCGAAAGGTTTTATGTTTTACACCTGGTGTATTTTTTCAAATGCAACGGGAAGGAAAACAAGAATTGACAACTTTATTGCATGAATGCGCTGAACGCTGACATAAAACATAAATGTTAGATTTGTTTTCTTTAGTCAACTTTAATGTGCTGTCATTGAATATACAAATAATACAGTCTTAAGATCTGTAATGTCTATATGCCATACATTCTTAACAGTTCGCAGCTTTTCCAGCTGTTCTTTGCGTCTGTTATTTTGACTGTCTTTGAATGTCATATTAGCTTATACTGAAACCCTATTCTAGTACTACATGCTGTTTTTGGAATTGAAAGATTTTTCTGATCAGGTCGAAACAGATTTGGATTGCCGACGTCATGACACTAAACACTTACAGTACATCGAACCGAAATGGCAAGCATGTAGCTTTGGGTTTTACTTGAATGTACATATTCAACTATTAGTAATGGGTTTTTTCTGTTTTTTTTTTCTTTCTTTTTGTTGTTGTTTTTTGTTGTTTGTTGTTGTTTGCAGTTTCCATGTACATAAAAAATATAGTCTATGAAGAGACTACATTATATCGATCGATTGCGTGTATTAATTATAATCAATTAGAATAGTTTAACTTTTCCGAAAACAGTTTAAGACTGTGTGTCATGCTAGGTATAATAACAGAAGGAAGTCTTTGTACAATAATTTATATGTATTAAAGTACAAAATCATAATACATATTCCAAAAAAATTAAACGTTCGTGAACATGTCAATGTGACGCGCATAGGCACACGTTGTATAAAATGTACCATGATTGAAAAAAATATGCACAATTATCAAATTGAAGACAAAATCTGCGAACGTGCATTTATGCATTTTTTGTTTGTTAATCTGCATGGAAGCAATTTAATACTCTGAGTATATATAAGTAGATTTAACACTCAGAAATGTATGTCTCTGCGTAGAATTCAGAATGATACTCGTCTTCAATATCATTTGAGCTACATATTATACATTTACGTTCGTTTTTAGAAATAATGATATGTCCCCCAGATTCAATTTTAAACATATGGGACGAAAGTCTTATTTTTTTATTTATTTTTCTTAAATTAACGTTTTTGATTATGCTAAGGTTTGTTATCAGATATTTCGAATCGACGTTTTAATTCTTTGTAAAAGTAAATGATTTTATGTGCATATCAGTAAGTCTAGTTATCAGTATAGGAATAAATACTTTTGAATTTACTGAATCTGGATACATCAAAACATCTACAAAACCAGCAATTTGAAGCAAATCCCGTACTTTGGTTTTCCCATTGTAACATCGTATTATATGTTCAGCATCGTTTCTCAAACAATATAGTGTACTGTATAATATACAATTAGTTTGTTTAACAGTTTACAATTCAATTTGTTTTTTATAATTCGTACATTGCGATTGATACATAACGGGTGTCGCCCTAGTTCCCCGTAATACTGCTGAATTACGAGTATTCATTTTGACACCAAGTATTCGGTTAAAACAATTTTCTCTGAACTCTTTCAATATATGATTTCAATATCAGCATTTGAAAAAACCCTCAAACCTTACACGCATAAGACAGTATTGAAGTAACATACGAATCAAACAAATTCAGCATTATTTTAACACGAACATGCAGGTGCATTTGACAACGTCCTTCACAATGCGTTATTCATTAAACTACTAGAAATTGGAATAAAAGGAACTACGCTGCGGACGTCAATCAATTGCTATACAGATATTAAACGCGCAGTGTGTGTTAACGGGGTACTATCCACGCCATTTCCGGTTCGACAGGGAGTCAGACAAGGGGGAGTACTGTCAACCTGGTTGTACATGTACATTTCTATTTTTAGACAAGCTTCTGTGTGATTTGGAGTCATCCGCACATGGAACTACCACTGGCCACCTCAACACCGGGAATCCAACCCTAGCAGACGACCTCACGCTAATCTCTTACAGTGCTCAATCATTACAACGTCAACTAAACATTGTGACGAGATACGATAACACATGGGAATATAGACTTAATGAAGACAAATGCATTTATATGGTTTTCGGAAAAAGCAGAGTGTTGCCTAAGACTACAGTAAATTCATGACAAAATACTGCTCCCTTCAGAATCAGCAAAACACGTGGGAATCATGCTTCACCAATCGCTCAAGTCGTCACACGCAGTTGGCAAACAAATACGAAAGGGTCGTTCATCGGTGTTCTCCCTAATGACAATTAAGTAAACCGCATACGACATTAATCCGTTGAAAATGGCCGATTTCGTGGAAAAGGTGTCCATCCCCACAGCAGTGTACGGTTCGGAACTCTGGTGATCAATGACGAGCAACGATGTACTAACACTAGAAAGATTTATGGGATTTACAGCAAAAATGTGTCAAAATCTGCCAACTCAAACGAGAGCTGATATCTCATTAAGCCTTATCGGTTGGCTACCAATTATTGCTAAAATTGACCTAAGGAAACTGATGTTCTTTCATACACTCTGGTGTATGGATACTAAATACCTCGCGAAACAACTATTCGAGTACAGACTAGCGCTATTTAATATACGAGGAAAATCTTCACAGAAAGGGTTTATACCAAACATATATGCACTTATGGAAAAGTAAAACCTTGCGCATTTGTAAACGGTTGACTTTGAATCCACTATGATTCCTCCAAAACAGACGTGGAAACGTATAGCAAACAATGCGATCCGTTATTACTAAAACAGTGTTCGATGTCGTTAGCGAAAAGAAAAAATAGTATCGGCGAGATAGTCTTCCCTTGAAATTATTCAACTTCGCAATTAAAGAAAACAATCTACCTTTAATTCAGCTCTCAATAAGCCTGTACCATAGTCCGTTATATTGAATCATAGCATTTCATAATGTCAATAAAGCAACAGTATAGTTTCTTTTTACTACTTGTTTATCTTAAAACGACTTCAGTAGAAAAATAGCATCCACCGTGGTATAGTTAGTTTTTGAAGCCGAACTGAGCGTCTGTGAGCATATCGTTTTCAAAAGCTCACTTTTTAAGCCGTACATTTATAACGACTGTAAACAATTTGGGGAAACAGCTCACTTATGTTATACTTTGTTTGGGTCGACCTTTTGGAAAAAAGGTATAATTGCTTCCTTTGACCAAGATTTTGGAAATGACTGCTTTTCAAGAATATAGTTAACTTATATTCTCAGTAGTTATCAATACCTTATTAACAACCCCGGTGTACCAGACAGACGATTTCATCGTGTGCGATAAGATTACACCAGCTTCCATCTTTGTAAATCAAGGCGGCATAATATGGGACAGCTTGATTGATGACACGAACATCTTTTCTCCAAAAGATCCCGGATAACGCTGTCAAACCTAACTCCCGTTTTGATGCATACCAAATTGATATTCATCTGTAGAACAGTCAATCAATTACGTGTTGCAATATGTCAGCGACTGGATAAGTTGCTATAGACATATATACAAACGTATTTAAAATGAAGGAAAACAAACTCTAATCGGATTAGGTTCCGTTGTTTGCCGACGACGTCATTGGAGCGGTGCTCGATCGTTAACATGATCATATATTTAAAAATAGGCCACACATTTTCAAACACGGACGTTTTTCTAAGAGGAATCTCGCAGCAGTAACTTCCAGGATAATGGAAGTTGTGCTAAACTTGGGTATTCAAAGTCCACGTGAAAAGAGAAACTAAACACTTGTTGAAACACTTATATCCACGAGCATATCACGTGGTTTATTGTTATACCAGGGATAAAATTCAAGTTAAAATAATGGAGTTTGTTTGAAATAGAATTCATTAATATGCAAGGTTAGAAATTGCAACTATGGAACTAAATGTAGGGATACGTAAAATAACTTGCTATGTAGCAAGACATGCGATGTACTTTTGCTGCACTATGACGACCAAAGCTTTATTATGATACACCGTATATCAAATTGTGTTGTTATTGTACATATTACAAAACAAAAGTCTAAAGGTAGCACCTTGTCTGTTCATGAACTCAATCTACCAAGAGATGTTCGTGGTTGTGTTTGTTTCAACCAATCCGGGTTGAGGCGTATGTAAGCGTGACCTTCTTTTATATTTAATTATTTCCATTTCTGGGATTTGGTCTTAAAGTTTTTAGTAAACACATATACATCGATTTGTATATTTAAAGCAATTTATTCTAAAAATATTACGATCTGAAAGAATGAAACCCGTTTTTGTCACACATATTAAAGAATTGAAACTATAGTTGAATTAGCAGGAGTAAAATCTTATCATCGATATAAGGTCAAAGAAACAGGAAATTAATCACATGACAAACGCCTACACACAAATAAACAAATCTGGTGTACAGGATCGACTTCGAACCGTCAATGCAAAGGATAGTATAAGATTTGATGGTGTACACATTGTTTTACCATAATAATTATAATAAATAAAAATTGTCGATTGTGTCTTACATAGTTGTCTTTTATCTAGTACTACAAAAGTACACAAATTTTATTTCCTACTCACTTAATTTATTTCTTCCTTGCGAACGTAAGCGTTTGCATTAATGAGAGTACATGACCATGTATGCTTATACAATCCAATCATAAACCAAAATGTCATGCATGCGAAATCGTTATGCATTAAGTTGTGCCTTTGCAAAGGGAATGTCAGCGCGTCCCTTTTAAAATTTTCAATATGAGAATGTTAATGAAGCGAATGCTTTCACGACCACGCACGCATGCTTTTAAATCATTCAAAGATGATCTCGGTGACCGGGTTCCTGGTTGAATCATCGTGTGAGTATGTCATTAGAAAGTATAATTGTTAATGTTAAGGAGAGAAACTATATAAGATTTATTTATTTCGTTCCAATCCTTTTCTTATACTGATTGTATTGTAAATGATTTGATGTACACTGTGTTTGCCAAAAGAAATAAATATGTTTAAACTAAAGTATAATTATTATGAGGGTCTAAATGTCGTCTAAACCGCAGATGGTGAATGCCATTTTATTGATAATACCATTGTTCATATTCCGACGTTTATAATACTGTTTTATAGTCCGTATCATTATGTTAATAAGTATTAACATTATTGGTGTTTTATATACATGTTGGTTATGCCTTTATTAGTTTATTGTTTATTTCAGCATCCTCAATACGTCATATTTATATACATTTTCGTTCTCAAAACTTAATTTAAATTAATTGCTACTTGTATTTAGTTATATGATACCTATATTCCGCAATATCCGTCAGTTAGTTTTAATTTAACTTACTTTGGGGTTGTAATTATTACTAAAGTATCGATTATATTGGAATATTTCAAATTTAACTTAATTTGTTAACTACTATCTAATAGCCAACTTCATACACCTCGATACTCGTGCAGTAGGCATGTGTTAACATGGTTCCTTAACGGTAACTAAACAACGTTCAGAAATTCAAAGAATCACGTGTGTTGTGGCAGTTGTGTGCACTATATAATCACTTCAAGTAAATATTAACGAGAATCATTATATTCTACAGGTTTATAAACAACTTCTATTTGGACTTTAACTAGAAAATATTATATACAACTTTCACTATAGCAAAATGTCTTACTAAACATCACACGTCACCTTAAAATAACAATTATTTTTTTGAAGAATCACAATTTATCAGTATTTTAGTAGTCTATGATAAGTTGCATTTTAGTAATTATATGCATTCACATACTAACTTAGTATTTTAATAGAAATTTATAGATCCCCAAAACCGTGGTTCAGTGAAAATATTCTTCACTCAAAGCGACTTTTACGTAGGTCAGAAACAATTTGGCGAAAATATCGTAAACCACAAGACTANAACGCAAGACGCTACAGAAACACTAGTTCTTTCTTTATTCATTTCACATTTGGACTACTGGAACGTTATTTTGTACGGCATCTCCCAGTGTGAATTGGCAAAATTACAGCGTGTTCAAAATATGTGCGCAAAATTGGTTTTAAGCCGTAGAAAAAGTGATAGTTCAAATCAATCACTTCACGACCTGCACTGGCTGCCAATCAAGACTAGAATCGAATTCAAAATTCTTACATACATGTTTAACTGTTCAATTGGTAATGCTCCTGCCTACTTTACCGAACTTCTATCCACTCCGATTTCTAAACGTTATCTTAGATCATCAGCATCATCAATAGGCTTTTTTAATGTACCGTTCAACAAAAAAAGAACATTCAGTGATAGAAGCTTTGGAACTGTAGGTCCAAAACTATGGAACAACCTACCTTTGAGTTTAAGACAATGTACTTCAATAGACACTTTCAAAAAACAACTTAAGACTTACTTTTTCGATGACTGTTTTGCATTATTTTAAAGGTAATACGTGATGTACCTTTGATAAATGTTTTGTATAGACTTGTTTGATACTTGGCACTGTTGTTCGTTTTTTAACTTGTGAATGAGGATTGCCTCGCTCGCTTGTTGTGGATCGGTTTCTGTGTCACATATTATTGTATGTTTTTAATTTGTGTTTAATTTTTGTTTTTATTTCTATTGTACAACGCCATTGAATATGTTTTACGTAGAAATAGGCGTTCAATCAAATGCTCAAGTTTCAAGTTTCAAGTATTAAGTAGCCTATGATAAGTTACTTTTCAGTAACTATATGCGTTCACATGTCCTTTAATTTGGGAGCAAATTGGTCAATAAAACATGCTTTTTGGGAACTCAAAATGCAGTCGTACCTTCAATTTATCATATGCCATTTGACAACAAACAACCCAGCCCTATAACAGTTTTATGAGGCTGCACATATATACGTCCATTTCAATTATCGCTTATACACGGCATAATATTCCGATATCAAACAAATTGCAGCCCATTTATGCGAGGTAATCAAATCGTGGTACATCTTGATACATCTTGATAAGGATTCTTCGTTGTTAATTGATTTACGATTTCATATCTGTCAATTTATTTTTTTCCAGCCTTCGAGACATGCAGACATCTTAAACTACATTGCCGGTAACTGAAAGAAACCATACGTTATTCGAGATTTATATGCAGTGCGCATCATTTATTTTAATTTCAACATCTGAGAAATATATGCAATTAATCATTACTTATAATCTTGAATTAAGATTAGGAGTAATAAATCAATGATTTGGCTATACACAGTATATATTCAGAAAAAATTATATCGTTAAGCCCGATGTAGTTTTCCGGAATTCTACTTTAAGCAATGAAAATCAATTATATTATTTTTATATTTTTATTTTATAATAAAAACAATATTAAATTCATGCCACACACATATACACTCATCTTCAATGTTTATTTAGGGGTTCATTTTTATCTGCGAGTATGATGTTGTTTTTGTTGTTGTTGCATACTGGCAAAATTATGCCTATATTATATGGTAAGTTTTAAATCGACATTTGCCCTAACTGAGTTTGTTGGATGTCAACTGTGGGCCACAAAAAGTACACAATTAAATATCATCCTTCATAAAGTTATATTGCATATGTATTGTCATATATAAGTATTTGAATTGTGTGCGGGTTCATTGTACTAAACATATACTGATGGTTAATGTATTAATCACACATTATGAAAATAGAAATTGATGAAGGCAAAGAATTGTGCCATTAAAAAGATAAACGATATGTTAACCAAATGTTAATCTGGGAACGTGTTTTATCTGAGTTGAAAGCTTCTTAAACTTAAAACATTATCACTTAACACTGATTTTACATGAATGCTACAATGAGTTTGATTTAAACGCCATGTTTATCTTATTGTACTGATAAAATTAAAATCCGTAAGTGTCTACCTTCCTACCACGAATAAATGTCATTCAACTGGGACAAAAATACGCGTTCAGATCCTCAGTAGTCTGACAATTCTATTAATGTCACTTTCTGTGGGCGTTTGAAGCGAACGAAAGGCTATGCCCGCTTTTACTAACTTTTAGTCACTTATGTACATAAGATGACTGTATAACAACACAAAATACGCAAGAGACAATTTTTTGTTGTCTGAAACAGCCAAAATTAGTTTCTCGAGCGACTCATGAACTCTGACCTGGTTCAAGTATCCGGCAATCACATGGCTTTTGCCTGCCCCGGGGGTTCCAGGGGAGCAGCGTTGTGTGTGGCGAGCGCAGAACGTAATTTATGGCATCGCAGTCGGCAGTTATGATGTGCTAATTCAATCGTGGTTGAAATAACTTCCAACTTAAGGCAGTTGAGCATTCGGTGTAGTTCTCTGTTCATATGTTTTTCTCTCATATGAAATCTGCAATCAATTAGAACTGAACTCACATCTGGCAAACGTAAATAGATTCGAAATGGGCTTAAATTAGAACGCTTAAGATGACTGATGAATGTACACGGAGTCTAATTACGTGTTTGAGCATACTTGTAAAAATCGCATCCACACATTCTCATTCGTCTGAAGTTTATCTTGACCTTTTCCGTTATAGTCACGCACGTTTGACTTCATGATCCAACACTGAACTATTTAATACATCTTTAAATTCAAATGTTAAAGAAATTCTAACCACGAATCGTGCAATTGCATACGTCTTCTTCAATTAACGCCAAGCAATGTGGAAATAATAATGTTATCGTTCCCATGAAACATGTTTTTTTAACAAAATCGGTTTAATATCTTTCCTGTCCTACAGGTTCGCGTCACGGGTCCGATAGAGACGGGATTTATAATTGATTTACGAGTGTTTTTCCGCAAAGGTCTTTCTGCAAAGGTCTTTGCAGAAAGGGTATTATATACACGGTGTTGCCAGTTTTATGACCTTATTTTGAAGAGATCTGAAAGAGTGTAGGCATAAACTTTAGCGGATGTGAAAGGTCGACTGATATTAATACCCATGGAGTCCGGTCTGCCTGCTTCTGTGTGTACCACAACATGCGCAATTATGGAAGCCTGCAACGACCAGGAGTTGAGACAAAGGACTTAACGTTAACTTGTCCGTCTGAGAAGATTGTTGTAAGTAAGGAATTAATAATGTCAAAAATACCCATGCTTCATTTGCTTCTTTTAGGCGAGGTTGCAGATGTTTGTGGTTCATAGAATCATATTTGTTTGACAGATGCGTATTTAACTATGAAAGTAGTGCGTTACTTTACAGTGTTAACGTATACGGTATAAATACACATAAGTTATAAAAAGATACAAGCAAGCATATAAAACATAAAATAAAATCAGGTAAATGAGCAAACAATAAAAATAATAAAACATCAATGCTTTTTCATGACACCAGTTGTATATTGTTTTTAATGATCACCACGCTTACACAAGACGTGTTGTCACTGCCACGATTGTGATGTATGCAACCACAATTAAACAAACATTCTATAAATATTATAGTCAGTTGAAGGGTAAAGCCCGATCCGAGAAGAGTGATGGCAATCGATGCGTTCGATTATATTTATATTTATAAATGTAAAAAGCGCAAGATTCAGTGCGAACTAATAGCCTCAGTACTGCACATGTTTCATTTTCTATTTACCATCTGACCGACTGATAAAAAAAGAATGTTGAATATCTCTAGAAATGACCGTATGATCATCCACTGACAACAAAGTCCGTCTTAAAAAATACAAGAAGCTTACGTCTAATTAAACCAAGCCATGTTTTTTCCATCACATACGAAATATCACAAAAAAAAACTCGACATCTCTACAGCTATATAAGTTCACCTTTATTATTTTGTCCAAGATCCTCCCAAAGTATATATGTATGTTTGGGAAATAACTGCTGTAACCATATCGTATGTTTACCACTATATTATGCAACAGATGGGAAACTACCCAAAGCATTGATCACAACCTTAGTATAACGTTTTTGCAGTTCATGTAAAAGTCTGCGTAGGTATCAACTTTACCCAAATTCAGAAGCATTAATTCCATATGCAATTATGACTACTTAATACTTGGTTTACATCGGTATAGGTCATACGCTTACATGACATGTGTCAATTACTCAAAAAATAATCTGATACATAATGAAGTAGAACTAGTGCTTCTTGTGTCGCATTGTGCATAATAAAACCAATTGACCAATTTGTCTGGTTCCTGTTATTCGTTATGACGAGATGTGTCATAACTGCCAATTTAATACTTGTGTAGCGAAATTGCCTGCCTACGATCAGTTCTTCTTATAATAGTAGAGAGTAATCGTTTGATTTATACGGCATCGTTTCTCTTGCAGTTATTCGGATAAATTCAAAGATCGGACACTCGCATTTCAATTTGGGTAATACATATATTTTTATTCTGAAATTGATAAAACAATTTGCATTATCGCTTTACAATATAACTTTTTACTGCATGACTAGATTTGGTAACTCACTAATATGAATTGAACATTGTTTAATAGTATCCCATTACTGTTTCATTAGGATGAAGTAAATTAGTTTTTACCCACTTTGTAGAATGGTTGCAGTGGCTTATCTGCGTTAGTATGATTCCGTGGTTGGTTCTCAAGGCGTACACATCGAATATTATTAGGTTAATAACTGTAGCTTTCTGTCTACTGAGTAATTCTACATTGTGGTCGGAAAAGTGACAGAAGTAGTTGCTAGTAAGGGCTTGTCTGCTGTGTAAACCTAGGTGGAAAAGCGACAGTCCATATCTAACGCTAACAGTTAATGCTTTGACGTTCGTCTACGTTAATAGTTTCAAACAAGGCTCATCCATAGTTTCAAACCAGGCTCATCCGTAGTTTCAAACCGGGCTCATCCGTAGTATCAAACCAGGCTCATCCATAGTTTCAAACCAGGCTCATCCATAGTTTCAAACCAGGCTCATCCATAGTTTCAAACCAGGCTCATCTATAGTTTCAAACCAAGCTCATCCATAGTTTCAAACCAGGCTCATCCATAGTTTCAAACCAGGCTCATCTATAGTTTCAAACCAGGCTCATCCATAGTTTCAAACCAGACTCATCCATAGTTTCAGACTAGGCTCATCCAAAGTCTCAGACCTGGCTCGTCCGTTCTTCTTATTGATTAGCTTGTTACATTGACCCGGTTGTGTTGATTTCTACTGTGATTTATTATATGCACCCATCATTGTTTTCAAATCCTTTGTTTCTAATCACACTGGTAACGCAGCCAGGCGAAAATATTATATATCCTTAGCCCGCGTAAATCTCAATCTGGTTAAATATTTTGCACGTTACACTTGTAGAGGACCAGTCTTATTCATATTTTATTCACCACTTGTTGTAAGCTTTTGGTTTGCAATGAACATCTGAATAATTTATTTTGTATGTACACGTGTCACGAGATTGAAACCTTTTGTAGAACTATGTGGGACCAGATTATAAATACATTTATAGTTATATGCATTGACACTCATTAATCTAATGTAATAACTGAACGATTTAAATTAAGTTTTAAGTTTTTAGTTCATTCAAGAAATATTTCACAATTTAAGCATTTTTTGTAAAATGTATAAATGTCTCTATTAAAATTCTACTAAAATGCTAATAATGAGAATTTATGTTATATAAATTAACGACATTTATTTCATGTATTAACGCTTACATGTATAGAGCATTAGCTCTTAAATGATTGATTCTCGATTCAAAATATGAAGTAAAATTTGCCTAGTTTGACGTGTACTACACAATAAATATCAGTTTAATAGTTAAATTACAATAAGGGTAACAACCGACGGGGCAAGTTTGTCTTTCATTTTCGTATTTAAGAGTTAGTTGAAAACATGCTTATGTGTGAAAGTAAACACCCCATATTCGCCGAGTATATACTTTCGCAGAGGCCAGATTTAGGTACGTGTGCTGTCTGAATGCAAAATCCACGAAAATCCAAACGTGAATATTTGCGTTACATTGTTTAGCTTTCAATATGCGATTGTCTGAAGGCTATCACGTGAAGATTATCAGTACGAGATATGATTTTGAAACGTTTGGGACAAAAGAAGGCTCGTCTTTTTAAGAAAATGCTTGATTAATTATTTCTCTTCCTGGTTAATATTAACCCTCTTCATTCCCCATCATCATCAATGTCTACCAAAATATAACAAACGTAGGAAACAGATGACGCCAATCAAGATAAATATTTGCGTCCATGTCTGTTCAACACAACGCAACATAAAAATATTTTATATCGACATAAAATCTCCCCGGGAAATTGATAGAAATAAAAATGCATTTTCATTTTTTTGCATGAGGGACCCAACGAGTTTTATGACATTCGCCCGTTTAGGAGGGAGGCGTATCTACTCGATATTTATTGCATTTAAAGCTGCTATCAAATATGTTTTTTCATAAAGAGGGCCCTTCGTTGGTTTAAACTCCATCTTGCCAGTGGCATATGGGCATGATTTGCTTTTTCATATGAAAACAGCAAATAATTATTTCGGTTTTTATGGCAAAAGCGTATTAAGGGACATTTGATTAAGATTAAAGCGATATGGACTTGGGATGGTCCGCAGCCGTGGCTTATAGCGTTTAACACGTTTATAAACATAATTATTCGTTAACGATGAATGTGGGTTTGCACTTTAAAATAAAGTCAAGAGCAGAAGTCATAAAATGTTCTTTGTCTGTTAGGGATCAGCGAAAGGTGGTCAAGCAAGGGTTTCAGGGTCACCGGAAAGCGATTTTTATGTCAGATGTTTATTCATAGGGGCTTTTGAGGGATGCAGGTAAAATCATGTGACGATGAGATTTGGTCTTTCACAGATGTCCAATAATGTGAAAAGCATTTACTTCTCTGCATGTTTTACTCCGACAAAGTGCTTGCGCGCAAAATATAAATTATCGTCCCTTCAAGTCATTGAAGCCTGCTGGAGTTGTCTCGCGTGCATTCCGCGACATTGTAAAGCAGTAATTAACCCTTTACCACTCTCAATGTCTAGCCTTACTACGCTCTTTGACACAAATGTAGTCCCTTACAAAAATCAAATAAAACAACTTTCTAAATAGATTTAAGTTTTAAATGCTTTATTTCGTGCCCTGAGATAGTGATGAGCAGCAAACAGTATAAAACCTGAACAGACTGGTTGCATATAGCCATTTTCACTTTGCTTCTGAGCTGGAAAGAGTTTAACGACATGTAAGGTATTAATCTTAAGTATTTAGAAGTATGAGTAAGAAGAAGTAATGCTATTAAAACAATGTTTTTTATTCTTTTGTTTTTTTTGGGGGGGAGGGTGGCTTCTTTTGCATTGTAGTCTTCATCAACTTCAGCCTTCACCCTTCAGCAACCAATACAAATGACAATAATAAAAATAATGATTTTAGTGATGATATGTCACAATTATCATCAGCAGTTGCAGAATAGCAACAGCAGCTGCTGCACTTCGCCACATTCATCTGTTAATGAACGAGAGGAAAATCAGCAATCACCAGCATTATCATAATAACCATTCCTTTGGTACGAACACCTTACACCTGTCTCCCTTATTCAGTTTGGTAACATAATTATTAAGCGAAAATGTCTGTCGCGCACTTAAAATGTCATCAAGTACTAATCACTATATAAATCACGTACTAACGAGTTTTGACAAGGCGTGAAGTCACAGACGGGGTCAAATTACAAAAAGCTGGTCATTAACCGATATAAAGTTACATGCTCAAAGACAACGGTAGTCGAGCGTGTATTTTGAATAAAAACACGCTTTAAATTGAATGTCACCTCAAAGCAGGCTCCATTTGAAGGAACAAGATAAATCTTTCAGCGTTTAGCTACGATGTTTAAATATTGCAGACGACAAAGCGCCACCCGACACCTGTTCTTTGTACGCCTATCGTTTACTTGTCTGACGGTCTGTCGAATGACATGAGTAATCAAAGCGCTGAAGGCACTGAAGTGTTCGCTATTGCATAATCTGAGACGCACTTTAGTTTTTAAAATTATGTTATAGCTTTTTATATCGCAAGTTTGAAATAAACACAACCCATTCAAATTTAGAAAGAGTGTGTCTTAAAGCACAGGTCGAGATGTGTGTGCACTGTTTGTCCTCATATTTATGTTATAGAGATAACTTCCACAAAATAACAACAATATGTCTTTTTTTCCACAATTGGTTGCTGCACTGGCAACCATCTTTAGAATTGTGTTTCCTTGCTAAAAAATAACAAGCCTATACTCATGTACATGTTGTGTTATGTCTATCTTATACTGTATTTATTTTCTTTAAATAATTGAGCAACAATGTTTTCAACATGAGAGACTTTTCGTGCAGCATTAAGCCCCGTTTTCCCTGAAAGCAGCCAATATGTACATATTTCAATGATAAACTGGCAAATGTTGTCGCACAAGCTATTATAAACACTAGACTGGCCAATATCGTTGAACACGCTCTTAAACCTTAAACATGCTGTCTGCTACAGTGTAAACAGGCAGTGGTTATCTTTACAAGCTGCAGTTGTCGTCCCTAGCGTAGTTAAGGCATTCTGATTTCAAAACTGCCTCTCTACTTTAGCGTGAGCTAACGCTCACACTTAATACTGCGCGATATTTCGAGTTTAAATAAATATGCATTAAAATGATTAAATATCAATTATTTAAGGAATAGTTGTGTGTATTTGAAATGACAAGTATCAGAGGAACACGGGTTTAGAAGTTAATAAAACCTTTTTATCTAATTGTAGATGAAAGTGGTGAAAGTGCGCTGGCTGAATGTATTGGTAATGCAGCAGAGGGGGGGGGGTTGGCACGGAATGTTTCTACAGGAAAAAATATGTCTCATGCCATTATAGCACGTTGCATTTTAACACAAAAAGAACAGGCGTAAAATGTTCATACGCCGTCAAACGCGCAAAATTGCTTGAAATATTACCATTTTACCATACCATTTCAATGGTATACATTGTCAAACTTCAAAACAAATATCAAATATTTGTAATTTTGATGAAACTGGCTTTTTTTAAGATAATTCACAACCCTATGTCTTTGAAAATTCTGACGCGACCACACACAAGGCACCAGTCAACCAATACCCTGCGGACAATTCCTTGGTGTCAGATTGACAGAACACCACATAATATCATTAATATTTCATAGACCTGGTCCGCCGGGTGTCGTGCTTTCCCCACAGTCCATCGCGACGGACCGCGACAAGCGACGGCGCTAGCAATTATAATTCATATTTTGCTGGCGCGGTCCGCTGCACGTGACTATTTTTAGAACGCCTGTCAATTGAGATCTATGTTTTATATGAAACGATTCAAGTCAAAAGTGTATATTGTTTTTATTGCGATCTCGTGGTTACGGGTTCTATATGGATGTCTTCCCTGAAAGTTGCCGTGCATCAGAAACTCCATGTAGATATACCAAATAACATGACAAGACAACGAACAAACTAATTAAATTGGTCTCAAAGTTCGCTTAAAGTAATTGCAGAATATGTTTTCAGACCAAATTGAAATCGAAATAATTGAAGCGTTATCGTTGAATATCTGCAAGTAAACCGTTATTTTTCGTTCTGAAGTGATATTAATGAAACAACTTCGGCTAATGTTGTCGCGATTGTATTTCTACGCATCAGAATTCCACTGGCAAGCATACGAAATTTGATTATTATTTTTTATTTTATTTTTGTTTAGTTCGTAGATTATAGAATAAATAACAATCAAAGACTGGAACAATTAATTATTGCAATCGCATATACGCTGGTAAATTTTATAAGTAATTAAGCCATAAATACACGATATTCGAAGACTGTATTTATGCTATGTTACTTGTATTGGGGACATACAGTTAACATTAAAAATCACGATTTTTTGGTACGGAACTGTCCCAAAAAATATTCTCAGTTATGTCTTTGTAAGTCTTACAATTTGTGGCTGACTTCTGACCCATTAGCTGTTGAGTGTTCTTAACAATAAATGCGCCCCTGACGCTACAGACATAAATGGAACGAAATACGCCCCTCAATACATTCAATATTTATATGCATATAGACTAGACTAATCGGCTGAAACTGGTTCTTGTCATCCAAAGAAACATCTCAAATGAACACAGAGAAAGTATATAATTCGCGTAGGCGTACATCTTAATAAAAAGCATTAAAATGTACAAAACTAGCGACCCTTTGAGAGATACACGCCTATCATCTCTGTCAACTGTAATTAATTGAGCCACCAATGTATTGCTATTAATTTGGTATGCATCAGAACGGGATTTATGCCTGAACAAAACTCAATCACAATGTCGTCGGTCTTTAGGGTAAATGAGCCATATATCATCAATCTTCTGGATTTTCAACCGAACGTGCGCTCTATTTTACATATTCAACGGTGTACGATTTCACAAAAGACCCATGCTAGCCACTATTTACTAGAAAGTGAACATATACAACAAATATGTATTTAAATATATTGTGTTAAGCAGCAGGTCTTTCAACCAATCAACTTTCTAGTTTTACTCCAGCTTACTCAGGACACTTCTCTCAATTCATTGTAAAAGTATCGGTTGCATTAATGTTTTGTCTGGGTTAACCGTAAATTGGGCAATAACCAAGTGTTAGGATGGGATGCTATAATCAATTTATTTGAATTGTTACATTTTTGTAAACGTTTTATTAACATATTGATGGGTTTTCTACGGAAGCCCTGGAAACCATTTTTAGTTACTTACTATTACTTTTTTTTATATGGCTTATTTATTTTGAGTTACTCTGTTGTTCAGCAATTTCACAAAATCCCCACGAACAAAGAAGGAAATTTTCAAATCAACAATATATCCATCAGTTCTGTTTCTGTGTATGCTTGTATTTGTGCATGATGTTGTCACAGTAATTATCACACACAATCATACACAGATGGATATACTATCCGACATGCTTGGAATGTTTCTTTCTTCGTGTCTAACAGCGGGTTGTCTAAGTGACACACGTAACAAGATGTTTTTAGAAGTACTTAAAACTGTCCCTCAATTGTGTATGCTTGTGTTTGTGCATGGTGTTGGTACAATAATAATCACACACAATCATACACAGGGCTGTCAGAGTTACCTCACTTATCTTCGTATTCAGTCCTTACTTCGTCAACATATCGTTTTAGACATGCTTGTTACATTGAACGCATTTGATTCTCAACGCTTTGCATTGGCCGTTCCAAGGCGGTGACTTATATGATGTTTAGTTTTGGGTTGTATGTATATTGTTTCGGATTGTATATTCAATTGATCACTAGACTTAAATAAAAGACTAAATGATGTTAACCAGATTGTTTAACTCTCATCGTTTATTTAAATTTGTTGTAATTGTAGCATACGGGTGTATGGGTGTTGTATTCATTACTGATTGGTTGATGTGTAACGGTTGTCTGGGCAACGAATTGTATCGTTTCAACATGAGCCGGTTCGCATGATGTACCATTTTATTTGCTTTCATTTGCTCTCGATAAGTTTTCATCAGTGATGTGCATTCAATTTACATTGACACGTGATGTAAACGACCAATATTGATAAAAAATGCCTATACAAATCTCAGGAACCGGATGTGGACATCTTGATAAATGACTTGCACATTTTTCCGCAATCGGTCATCACTTGATCTGTTCTGTCAAACATAAATCCCTCCCTGATACTACCAAATGAAAACACGTCTACTGCAAAGCAACCAATCATTTTAAGGTAATATGTATGTAGCCGGTATAGATTGAACGGGAATGTGAATATGTTAAAGGCTTTGGTCCATGCAAATATCGCTATAGCCTGCGCAACACCTTGTCTAAGAACCAACATTATTATAAGACCACTATAAAAACATGGTTCTCAGCGACTTCACAAAACGTGACCCTTCCTTTCTATAAAGGCAGTGAGAAATGTAGATATTCATTGATTCTTCACATGACTGTATTGATGCCCGTTTTGGCTGATATCGACGTTCGTTTTGGTAAAAAAAACAAAGCATCGTCGGCGATACATGTAGTAACGCAAACGCTTCCAAAACAACCTTTGGAGTGAATAGCTTTGTTCCTATGGCATGAACATGACAACGTTTTTGTACGCGTCACACGCTTTGACGTGCATGACCGTGCAAGATAACATATCCTATGAACTTTATTCAGACACTATTAAGACAAAATATGGTAAACGTTATGATGTTTTAAGAACCAAGACATACATTTTACGGCACCACAATGCAATGGTATCGCGTTAAAATTACGTCGAAAGTGTGTAATCAATCAGGGAACTGCACGTCACATTTTTTTTATTAACAGAAATCGAAATATGCAATTTGCAGAAGATATCGTTTGTCCTTTCAATAGCTGATGTCTTTAATAAATTACTTATCAATGAAAAGAACCCGTGAGTAAATTGAAGCGAGAAAGTGATGTTTGTATATAATTTATATTGGGTTGTGTGGACATCGTCTTATTTCAACAGATTACAACCATCATCGTATGGACATGGACCAAAATCTGGAATTCCAAATTCCCTTCTTTCTACAAACGTTTCTTGGTCAAGTCACCAATCCGGTATCATTCAGATATCTACTTACTTCCTATCTTTATATATAATTATATCAATTTAATCAGATAGTGGAACACTTATTGGTCACGTTATTTGAGTCGTTAACGAAAACGCTTGGAATTAATATGGTTTAGTTTCATGCAAAAACACCACCACAAACAACAACAATAACAACAAATCTGTTGGAATAGGTTCTGACTTAAATTACTCCTGTCGCGTCATTTGCAATGACTATCAATTGTTTAAATATCCCGTCAGTAATGTAAACTGTCTTCCGAAGCACGCGCAATAACTACACATTTCGTACACACAATGTTTAGGTCTGCAGCAAAATGGATGTTTGCTATACATGCTTAAGGTTTTATTTTTTACACCTGGTTTGTTATTTCACATGGAAACAAGAATTGACAGCACTTTTGCATGAATGCGCTGCACGCTAACATAAAACATAAATGTTCGATTTGCTTAATTGAGGTCTCTATTTAATGTGTTGTTAATGCTGTCTTTAGAGCTGTACTGTGTATATGCCATATATGCTATATACACTTCGTAGCGTTCCCAGCTGTTCTTTGCAACTTATTTCGACTGTCTTTGAAAGCCATATTTACTTATACTCAAACACTTTACTAGTGCTACATTTCGTATTTGGAATTGAACGATGTTTCTGTTCAGGTCGAAACAGATTTGCATAGTCGACGTCATGCCACGTGTGTTGTTGCATTTGTGTGCACTGTATAATCAATTATAGTAAATATTAACGAGAACCATGATACATTTATTCTACAGGTTTATAAACAACTCCTATTTGGACTTGTACTAGAAAATATGATATACAGCTTTACTATAGCTTACCTAACACCACGCGTTACCTTAAAAAACTATTCTTTTTTTGAAGAATCACAATTTATTAGTATTTTAGTAGTCTATGATAAGTTGAATTTTAGTAATTATATGCATTCATATACTAACTTAGTATTTAGTAGTCTATGATATGTTACTTTTCAGTAACTATATGCATTCACATGTCCTTTAACTTGGGAGCAAATTGGTCATTAAAGCATGTTTGTTGGGAACTCAAAATGCAGTCGTACCTTCAATTTGTCATATGACATTTGAAAACAAACAACCCAGCCCTATAACAGTGTTATGATGCTGCCCTTGTATACGTCCATTTAAATTATCGCTGATACACTGCATCATATTCCGCTATCAAACAAATTGCAGCCCAGTGAATTAAGATGCGAGGTAATCAACTCGTGGTACATCTTGATAAGGATTCTTCGTTGTTAATTGATTTACGATTTCATATCGGTAAATTTATTTTTTCCAGCCTTCGGGACAGGCAGACATCTTAAACTACCCTACCGGCAACTGCAAGAAACCATACGTTATTTGAGATGTATATGCAGTGCGCATCATTTGTTTTAATTTCAACCTCAGAGAAATATATGCAATGAATCATTACTAATATTCTAGAATTACGATTAGCAGTGATAAATCAAAGATTTGGCTATAAACAGTATATATTCAGAAAACATCATATCGTAAAGACCAAAATAGTTTTCATCAATTGTACTACTTGCAATGAAAATCAATCATATTATATATATTTTTATTTATATCAAAGACGATATTAAATTTATGCCACACACATACAGTCATCTTCAATGTTTATTTAGGGGGTTATTTTTATCTAGGAGTATGATATTTATTTCTTTTTTGTAACATAATGGAAAAATATGCCTTTATTATATGGTACGTTTTTACGTGCGTAGCTACAAATACCTACGATAAAATCGACATTTGTCCTAACTGAGTTTGTTGGATGTCAAATGTGGGCCGTAAAACTTACACAACTAAATATCATCCTTCATAAAGTTGTATTGCATATGTATTGTCATATATTAGTAACTAAATTGTGTGCGGGTTTATTGTACTTAACATATACTAATGGTAAATGTATTGATCACCAATTACGAAAAATAAAAATTGATGAAGGAAAATGATTGTGCCATTAAAAAAATAAACAACATTTTAACCATATGTTTATCTGGGAACGTGTTTTATCTGAATGCAATAAGAGCAACATCGCGTTTAATTCAATCTCATTGTAGCATTCATATGAAATCAGTGTTAAGTGATAATGTTTGAAGTTTAAGAAGCTTTAAAGTGGAACATTAAAATCCGTAAGTGCCTAAATTACTATAACGAATAAATGTCATTTAACTTACTTATGAACATAAGATGACTGTATAACAACACAAAATACGCAACATAGAAATGTGTGTTGTTTGAAGCAGCCACCATCAGTTGCTCGAGCGACTCATGGTCTCTGACCTGGTTCTAGTATCAGGCAATCACATTGATTTTGTCTGTCAATGTTAAGACACAATACCCCGGGGGTCCCGGGGGAGCAGCGTTGTGTTTGACGAGCGCAGAACGTAATCTATGGCATCGCAGTCGGCAGTTATGATGTGCTTATTCAATCGCGGTTAAAAAAACTTCCAACTTAAGGCTGTTGAGCATGCGGTGAAATTCTCTGTTCATATTTGTTCTCTCATTTACAATCGCAAATCAATAAAAACTGAACTCACATCTGGCAAACATAAATAGATTTATAATGGGCTTTAATAACAACGTTAATGATGAGTGATGCAATAACACGGAGCCGCATTACGTGGTTGAGCATACTTGATGAAATCGCATCAACACCTTCTCGTTTGTCTGACGTTCATCTTGACCTATTATGTCATAGTCACGCGCGTTTGACTTAATGATTCAACAGTGAACTATATATTTCATCTTTAAATGCAAATGTAAAGAAAATTCTAATCACGAATCGTGCAATTGAATACGTCGATTTCAATTTACTTCAAGCAATGTGGACATAATTATGTAATCTTTCTCGTTGAACATTATTTAAACAATATCGGTTTAGTATCTTTCCTGTCCAACAGGTTCGCGTCACGGGTCCGATAGAAACAGGAATTATAATTGATTTACGAGTGTTTTCCGGTCAATGCTGGAATCACCAAAGATTTATGAGCGCAAATAGTACCTGCATGCAAATGTGCAAGTCTTTGCAGAAAGGGTATCATAAACACGTTGTTGTCAGATTGATGACCTCATTTGGGAGAGATCTGAAAAATTTGAGGCATAAACTTTTGCAGATGTGAAATGTCGACTGATATTACGACCCATGGAGTCCGGTTCTGCCTGCGTCTGTGTGTACCACAACATGCGCCATTATGGAATCCAGCAAAGACCGCAAAATGAGGCAAAGAACTTAATATAAACACGTCCGTGTAAGAATATTCTTGTAAGTTAGAAATTAAGAATTTACAAACGTACTCATGCCCCATTTGCTTCTTTTAGGCGAGGTTACAGATGTTTGATTTTCTTAGATTGAGATTTGTTTGACAGATGCGTATTTAAGTTTGAAAGTAGTGCGTAACTGTTCAGTGTTTACGTAGACGGTATGCATACACAAAAGTAATAAAAAATACAAGCATATACAACATTAAATAACATAAGGTATATGCTTAAACAATAAACATCATACAATATCAATACGTTCATTAAACCAGTTGTACTTGTGTTTTTAAATGATCACCTCACGTACTACAGTTGTGTTGTCATGGCAATGAGTGTGATGTATGCAAACAAAATACAATAAACATTGTATAAATGTTAAATGCAGTTTAGAGGAAGAGGACATACTGCAGCCCGCCCCAAAAAGATGATGACAACCGATTTCTTTGATGAAAATCATATTTATATAATGTACAACAGCACGAGAATCATAGCGAACTATTTGTCTCGGTATTGCATTTTATATTCCTTTTCCATTGCCCCTCTGGCCGATTGATAAAAGAAGAAAGTTAAATATATCTAGAAATGACCATGTTTCATCAACTGACAACAGAGTCCGTGTTCGAAAATACAACAAGTTTTTCTAGAATCAAAACATGCCATATTTTTACATTACATAAGAAATTTCACAAAAAACTGGGTCGACATCCCTGCTGCTACATAAATGCTCTTTGATTATTTTTGGCTTAGTTCCTTCCTAAATATATATTTATGGGTTGGAAGTAACAACTATAACCATACCGCATGTATTACTACATGAATAAAGCAACATATGTGAAACTAGCATCGCTAAATTGCTTCTACCCTCCTATTTTTTCTCACTGTGTCTACCTAGAAATTTCCAAGTTTTTAATAAATGTTGGAATTAATATACATTACCTAGACATTTGACAGAAGGAACCAACTGGCAGGTTTAACAGCAATGCGATAATGCCGTTAAAAGTACGTCCGATAACAATTCGCTGTCAGTTATTGTGAGTATGACATCGGATGACATTGCCCTGCCCTGCCTATCAGCTGTGCAGTGCGTGTTATCCGGCCTCCCGCTCATAAAGGCTGATATATGTGGATGCCCTCTGACAAGCCGACTTGTGCAATATCAGTCATTAATTAACTCTTGCTAGCATAAACATTACACATTTATACTTTATGGCCGGGCTGTTTTACGAATGACGAATGGTAGAATAACTAAATGTGATAAATAATGTAAAAGTGTGCTAAGAAAGCTTGAATACGGACTACCACGATAAAATTAATGACCAATAATCTTAACATAAAGATAGCAGTATCGTTTATATTAGGACATGGAACATTTCAAATTAATGTGTATAAATGAACATGTGCCTATTTTATCATTAAGCCCAGATATTACTGTTAGTTTATTGCCAATATATATTGTGTCCAAGATGGCTAAATATTCTGTGCGCGATACAGACGTCCAGTTTGCTGGTCTTGTGCATGTCTACGTCAGACATCATAGATATGTTTAGAGAGGACTAAAGCGGCGTAGATCATGGACAAAATTTAATGTATGAATTCCGGTGTTCATGTAAACACAATCGTGCCAGAACTGTTGTTGTGGAAACCGTTTTATATTCTCCTTCAGCACACATTCCGTAGATATGTCTTTCATAAGTGTTTTGTAGCCTCGTATATGAGCATTGAGTGTCCACATGTGAATTATGCACCAAATGAATGTCAATTTGTTATTTCTGTCCGCTGGGAAGAAAAAGGAACTTCGAGTCAGATCATTTATAGTCTTACATTCACGATCTTTGAGAATTCAATGTTTCCCCCTTCATTATTGACAATAAAGCACCACTAATCAAGAAGCAGAAATTTTAAAGAGATGTCAAAAGACTAGAAATTATCGAGTCATATCTAGTTAGAAGCCGCAGAATATCCCATGCTTTATGCAGTTTTTGACAGCTTATAATTATCCTGGTCACGTGCCCAGACAACCGGTGTCAGCCATTAGACTTTATGGAGAACAACGTCCGCTAATTTAGGGATAATTCTAATGGACAGCGCGTTTCAAGACAGTTTTTTTGACAAATCTAGGATAATAAATACATCCGTCGAGAGATGATTATCTTCGGTCCAATCCATTAACTGTGACCGGATACTCAACAATGTCACAGTATAATAAACTGACTGACAAATTATACATCTATCACTGTGTGTTAAGAGGGAGGCGGAAAACTACAACGGGCGAGGCATGGTATAGGGGTGATAACCCAAAAAAAGAGTTAGGGTAAGGGTTAGGGTTAGGGGTCGGGTTAGGGTTAGGGTTGGGTTTAGGCTAACCCAAACCCTTACCCGACCCCTAACACTAACCCTAACCCTAACCATAACCCTCTAACCCCCCCCCCTTGCGCAATACCATACCATGCCTCGCCCGTTGTAGTTTACCGCCTCCCGTGTTAAGATGGTTGGATGGTATTAAGATGGTTGGTCAATTTACTCGTAAGCGGCTCGGTTTTGTCTGTCGAAACAGAACACAAGGGAAGTTTAAATACATACATATGCGGCGTAGTATAATATATAATTATTTCGTAATATTCACGACATTCTTTGTTCGATTCATAAGCTCGCACATAGCTAGCCAACTATATTTCAATGGGTTGACAAATAATACATTCACAACCTTAAATAACACCTTGAAAATATCTTTGAAAAACGTAAAGCTATGAATTTATCGTGCCTAAACTATTTCTCTTCACGGAGGCAGGTCTTAAAACAATATGTACAGTGCTTTCATTTTATTGATGATATTTGTCTTGAGTAAACGTAAGGCGTTGTATGTAAGTACTTTAACTATTTCCGTTAAGTGTGTGCGCATATAATTGCTATGTAAATGATTGTTTCGTACGGAATACCGTTATCGCCATCGTGGTAACACATTAAAATCCAGAGGGCGAGAATGCGAGAACGTGAGAGTACGATTAGAGAATGCGACAATACGATGACTACAGTGCGACAATACGATGGCGAGAATGCGAGAACGCGATGGCGAGAATGCGAGAACGCGATAGTACGATGACGACAATGCGACAGTGCGACAATACGATGGCGACAGTGCGATAGTACGATGGCGACAATGAGATAGTCATATCGAACTGTCGCCATCGTATCATCGCATTCTCGCCATCGCGTTCTCGCATTCTCGCAGTCGTATTGTCGCACTGTCGTCATCGTATTGTCGCATTCTCGTCATCGTACTCTCGCGTTATCGCATTCTCACATTGTCGCCATCGTACTATCGCACTGTCGCCATCGTATTATCGCACTGTCGTCATCGCATTGTCGCATTGTCGTCATCGTATATCGCGTTCTCGCATTCTCGCCATCGCGTTCTTGCATTATCGCCATCGTATTGTCGCACTGTCGTCATCGTATTGTCGCATTCTTGCCATCGTACTCTCGCGTTCTCGCATTCTCGCCCTCTGAATTTTAATGTGTAACCACGATGGCCCTAACGGTATTCCGTAGTTTCGTGCATATGACATCGCTTTCCGTCGGACTATTTATACGTGTACCAATTACTTGAATAAAGCTAAGTTTATGTATGTTTGTATATTCAGCCGCGCCAATCAAGATCAATGAACTGCGCGCGTTTGTTAAATGGAGCAGTAGTTAGTATGTAGAAAACAAAGCTCTCTCCTCCTGCCTAATAGTGTTTTTGGTCTTTCGTTTTAGTATCATGAACATCAACTGGAATGGCTTCGTCGCTTTCATATTTAAAAAAACGAAAAAAGAAGGGAGGAATATAACTATGGAATTCGGTTAGTGCAACATTGAATGTTGAGGTCTATCTTTGCGGTTGACACACGACAATCAGAGCGACACACGAACAGATACTCGACTATTTAAAACGACAAACGAGAAAGTTGTTGAACAATTACTTGTCGCAATATCGCGCATGAAAAGTAGCATCGAAGATTGAGGGTCGTCTTTAATTGACGCTTGTCGTTGTAAAATGGCGCGTAATATTTTGCGCGATATTTGCTCGATAGAATGTGGTGAGTTGTTTGAAATGTCGCGCGTCGCTTAGAAAGTGTATGTCGTGCTCCATGAGTTTAAGTCGAAAGTCGACAATTGCACGACATTTTCGCGATATAATGTCGTGTGTCGTATTGTTCGTAGATTTGACTGCCACCTGTCGCCCTTTGAGGTCGACACACGACAATCAAAGCAACGAACAACACGCGACATTTTACAACGACAAGCGACAATTGCACGACATGTTCGCGATATAATGTAGTGTGTCGTATTGTTCGTAGCTTTGAATGCCGCCTGTCGCCCTTTGAGGTCTACACACGACAATCAAAGCAATGAACAGCACGCGACATTTAACAACGACAAGCGACAATTGCACGACATGTTCGCGATATAATGTCGTGTGTCGTATTGTTCGTAGGTTTGACTGCCGCCTGTCGCCCTTTTAGGTCGACACACGACAATCAAAGCAACGAACAACACGCGACAATTTAAGATGCTACTGCCGAAGGGTTCGGTATAAGGGGAATTTATACTGCCTTGCTTATGTGCTAGCTTTTATAGCGACGAGGTAGAGTATCTGCCTGATTAGGAAACGGAAGTTCCCGGGTTCAATCCCCATGGCGGTCAGAGATTTTTCTGCCTGGGTTACAGTGACGGCCAAAGCAAAAAAAAACACACCATGTGTGTCAGACGTCCCAAAGATTTCACAGGTCCCGGGTTCAATCCCCATGGCGGTCAGAGATTTTTCTGGCTGGGCTACACTAGTTTTCATGCCAAATATAAGCTCGTCAATGCGGCGATCAAATGTTCAAATGTCTCGTGTCGTCTTAAATTGTAACTTGTTTAAAATTGTCGAATATCGTGTCGTGCGTCGCTTAAATTTGTGTATGCATACTTCAAAGGTCTACAGGCGACATTCAATATGACTTTAACCCATTTATGCCTAGCATCTAGAAAAAAAGGCCTTGGCAAACAGCGTAGACCCAGATGAGACGCCGCATGATGCGGCGTCTCATCAGGGTCTGCGCTGTTTTCTTAAAGGAATTCATGTAAGAAATATTCTAAATATAGAAAGAAATATACTAGACATCCCTAATTTTGGAAATAAATTGATATAGTTTAGAAGGATGGGAGAGTCCACTAGGCATAAATGGGTTAAACGGATTCCGTAAAAATCACATAATACAATTCTGAACGGTTTCGAGTATACACCTGTAGTGTTCCAAAGTAGATCCCAAAGTAAAACAGAATAATTGTGACAGACTGTGGGAAAATGTGTTTGTTTTATTAAATAATCCATTTCATTGTTTTCGCAAGTTTATAAACGATCGATGACCAGTAACGAGCAGTTATGTTATTCTTTAAATTCACATCCAATTCAAAACCATTTTGCACAGCACTGTCTGTTTAGCAGTTGTGTGCCGGAGCTAAACGCGAGAAACAATTGTCAACCTAGATGATTCCAAAGACATGACCGTGGGGCCCGCGTCTTCTTTTGTCGTGTTCTCGTTTGGCGTTGGCTGAGCGCGAGGACGCCTCCAGACGACTTTTAGCGATGACGTTATGGTTATCGTTCTCCACACAACGACACGTGTTTGCAATGGGCATGCACGTCATTTGTCTACGTTTGCACCCGTTACAGCAAGACTGCAGCGAAGCAGACGTCGAATTCAGCGCCATCAGCAGAATGAACAATATAGCGGTTAGCACTAGCTTTTCCTGAAATAAAACAACTACGGCAATTCTTATAATAATAAGTGTTATCAAAATATATGTTCACAATGAATGTGTATTTGTACTGTATACGGCTATGTTTAATTTCATACTTTGCAATTAAATGATAAGAACCTCAGTGGTCAATACACTGAGCGAAACAAATGCTTCTTCAGGTGGGGTGCATACGATATGATCTTGTCATCCCGCCCGTCCTTCCGTCAGTCTGTGGGTGTTTTTTATGTCGCGCGTAACTCAAAGAGTATTGTGGCTAGAAGTATACAACATGTAATATAACCGGAGTTATTAACCTTTTTAAACAACAGAGATAGAGAGATGAACTTTACAAACATATTAACCAGCATGTGGAATTCTGAATCTCCATATTTAAGTTCAGATATGTTCAATCTAACCGGAATTCTGACCCTCTAATTTAAAATACAATATTGCGTAAGTGATGAAACATTCGAAAACAATCAGCATGTGAACTTGATCGAAGCTCTATATTTTGGTTCGTTTCTTTTTCAACATGTATCTGTCCTTTTAAGTGAAACAATATGTTTTACTTGTGCGGCGTGTAACTCAACAAAGCCGTATAAGTGATGAAACTTTATAACGTTACAGCATGCGAACGTGCGCAACTGGGTATTTTGATAATTTTTTCAACAAACGTTTCGAGGCAAACGTGGAATATAAGAACAACAATGTCAAAAGCACACATATATCGCTTCAACATTCAGTTCATGCTATTAATTATACAATGCCTGCACTAAATTCACGCATACATACTTACATTTATATCCATGCATTTACTAAAAATGAAACTTTAAAAACATATAAAAAAAACGTACCATTATGTCCGCATTCGCCCCTAAGAATGCCTAATGAATGGGAATACAATTACTAGTAATTATATGAGAAACCATTTATATATACAGCAGCTGACATTATATACAGCTGTCTGGTATGCAGAAATAATTACCACACCCATCATGCGCGGAATTCTGGTATTTCGTTGATAAGTATGACTTATTGTATGTTAATTTACAATTTACAATACATATATAGTAGTAGTAGTAGTAGTAGTAGTAGTAGTAGTAGTAGGGGATATTACATGATGTAAACGTCTACGTAGGTATAAACTTGTTCCAAATACAGAAGCATTAATTCCATATTCAGTTATGACTACTTAATACTTGGTTTACATTGTTATATGTCATACGCTTACATGAAATATGTCAATTACACCGAAAATAACCTGTTGCATACTGTAGTAGAAGTATTGTTTCTCGTGTCGCATTATGCATAATAAAACCAACCGACCAATTTGTCTGGTTCCTGTTATTCGTTATGACGAGCGGTGCCATAACTGCCAATTTAATAGTTGTAGAGGACCAGTCTAATTCATACTTTATTCACCATTTGTTGTAAGCTTTCGGTTTGCAGGAACATCGGACTTATTTATTATTTATATACACGAGTCACGTTGAACAGAGGCTTACTATTATTATAAATAATAAGGCTAGACATTGAGATGAAACCTTTTGTAGAACTCTGAGGGACCAGATTACAAATGCATTTACAGTTATATGCATTGACACTCATTATTCTATTGTAATAACTGTACGATTCAAGTTTATTTTGAGTTTTTGGTTCCGATAAGAACAATTTCACTATTTTAGCATCTTTTTGTTTAAAATGTATAAGTGGCTCTATTAGAAATTCTACTCACATGCTAATAATGGGATTTATGTTATACAAATTAACGAAATTAGTTTTATGTATTAACGCTCACATGTATAGTGCCATACCCGTATCCAGGGGTGGGGGTGCGTTGGTAGCCCACTCAACATTTGTTGACGAGTATAAATAATTGTGAACTATAAGTTGCACCCAACTTTACTCTTAGTATAGTATTCCCTACTTGTTTGTATTTGTGTAATAAGTGCAGTTAATAAAACATGCAAGTATTATGATTACGTTTGTAATGATTATAATACTTGACATCAAAACCATTGTATGGGCCATGAGTTAGACGTGTAATATAAAATAAATATTATTTTAATAGTTAAGTTGCAATAAGGGTACCAACAGACGGGACGAGATTGTCTTCATTTTCGTATTTTAGAGTTAATTGAACACATGCTTATGTGTGAAAGGAAACTCTCCATATTCTTCGAGTATATACTTTTGCAGTGGACAGATTTAGTAACGTTTGCTGTCTGAATGCACAATCCACGAAAATCCAAACGTGAATTGAGTTACATTGTTTCGCTTTCAATACGCGATTGTCCGAAGGCTATCGCGTGAAGATAATCACTAAGAGATATGCTTTTGAAACGGTTGGGACAATGGCAAGACTCGTCTGTTTCAGAAAATGCTTGATTAATTATTTCTCTTTCTGGTAAATATTAACCCTCTTCATTCCTCTATCATCATTAATGTCTACCAAGATATTACATACGTATGGAAACGGATGACGCCAATCAAGAGAAATATTCCCGTCCATGTCTGTTTTTACACAACGCAACATAAAAATCTTTTATATCGACATAAAATCTCCCCGGGAAATTGATAGACATAAAAATGCATTTTCATTTTTTTGCATTACGGACCCAACGAGTTTAATGATATTCGCCCGGTTAGGAGGGAGGCGTATCTACTCGATATTTATTGCATTTGAAGATGCTATCTAATATGTTTTTCATAAAGAGGGCGCTTCGTGGTTTTAAATTCCCTTTTGCCAGGGGAGGCGGAAAACTACAACGGGCGAGGCATGGTATAGGGGTGATAACCCAAAAAAAGGGTAAGGGTAAGGGTTAGGGTTAGGGGTCGGGTTAGGGTTAGGGTTGGGTTTAGGCTAACCCAAACCCTAACCCGACCCCTAACACTAACCCTAACCCTAACCATAACCCTCTAACCCCCCCTTGCGCAATACCATACCATGCCTCGCCCGTTGTAGTTTACCGCCTCCCTTTTGCCAGTGGCATATGGGCATGATTTCGCTTTTTCATATGAAAACAGCAAATAATTATTTCAGTTTTTATTGCAAATGCGTATTAATGGACATTTGATTAAGATTAAAGCGATGTCGGAGTTAAACACGTTTATAAACATGATTATTTGTTAAAGATGAATGTGGGTTTGCACTTTAAAGTCAAGTCAAGAGCAGAAGAATGTTCTTTGTCTGTTAGGGGTCATCGAAAGGAGGTCAAGGGTTTCAGGGTCACCGGAAAGGGATTTTTATGTCAGAAGTTTATTCATAGGGGCTTTGTAGGGATGCAGGTGAAATCATGTGACCATGAGATTTGGTCTGTCACATATGTCCAATACGAAGTGCTTGCGGTCAAACATATAAATTATCGTCCCTTCATGTTATTTAACCGTTTACCACTCAGATACAATCTTTGACACACATGTAGTCCCTTTCACAACTCAAATGAAAACAAAACTTTCTAAATAGATTTAAGTTCTAAAGGCTAAATTCCCAGCCCTAAGATAGTGATGAGCAGCAAACAATGTAAAACCTGAACAGACTGCTCGCAGGCTGTTCAGGTTTTATGCAGGTTGCATATAGCCATTTTCACTTTACATCTGGGCTGAAAAGGTTTAAACGACATGAAAGGTATTAATCTTAAGAAGTATCGCAATGTTATTAAACCAAATATTCTTTGTTTTATGCATAATTATTTTTTTTTTGGGGGGGGAGGGGCTTCTTTTGCATTGTAATCCTCATCAACTTCAGCCTTCAGCAACCAATACAAATGACAATAATAAAAATAATGATTTGAATGATGATATCTTACAATGTCATCAAATACTAATCACTATATAGATCACTATATAGATCACGTACTAACAAGTTTTGACAAGGCGTGATGTAACAGACGGGGTCAAATTACAAAAAGCTGGTCATCAAGCGATATAAAGTTACATGCTCAAAGACAACGGAAGTCGAGCGTGTATTTTGAATATAAAAGTGCTTTAAATTGAATGTCACCTAAAAGCAGGTTCCATTTGAAAGAACAAGCTAAATCATTTAGCGTTAAGCTACGATGTTTGAATATAGCAGACGATAAAATTTGTATTTTGTACGTAAACAAAACGACACCGACACCTGTCCTTTGTACGCCTATCGTTTACTTGTCTGACGGTCTGTCAGAGTTTAAATAAATATGCATTAAATGATTAAATATCAATTATTTAAGGAATAGTTGTGTGGACTTGAAATGGCCAGTATCGGAGAAACACAGGTTTATATGTTAATTAAAACTTTTTATTTAATTATAGATGAAAGTGGTGAATGTGCGCTGGCTGAATTGTATATGGTGAGGCACATTGGTAATGAAGCGTGACAGGGGGGAGGGGGGTCGAAGGGCAGGGTCAATATATTTATTGTAAATTGAGTTTTTCTACCGGAAAATATATGTCTCATGCCAGTATAGCACACGTTAGATTTTCATTTTTACACAAGAAGATTAGACGAAGAATTGATAGGAATATTACCATTTAACAATAACATGTCAATGTTAAACATTAGCAAACTTCACATCGAGGATCAAATCATTGTACCGGCAACTACGAAGTAATTATGATGAACAAGGAAAAACAAAATCAACAACCGTATTTCTTTGAAAATTCTGACGCGACCATACAAGGCACCGGCCAACCAATATACGGCGGGCAATTCCTTGATATCAGATTGACTGTACACCATTTAATATCATTAATATTTCATAAACCTGACCCGCTGGGTGTCGTGCTTTCCCCCAACAACCACCGCAACGGACCGCGACACGCGACCACCGATACGCGACGGTAATTGATGGAATTCCTTTGTTGCTTGGGCGGTCCGCTGCATGTGGATATTCCTAGAACGCCTGTCAATTGAGATCTATGTGCAGTATCAAACGATTCACGTAAAAAGTGCTCATTGATTGCATGGCGATCTCGTTGTTACGGGTTCGATCCGGGTGTCTTCCCTGAAAGTTGATGAGTTTCAAAACCCCCATGTAGATCTCCCAAATAAGCTTACATGGCAACGAACAAAATATAATACAATAGTTCCAGAACTGAAAAAAGTTCGCAGAAAGTAATTGCAGAATATCTTGTCAGAAAAAAAAAGGAATCGAAATAATTGAAGCGTAATCTTTGAATATCTGTAAGTAAACCATGACTTTTCATGTTGATGCCATATTAATTAAACAACAATGTCGTCGTAACAGGCAAGCAAACGAAAGTTTATTATTTTTTTTCTTAGTTCGAAGACTTAAGAATTAAGAACATTCAAACACTTGACCAATGAAATGTTGCAATTGCAAACAAACTGATCAATTTTATTAGTAACTAAGCCATTAACACACATTATTCTAATACTGTTTTTGTTTTCATTGTTACTTGTATTGGGGTATACAACGGAAGATGAAACATTACGTCGTTTTTTGGAATGAAACTGTTTCCAACATTTTCTCTGTTATAACGTTGTAAGTCTTACAATTGGTGACCAACTTCTGACCCATGAGTAATAGATGTTTTCAAGATTTTAATTCAATAATGGTGCTCATTCATTCGTATGTATATTGGGCTGATAATGACTATTTTTGTAAGGTTAGGTCCGTGTCAGCTGTTTATCGTTCTGAACAATGAATGCATTACTGTCGCTATAAACAGAAGAATCTACGAAATGAATTAATGTTAAATTGAACAATTTTTGGTCCATAATCAATTCAAAATATAAATGCATATAAACTAATCTGCTGAAAGTGGTTCTTGTAATCCAAAGAAACATCTCAAATGAATACAGAGAAAGTATATAATTCGCGTAGGTTTCCATCTTAATAGAAAGCATTTAAATGTTCAAAAATAGCGACCCTTTGAGAGACACACGACTATAATCTCTGTCAACTGTAATTGATTGAACCGCCAACGTATTGCTAATAATTTGGTATGCATCAGGACGGGATTTATGCCTGAACAAAACTCAATCACTATGTCGTCGGTCTTTAGGGCAAATGAGCCATATATCATCAATCTTATAGATTTTCAGCCGAACGTGCGCTCTATTTTACATATGCAACGGTGAACGATTTCACACAAGACCCATGCAAGCTCTACTTTACTAAAAGGTAAACATGTTCAATACATATATACTTGAATATCATTATATTGTGTGAATCCTGCACGTCCAGTCAATCAACTTTTCCAGTGTTACCCCATCTTACTTAGGTCACTTCTTTCACTCCACTGTAGGAGTATCTGCTCCATTGATTGCATTTGCAAGTGTATCGTTTGCTATTGGTTTTGTCTGGGTTTACCGTTATTTGGGCAATAACCAAGTCCTAAGATCGGATGCAATAATCAACTTATTTGAATTGTTTCATTTTGTTAACGTTTATTAACATTTTGAGCGGTTTTCTACGGAAGCCCTGGAAAACATTTTTAGTTACTTGCTATTACTTTTTATTCCCTCGGTAGGGTGGCATACAGCAGTTGAACTGTCCGTCAATGTGTCCGTCTGTCTGTCTGCCGTCCGTAAACTTTAACATTGGTCATAACTTTTGCAATATTGAAGATAGCAACTTCATATTTAGCATGCATGTGTATCTCATGAAGCTGCACATTTTGAGTGGTGAAAGGTCAAGGTCAAAGTCATCCGTCAAAGTCAAATGTCAAAAAAAAAATGGAAGTAATAAGCTTTAAAGGGAGATAATTTATATACCTGCCAAATGATAAATAGACATTTCATTTCAAAGCGGCGCAGTAGGAGGCATTGTGTTTCTCCCAAACACATATCTTGTTTGGTATGGCTTATTTGTTTTAAGTTACTCTTTTGGTCAGAAATTGTACAAAATCTCCATAAACAAAGAAGGAAACATTCGAATCAATAATATACCCATCAGTTCTGTTTCTGTGGATGCTTGTGTTTGTGCATGGTATTGTTACATTTATAATTACACACAATCATACACAGATGGATATACTATCCGACATGCTTGGAATGTTTCCTTCTTTGTGTCCAGCTGCGGGTTTGCAAAGTGACACACGTAACAAGTGAGTTTTTAGAAGTAACTAAATATGTTCCTCCAGGGCTGTCACAGTTATCTCACTTATCTTTCGTTTTCAGTCCTTACTTCGTCAACATATCGTTTTAGACATGCTTGTTATTTTGAACGCATTTGATTCCCAACGCTTTGCATTGGTCGTTCCAAGGCGGTGACCCTATGTTTGCACGTCAAATTGTGTTGATTAACCGAAATGGAAATTGGGATTTGCAGACTATATCGTTTGCCCTTTCAATATCTGGTGTCATTAATTAATTACTTATCAATGAAGGGAACCAAAGAGTAATATTAAGCGAGAAAGTGATGTTTGTATAAAATATTTATTGGATTGTGATGAAATGGTCTTATGGCAACATATAACAACGATTATCGGATGCTCACGAACACAATCTTGAGGACCAAATGCCTTACTTGCAACATACTTTCCTTGTTCAAGTATTTTGGGCAAAATTATTCAACCCGGTATCATTCAGATATCTATTTACTAACTGGCTTGATTGATAATTGTATCATTTCAATCAGAAAGTTTGAAACAATTAATGGTCAAGCTATTTGACTCTTAAAAATATACGCCTAGAATGCGTATCGTTTAGTTTTATGCAAACACACAAAGAGCCATACTAACAAGAGTTCTGTCTGAATAGGTTATGGCTTAAATTACTTCTGTCGCGTCATTTGCAATAACTATCATTTGTTTTAAATATCCCGTCAGTAATGTTAAATGTCTGCCAAAGCACGTGCAATGACCACATGTTTCATGCACACAATAACGATTAAAAATCACATTTACATTGATCTTGTTTTAGGTCTGCAGCAATATGGATGTTTTTCATACACGCGTAGGATTTTATGTTTTACACCTGTGGTCTGTTATTTCAACTGGATGGGGGAAGAAAACTTGACAGAATTATTGCATGAATGCGTTGCACGCTAACAAAAAAACATAAATGTTGGATTTGTTTTATTTAGGCATCTTCAATGTGTTGTCATTGAATATAAAGATAATGCAGTCTTTAGATCTGTAATGCTTAAATGTCATGCATGCTATACACTTAGCTTTCGCAGCTGTTCTTAATGTCTCTTATTTTTACTATCTTTAAATGTCATACTAACTTATACTAAAACACAATACTTGTACTAGTTTCAATTGAACGATTATTCTGTTCTGGTCGAAACATATTTGTATTGTCGACGTCATGCCACGGAACTTTTTACAGTACACCGTACAGCGATTGCAATCATGTAGCTTTGGTATTTACTTGAATGTACATCTAACATATTTGTATTTTATTCGTATTTCAATTTCCATGTCCATAGAAACTAGATTGGATGAAGAAACAATATAATAACGATCGATTGGGTGCATTACGAATCATCTATTGGAATAGGTCAACTGTTAAAAAAATATGTGTTTAATATGTATAACTAACATTACAATATCTTTTTTTGTTAACCAATTAAGTATAAGATTATGTAGCCTGCTAGGTATCGATAAGAAGGTAATATGAAGTCTTTGTACAATATTTTCCTTGTTAGTACAAAATTATTATACATATCCCACAAAACTTCAAACCTATGTGAGTCAGTAGTCAGTATGAAACACATATGCACAAGTTGTATAAAATATACCATAATACACACCACATGTATCATACTACACAAAACATACTACACGCTGTTACCAAAATTGAAAACGAAAATTGCGTACTTGCATTCTTTTTTAAATCTGCCTGTAAGCAATTTAATACTCTGACAGAGTATGTACAAGAAGTGTTAAACATCAGAAATGTATGTCTCTTCAGGCTAAAGATAGTATATTTGAACCTGACGTCCAGTTACAATTGAGTATGTGTATTTTAACCAGTAAACAGTAATGTTTTACCTGACGAAACCAGAGATGGATTTGATTTTTATTGTGGACACTGGACGCGTTCGTAAAAAAAGGCACGTCAAATCACAGGTGGTTAGCGTGTGGCTATGATATTAATGAGTAAAAACATCATTTTGAATGAAAAATAATCAAATTATAACGACTTCTCTGAAAAATAAATCACTATCAATAATATATTTATAACAAGGTATTCAACTCAGAATGACCCGAATATAGGGTGCAACGATTTGGACAGCGATTACTTCATCAATTGTGCAGTGATTTCCATGACATCGGTCTTATTAAACGCAGAAATGAATTTCCTTTTTATTGTATTTTTCGTTTAAATGAAGACTCTTCTTAACGATAATCCACTTCAACCGAAAGTGTCGTTACTGATTAGCTACTGTATAAGCACACTTTACGCACATGCGTTAAAACCTTTTTTGTCAGAGCGCGACCCATATGCATAAATCTGGTGTACAAGATCAACTTCAAACGGTCAATGTAAAGGATAGTATAAAATTTCGTGGTGTACAAAACTGTTCACCCTCATATTTATGATTAAAGCGAATTGTTGAGTGTATCTTACATGCTTGTTCTTTATCTAGTACTACAAACGTACGTTTTTTTAATCCCTACTCACTTTATTCATTTCTTCCGTTCGACCTTATTCGTTTGCCTTAATGCGAGTACAAGAACTTGTATGATTTAACAATCCAAACATAAACCAAAAGGTCATGCATGCGAAATCGTAATGCATTTAGCTTTGTCGTTACAATGGGAAAGTCAGTGCGTCCCCTCAAGATTATTCAATATAAGAATGTTAATGAAGCAAATGCTGTCACAACCACGCACGCATGCTTTTAAAACATTCAAAGATGATCCCGGTGACCCGGGCCGTGGTTAAAGCATCGTGTAAGTATGTCATTAGAAAGTATAATTGTTGCGAAAGTTTTAATGTCGTCCAAACCGCAGATTGTGAATGCCATTGTATTGATAATACGATTGTTCATATTCCGATGTTTATAATACTGTTTTATAGTCCTTATCATAATGTTAATAAGTAATTACATTATTAGCGTTGTTTTATATACATGCTGGTTATATCTATATTAGTTTTTTTTTCAGTCTTATCAAGATGTATACACATATCATATCCTCGACAAAATTAAAAATTTATACCACGATTCATTACAAAGCTTTTAACTTCAAAATCTAAGTGCATTTTAAGAATATAAATAATGAAACAACAATAAAAACATAGAAGTCATTGAAATGTTTCCACCAAATCCGTCAGATAGTTTTATGCTTAACTAACTATGGGGTTGTTATTTATACCAAAGTATCGATTATATTGAAATATTTCAAATTATACTTTCATTAACTAGCATTCGAATCTTTAAACAATAATTCTGTTTAAGTCAAAGCCATGCACACATTACGATATTTATCGATACTATCTAATAGCCAACTTCATACAACTCAATACACGTGATGTAGCAACAAGCAGTAAGAGTAAACATTGTTCCTTTACGGTATGCTAGTTAACATTCATGAGAACCATTATATTCTACAAGTTTATAAACAACTATTATTTGGATTTAAACAAGAAAAAATGAAGTGCAACTTTCACAATAGCAAAATTTCCAACTAAACATCACTCGTCACATTTAAATAACGATTCATTTTTGTTGCAGAATCTGATAATAATGTTAGTAGTCTATTATACGTTTCATTTAAGTAATTATATGCATTTACATGATTGCTTAGTATTTGAGTAGTCGATGATAAGTTACTTTTCAGAAATTATATGCATTCAAATGTCCTTTAATTTAGAAACATATTTTTCATTAAAACATATTTGTTGGGAACTCAAAATGCAGCCGTACCTTTAATTTGTAATATGGCATTTATAAACAAACAACCCAGCCCTATAACAGTTTTATGTAGCTGCACTTATATACGTGTATTTTAATTATCGCTGAAACACGGCATTATATTCCGCTGTAAATCAAGTTGCATCCCAGTGAATTAAGATGCGAGGTAATCAACTCGTGCTACAATTTTATTGTACTTAACATAAACTGATGGTAAATGCAAATATTCACCCATTATGAAAAATAAAAATTGATGAAGGCTAATTATTGTGCCATTAAAAAGATAAACAATATTGTATCCAAAGGTTATTCTGGGAACGTGTTTTATCGGAATACAATAAAATCAACATCGCGTTTAAATCAATCTCATTGTAGAATTCATCTCAAATCAGTGTTTAGATCAGTGATAATGTTTGAAGTTTAAGAAGCTTAAAACTGATACATTAAAATCCGTAAGTGCCTTCCTTCCTACCACGAATAAATGTCATTTAACATGGAAAAAAATACGCGTTTGGATCCTCACTAGTCTGACAATTCTATTTGTGTCACTTTCTGTGGGCGTGTCATAAAGCGAACGTTAGGCTATGATCGCGTTTACTTACTTTTAGTAACTTATGTACATACGATGATTGTATAACAACACAAAAAACGTAACAGAGAAATGTTTATTGTCTGAAACAGCAACCATCAGTTGCTCGCGCGACTAATGGATTCTGACTCAGGCAATCACATTACTATTGTCTGTGAATGTTAAGACACAATGCCCCGGGGGTCCCAGGGGAGCAGCGTTGTGTGTGGCGAGCGCAGAACGTAATTTATGGCATCGAAGTCGGCAGTAATGCGATGCTTACTCAATCGTGGTTGAAAAAACTTCCAACTTAAGGCTGTTGAGCATTCGGTGTAATTCTCTGTTCATATTTTTCTCTCATATGAAATCGCCAATCAATAAGAACTCAACTCATATCTGGCAAACATAAATAGATTCAAAATGGTCATTAATTAGAACGTTCAAGGCGACTGATTCATTTACACGGAGTCTCATAACGTGGCTGAGCATACTTGATGAAATCGCCTCCATACCTCGTTTGTCTTAGATCATCTTGACTTATTATGTCAGAGTCACGCGCGTTTGACTTCATGATTCAACATTAAACCGTCTATTACATCTTTTAATGCAAATGGAAAGGAAATTCTAACCACGAATCGTGCAATTGCATACGTCTATTTCAATTAACGCCAAGCAATGTGGAAATAATTATGTTATCTTTCCCGTGGAACATTATTTTAACAAAATCGGTTTAATATCTTTCCTGTCCAACAGTTTCGCGTCACGGGTCTGATAGAGACTTTATTTATAATTGATTTACGAGTGTTTTCCGATCAATTCTGAAATCACCAAAGATTTCGGAGCGCAAGTAATGCCTGCATGAAAATGTACAGGTCGTTGCAGAAAGGGTATTATATACACGTTGTTGTCAGATGTATGACCTCATTTGGGAGAGATCTGAATGATGTTAATCATAAACTTTAGCAGATGTGAAATGTCGACTGATATTAAGACCCATGAAGTCCGGCTCTGCTTGCTTCTGTGTGTACCACAACATGCGCCATTATGGAATCCAGCAACGACCGGGAAATGAGACAAAGGACTTAAAACAAACACGTCCGTCTGAGAATATTGTTAAGAGTAAGGAATTCAGAATTTCCAAACGTACTCATGCTTCAATTGCTTCTTTTAGGCGAGGTTACAGATATTTGATTATCTTGAATTGAGATTTGTTTGACATATGCTTATTTAACTTTGAAAGAAGTGCGTAACTGTTCAGTGTTTACGTAGAGGGTATGAATACACATAAGTAATAAAAGAAACAAACATATACAACATAAAATAACATAAGGTATATGCTTAAACAATAAACATCATAAAATATCCATAATTTTTCATGAAACCAGTTGTGTTTGTGTTTTTAAATGATCTCACGCACGTACATTAGTTTTGTTGTCATGGTAATGAATGTGATGTATGCAACCAAAATACAATAATAAACATTGTATTAATGTTAAATGCAGTTGAGAGGTAAAGTACATACTGCAACCGGACCCGAAAAGATGATGACAACCGATGCCTTCGATCAAATCATATTTATAAAATGTTAACAGCACGAGAATCAGAGCGAACTATTAGTCTCAGTACTGCACATTTTTCCTTTTCTACTAACCTTCTGGCCGACTGATAAAAGAAGAATATTGAATATCTTTAGAATTGATCTACACAATCTAATAATTGATATGTTTTGACAGCTTATAATTATCACGGTCTCTTGCATCTTATTTTCCTTTTCTATTGACCCTCTGGCCGATTGATAAAAGAAGAAAGTTAAATATCTCTAGAAATGACCATGTTTCATCAACTTACAAAAGAGTCCATGGCCCGTATTCACCAACCTATTCTTAGACTTAAGAAAGAAAAGACTTAGAACCAAGAAAATCTGTTCAGCGTTAAAATATATACAGGCTATACAGGCTATACATTTTTGCTTATGTCATAAATAAATTGTTTAGAATGAAGAATTTTGTCATAAAAAAAGTATTTAATTTTGTGTCACATTGAACTGAAGTACACTATGAAAACGAAACTGTTTCAAGAATATTCTTTATTTTTAGACTTAAGTCTTAGAATTGGTTGATGAACACAGATCCGTCGTGTTCTAAAATACAACAATCTTATTAAGAATCAAAACAAGCCATCGTTTTACAATACATAAGAAATTTCACAAACAACTGGGTCGACATTTCTGCTGATACATAAATTCATATGATTAATTTTGGCTTAGATCCTTCCTCAGTATATGTTTATGTGTTGGAAGTAATAGCTATAACCATACCGCATGTATTACTAAATGAATAAAGCAACAGCTGTGAAACTAGCATCGCTAAAATGCTTCTATCCTCCTATTTTTTCTCACTGTGTCTACCGAGAAATTCCCAAGTTTTAATAAACGTTGGTATTAATATACATTACCTTGACATCTGACAGAAGGAACCAACTGTCAAAGGTGTATCAGCAATGCGATAGTGCCGTTAAAAGAACGCCCGATAACAATACGCTGTCAGTTATTGTGCGGGTGACATCGGATGACATTGCCCTGCCTTGCCTGCCGAGGCATATCAGCTGTGTGGTGTGTGTTATCCGGACTCCCGCTAATAAAGGCTGATATATGGGAATTCCCTCTGACAGGCCGACTTGTGCAATATCAGTCATTAATTAACTCATGGCGAGCATAGAAATTACACATGTATACTTGATGGTCGGGATGTTTTACGATTGACCAATGGTAGTATAACTAAATGTGATAAATAATGTAAAAGTGTGCTACGAAAGCTTGAATACGGACTACAACGACCAAATTAATGACCAATAATCTTAACATGAAGATAGCAGTATCGTTTATATTAGGACATTGAACATTTCAAATTAATGTGTATACATGAACATGTGTCTATTTTATTATTAACCCCATATAAACTGTTAGTTTATTGACGATATTCATTTCGTCCAATGTGGCTTAACATTCGTTTGATGATAATTTCTATGTCTACGTCAGAAAGCATAGACGATGTTGGATATGCCTCAAGCGGCGTAGGTCATGGGCAATATTTAATGTATAAATTCAGGTGTTAATTCGAACACAATTGTGTCCGTTCTGTTTTATCGTGTAAACCGTTTCAATTTTCCTTCCGCACAAATTTCGTAGATAAAGGTGTTTTGCTTCGTCGTATATGAGCATTGGGTATGCACGCCCATTTTTGTAAATTGTGAACCAAATGAATGCCAATTTGTTACTTCTGTCGGCTGTGAAAGAAATAGGGACTTTGAGTCAGATCAATCGTAATCTTACATACACGATCTTCAAGAATTCAATGTTTCCCCCTTCATTATTGACAACAAAGCACCACTAATCAAGGAGCAGAAATTTTAAAGAGATGTCAACAGACTGGAATCGGGTTATATCTGGTTAGAAGCCGCAGAATATCCTTTGCTTTATGCAGGTTTTGACAGCTTATAATTATCACGGTCACGTGACCAGACAACCGATGTTAACCATTAGACTTTTCGGAGAAATAAGTCCGTTAATTGAGGGATAATTCTAATGGACAGCGCGTTTCAAGACAGGCTTTTGGACAAATGTATGATAATTAATACATCCGTCGAGAGATGATTATCTTCGGTCCAATCCATTAACTGCGACCGGATACACAAAACTGGCACAGTATAATAAACTGACTGACAAATTATGAGTCTATCACGTTGTGTTAACATGGTTGGTCAATTTAATCGAAGGCGGCTCGGTTACGTATGTCGAACAAAATGGAAACTTCAAATACATACTTATGCATCATAATAGTATTTCTTAATATTCCCGACATTGTTTGTTTGATTCATTGATTCATAAGCTCACACTGATAAAATACATTCACAGTCTTAAGGAATACAGAGAGAAAATAGCTTTGAAAGACGCAAAGTAATTTATTGTATCGTGCCTAAACCACTTCTCGTCATGGGGAAGGTCTTAAAACAATGTTTGCAGCGCTTTTATCTAATTGTTGATATATGTCTCGAGTTAACGTAAGACGTTGACTGTAAATACTTTAACTAGTTTCGTTTCAGTTTGTGCGCATTTTATTGATACGTAATTACTTGTTACGCGCATATTACTGCGCTTCCCTTGGGAATATTTATACAATTTGGTCGCCAGTAACGGTACGAAGAAGAAAACAATACATACTCTCGAAAATATATTCATAGATTTTTATTCACAAAATATTGCTATTTCAAATACAAATATTATAAACAATATGAATTAGAAAATATGTCTACAAAAGAAATTTCCAACGTTTTGAACATTGGCGAGGATTTTTGTATTAACGGACCATTTTCTCCAGTAGAGAATCACGTGACATTGGAATGCGGGGGAGGCATGTCAAAACACACGAATATTGAAGAAAGCAGCTGATATGTTAACAATGGCATGTAAAAAGGCAAAACTAAATATTAAATATAAAGAAAACAAGTTTTTCAAAGGCAATATTTACAAAATACCCTAAGCATTGATCACGACATTAATATTACGTTTTGCAGTTCAATAAACATAAAATTAGCATTAAAACATATTGACAAGCTATTGATTTTCAGAAATTGGCAATCTGTTGTTTAAAAGCAACATGTGCAATACACGCCCAACTTAATACAAGCATATGATTTCAGTTATCCACTACAACTATATTATTATAAACATTACTAAAAGCTACATGCTGTTATTGTGAACATAGACATAACATCTGCATAGTTAAATAAACTGTTACAATAGAATGAAATGAGTAATGTTCCTTCGCAACTTTCAACATGATACACATATTGTCTATTGGAAGGAAATAACAGCTTTAATGAATGATTCACCAAATTTTCGTTAAAATTATTATACATAGTCTTGTCTCATCAGGAAAACCTGTTTTTAATATTAATGAAGTGATAGACTTACTGTATAACTAGTTTATTTTACGAAATTATTGAAACAATACATCGTCTAGGGACAAATTAATTAATGCTGCACCCAATGGAAATAAAAATAAGTTTATCATTATATACATTTCTATATATTACAAAATAAGTAATAACTATGAATTTAATTGAGTCATTATTTAAATTGGCATATTAGTTTCGTTCACCTTCAAATCTTTCTGCCATATTCCTTTAAATACCAGTATTTGCTACATTTTCATGTAGGATTTTGTGTGACAGCGAACGTTTCTGGCGACGCTTCTATAATTTGAGGGAATATTACATGGTGTAAAAGTCTGCGTTGGTATAAACTTGTTTCAAATACAGAAGAATTAATTCCATATGCAATTGTGACTACTTAATACTTGTTTTACATTGTTATATGTCATACGCTAACATGACATGTGTCAATTACACCGAAAATAACCTGATACATACTGTAGTAGAAGTATTGTTTCTTGTGTCGCATTATGCGTAATAAAAATAACAGACCAATTTGTCTGGTTCCCGTAATTCGTTTTGACGAGATGTGTCATAACTGCCAATTTAATACTTGTAGAGAACCAGTCTAATTCATATTTTATTCACCATTTGTTGTAAGCTTTTGGTTTGCCTGAGCATCTGAATAATGTATTATTTATGTACACGTGTCACGTTTAACAGAGGTTAACTATTATTTATCAATAATAAGACTAGACATTGAGATTGAAACATTTTGTAGAACTCTGTGGGACCAGATTACAGATGCATTTATAGTTATATGCATTGACACTCATTAATCTAACGTGATAACTGTACGATTTAAGTTGAGTTTTAGTTGTTGGTTCTTATAAGAAGTACATCACAATTTTAGCATTTTGTTATTTAAAACATATGAATGCCTCTATTAAAATTCTTCTAAAATGCTTATAATGGGAATTTATGTTATATGAATGTAAGACATTTATTTAATATATGAACGCTAACATGTATAGTGCATTAGCTCTAAAATGCTTGAATCTCATATGATCGATTAAAAATTTGATGTTAAACTTGCTCACCGGGGTAGTTTGACGTGTTCTATAAAATAAATATTATTTCAATAGTTAAGTTGCAATAAGGTTAACAACTGTTGGGACAAGTGTTTCTTTATTTTCATTGCTTAAAGTTTATTGAAATCATGCTTATGTGTGAAAGTAAACACTCCATATTCACCGAGTATATACTTTTGCAGCGGACAGATTTATTTACGTGTGTTGTCTGAATGCAAAATCCACGAAAATCCAAACGAGAATACTTGCGTTACATTGTTGAGCTTTCAATACGCGATTGCCCGAAGGCTATCACGTGACGATTATCACTACGAGATATGATTTTGAAACTACCGGGGCAATGGAAGGCTCGTCTGTTTCAGAAAACGCTTGATTCATTATTTATCTTTATCTACTCTTCATTCCCCCATCATCATAAATTTCTACCAAAATATTACAAACGTATGGAAACTGATGACGCCAATTAAGAGAAATATTCCCGTCCATGTCTGTTTAACACAACGCAACATAAAAATCTTTTATATCGACATAAAATCTCCCCGGGGAAATTGATAGACATTAAAATGCATTTTCATTTTTTTGCATAAAGGACCCAACGAGTTTTATGACATTCACCCGTTTAGGAGAGAGGCGTATCTACTCGATATTTATTACATTTGAAGATGCTATCTAATATGTTTTTCATATTAAGCTCCTTTTGCATGTGGCATATGGGCATGATTTCGCTTTTTCATATGAAAACAGAAAATAATTATTTCGGTTTTTATGGCAAATGCGTATTAAGGGACATTTGATTAAGATTAAAGCGATATCGACATGGAATGGTTCACAGCCGTGGCTATTAGCGTTTACCACGTTTATAAACATGATTATTCGTTAATGATGAATGTGGGATTGCACTTTAAAATCAAGTCAAGAGCAGAAGTCATAAAATGTTCTTTGTCCGTTAGGGGTCATCGAAAGGTGGTCTAAGGTTTCGGTGTCACCGAATAGCGATTTTTATGTCAGATGTTTATTCATAGGGGCTTTTGAGGGATGCAGGTAAAATCATGTGACCATGAGATTTGGTCTGTCACAGATGTCCAATAATGTGAAAAGGATTGACTTCTCTGCATGTTTTACTCCGACAAAGTGCTTGCGCGCAAACATATAAATTATCGTCCCTACATGTCATTTAAGCCTGCTGGAGTTGTCTCGCGTGCAAACCGTGACATTGTTATGCAGTACTTAACCCTTTACCACTCTCAATGTCTAGCCTTATTACGCTCTTTGACACAAATGTAGTCCCTTACAAAATTCAAATAAAAAACTTTCTAAATAGATTTTAGTTTTAAAGGCTTCATTGCCAGCCCTGAGATAGTGATGAGCAGCAAACAGTATAAAACCTGAACAGACTGCGAGTTACTCGCAGGCTGTTCTTGTTTTATGCTGATTGCGTATAGCCATGTTCACTTTGCTTCTTAGCTGGAAAGGGTTAAACGACATGTAAGGTATTAATCTTAAGAAGTATCGTAATGATATTAAAACAACTATAAAAATGTTTATATGTTTGACTTCAGCAACCAATACAAATGACAATAATAAAAATAATGATTTTTATGATGATATGTCACAATAATCATAATCAGTAGCAGAATAGCAACAGCAGCTGCTGCACTTTGCCACATTCATTTGTTAATGAACGAGAGGACAAATCAGCAATTACCAGTATTATCATAAGCATTATTCCTATGGTACGAAAACCTTACACCTGTCCCCCTTAGACCGTTTTGGTAATATAATTATTAAGCGACGTTGTCTGTCGCGCACTTAAAAGGTCATCAAGTACTAATCACTTTATAAATCACGTACTAACGAGTTTTGACAAGGCGTGATGTCACATACGGGGTTAAATTACACAAGTTGGTCATCAACCGGTATAGAGTTACATGCTTAAAGACAACGGTACTCGAGCGTGAATTTTGAATATTAACGCGCTTTAAATTGAATGTCACCTCAAAGCAGATTCCATTTGAAGGAACAAGATAAATCTTACAGCGTTTAGCACATGTCCTTTGTACGCCTATCGTTTACTCGTCCGACGGTCTGTCGAATGACACGAGTGAAAACTGCACGACATTTCGAGTTTTAGATAAATATGCATTAAAATGATTCGCAGAAAGTAATTATATAATATGTTGTCAGACCAAAATGGAATCGTAATAATTAAAGCGTGATCGTTGAATATATTAAACATCGTTACAGACAAGCAGACGAAAATTTATTATAATTATTTCTTAGTTCTTAGACTTAAGAACTCAGAAAATTCAAAGACGTGACCAATTAGTTGTTGCATTCGCATAAACAATGATCAATTTTATTAGTAACTAATCAAATAAACACACACTATTATTTGACTTTTGTGTTACTGTTTTGGGGGAAAACAATTTTAGAATAAACCTTACGACGTGTTTTTGTTTTGTACGAAACTGTTAACAGCATATTACTCCTGTTATAACGTTGTAATTATGACCATTGACGGTTGACTTCTGACTCATGAGTAATAGGTGTTTTCAAACTTTTACATTCAATAATGGTACAAAGTCATTCTAATGTATATTGGGCTATTGATGTTTATTTTAGTCAGGTGAGGTCTGAGTCAGCTGTTGAATGTTCTTAACAATGAAAGCGTACCTGGCGCTACAGACAGACGAATATACGTAATGAATTAATGTTGAATGAAACAAAATTTGGTCCACAATAAATTCAAAATCTATATTCATATACACTAATCGGCTGAAACCGCTTAAACTGGTTCTTGTCTTCCAAAGAAACATTTCAAATGAATACAGAGAAAGTATATAATTCGCGTAGGCTTACATCTTAATAGAAAGCATTAAAATGTACAAAAATAGCGAACCTTTGAGAGATACACGCCTAGCATCTCTGTCAAATGTAATTGATTGAACCACCAACGTATTGCTATTAATTTGTTATGCATCAGGACGGGATTTATGCCTGAACAAAACTCAATCACTATGTCGTCGGTCTTTAGGGTAAATGAGCCATATATCATCAATCTCCTGGATTTTTTAACCGAACGTGGTCTCTATTTTACATATTTAATGGTATACGATTTCGCACAAGACTCATGTCAGAAGGTGAACATATACAGTTAATATATATTTAAACATATTGCGTTAATCCTGAACGTCCATTCAATCAACCTTTCAAGATTTACCCCCGCTTTCTTAGGCAACCTCTCACTGTACTGTCAGATTACTCGGCTCCATAAATTCCATAATAATTTATCAGGAAAAATTAATATCAGTACCATTGATCCAGCAGTAGTTCGATACCAGCCCTCAGAAGTTGACCCATTTCCAAAATCGTGTTTGGTCGGACACAAATGTGTCCACATAGAGATTTTACACACTACACGCATTTAATGCAAAAGATTTGCGTTGTCCATTCAAAGGCGGTTACTCTTTTCAATTATATTATGTTTATTTGTGTGGTGTGTGTATATTGCCCTGTATTGTTTAGTCAATTGTTCACTTGCCTTAAATGTAAGACAAGAGGAAGTTAACAAGAAATGTTTTCTCCTCATTTGTTTAAATTGTATGTCATTGGTGTATTCGGGTTTACGTTTTATTCGTTAATGAGTAACCATTCTAACTGATTGGCTGTGGTATCACAAATGTCTGGTCAACACATCATTCCGTAATATTTCAACGTGAGCTGGTTCGCATAATGTATCATTGCATTGTGTGTCAATTAGTTTCAATCACTGTTATCATTCAATTTTACATTGACACTTGATAGCTTCGGCCAATATTGATAAACAATGTCTATACAAATCTCAGGAACCCAATGTGGACATCTTGATAAATGACTTGCACTTTTTCCCGCAATCGTTCATCACTCGATCGCCAGTTCTGTCAAACATAAATCCCGGCCTGAAACTACTAAATGAAAACACGTCTACCGCAAAGCAACCAATCATTTAAGGTAATATGTCTGTAGCCAGTGTAGATTGCTACGGGAATATAAATATGTTATATAGATTTGGTCCATGCAAATACCACTATAGGCTGAGTATGCGGTACCTCTTTTTTTAAAGAACCAACATACTTATGAGAGCATAATGGAAACTTGTTTCTGAGCGACTTCAAAAAACGTAACCTTTCCTTTTTATAAAGACATTGATTTTTTACATAACTATATTAAAGTTGATGATTACCGATTTGGCTGATATCGACGTAAAAGTTCCTTTTGGGGAAAATTCAAAGCATACATGAACCAAAGCAAACGGGTCCAAACCAACATTTTGAATGAATAGCTTTGTTCCAATGGTAGGACAATTTCAACGTTATTGTACGCATCACAAGCTTTTACGTGCATGTCTGCATGCATATGCAACATAACATAACACAATGAACTGTGTTCAGACACTATTAAGACAAACCAGAATGAATATTATGATGGTTCAAGAACCAAGGTATTCTTTTGACGGCACTCCAATGATATGTGAGCAAGTTAACATTACGTCGACAGCGTGTCATGAATCAGGCGACTGCATTAACATTTTTTTGATTAACCGAAATGGAAATTGGCGATTTACAGACGATATCGTTTGCCCTTTCCAATATATGGTGTCATTATTTTATTACTTATCAATGAAAAGAACCCGTGAGTAAATAGAAGAAGAACGTGATGTGTTTATATCATTTATATTGGGTTGTTATGATATCGTCGTATCGCAACAGATTACAACGTTTATCGGATGGTCACGAACAAAATCTGGAATGCCAAATACTTTCTATATACTTTCCTTGTTAAAGTCTTTCGGGCAAACTTCATCAATCCAGTATCCTTCTGCTATCTATTAACTAACTGTGTTGATAGCTAAGTGTTTTCAATCATTTCAAGCTATTTGTCTCTTAAAAGAATACGCTAAGAATGCATATAGTTTAGTAGTATGCAAAAAACACCAACAACCATAACCGGAATAGGTTCTGGCTTAAATTACGTTTGTCGCGCCATTTGCAATAACTATCAATTGTTTAAATATCCCGTCAGTAATGTAACATGTCTTCCAAAGCACGTGCGGTGACTACACGTTTCCTGCACACAATAAAGATTACAAATCACATTTACATTGTTCGTGTTGTCAGGTCTGCAGTAATATGGATGTTTGCCATACACGCGTTAGGTTTTATGTTTTACACCTGGTCTGTTATTTCAAATGGAACTGGAAAGAAAACAAGACTTGACAGAATTATTGCCTGAATGCGCTGCACGCTGACATAAACCATAAATGTTCGATTTGTTCTATTTAGGTATCTGTAATGTGTTGTCTTTGAACATAAAGATAATGCAGTCTTAAGATATTAAATGTGTATATGTCATAAATGCTAAACACTTCACAGCTTTTCTATCTGTATTTTGCGTCCGTTAATTTTTACTGTCTTTGAATGTCATATTAACTTATACTCAAATACTATATAATTGCTACATTTTGTATTTGGAATTGAAAGATTTGTCTGTTCCGGTCGCAACATATTTGGATTGTCGACGTCATGACACGAAATATTTACAGTACATCGAACCGAAATGACAAGCATGTAGCTTTGGTTTTTACTTAAATGTACATATTTACATATTAACATACAAATGTATTAGTTAATTTTTTTGATGGTTTTCAGTGTCCATGTACATGAAAACTATATTCTACGAAGAGACTACATAATATCGATTGATTGCGTGTATAAATCCTCATCCATAGGAATAGGTTAACTTTTTTTAAACATATGTATATCTAACATTACAATATATATTGGTTTACCATTAACGTATAAAAATGTATGACATGCTATGTATCGTTACAGAAGGAAGTCTTTGTTCAATAACTTATATGTAAGTACCAAAGTATTATACATAAACAAAACTTCAAACGTTAGTGAACATGTCTCTTAAAGTCAATATGGCACGCATAGATAAAGGTTGTATCAAATGTTCCATAATACAAACAATAGTATGCGCAGTTACCATATTGAATACAAAATCTGCGAACGTTCATTTTTGTGTTCATCTGCATGTAAGCAAATTACTACTCTACGAATACAGTAGAGTTAAACATCAGAAATATGTGCCTCCGCGTAAAGCGTCAGAACTCAGACATAAGATAGTATATCTGAACGAAGTCAAGTTACAAATTTCATAGATTATCTGTAGTTTGGTGAAACCCATTGCCTTTAACCTTCTTTCACTCTAAATGGTTGAGTGACCAGTTAAAATTAGTATTTTTATCAGACGAAACCAGTGATGGATTTGAGTTTTGTTTTGCGGACACTGGACGCGTTCGTTTTTTTAACCAGAATAGAATTATCATACAGGCGCATACATATACGTAATGTTTGTACTTTGCCAATCAAAAAACAAAAAGTGTTCCCGTCAAACATGTCTGAGTATCCATCATAACCGTATTAACAACCCCGGTGTACCAGACAAGCGATTTCATCGTGTGCGATAAGATTCCATCAGCTTCCATCTTTGTAAATCAGGGCGGCATAATATGGGACAGCTTGATTGATGACACGAATATCTTTTCTCCATAAGATCCCGGATTACGCTGTCAAACCTAACTCCCGTGTTGATGCATACCAAAGTGCACAGTCAATCAATTACGTTTTGCAATATGTCAGCGGCCGAATGAGTTGTTTTATACATTCCTATATACGTATCTAAAAAAGAAGGATTTTTAAAAAATGCGTTTTTTAACGACGTCATTGGAGCGGCGCTCAATCTGAACCCCCAATCAAACATTTTAAAAGAGGCCACACATCTTCAACCACGGACATTTTTCTTAGATTTATTACAAACTTGCAGCGGTAACGTCCTCTAGCGGTTGATAGAAACCATTAACTTCACGAAATAAATACTGAAGTTTTGTTAAAATTTTATATTCAGAGTCAAGGTGTAAAGAGAAACGAAACACTTATACAAACACTCATAATCACGAGCTCATCTTATCGATAGATAGCACGTGGTTTGTTGTAATGTCAGGGGTACCATTCTAGTAAAAATAGTGGAATTTTTATATAGAATTCATAAATATGCAAGGGTAAGAAATTGCAATTATGGAACTGAAATGTATCGATACGTAAAATGTATTGCTATAAAGCGAGACATGCGATGTGCTTGTGTTACACTATGACGACCGATTCTTAATTATGATAAACCAAATATCAAATATTGTTCTTGTTGTACATATTACAAAACAAAAGTATAATGGTAGCTCCTCGTCTGTACATGCAACGGAATATACCAAGAGATGATTGTGGTTGTGTTTGTTTCAACAAAGCCGGTTTGCGGTGCATGTAAGAGTGACCTACACTATTATTTATTTCCATTTCTGGGCTAGAGTCTAACCGGCTTAGTTAACCCGTCTTCATCGATTTGTATATTTGAAGCAATTGATAAAATTGCGTAAACACAATCGATAGAGAGAAACCCGTTTTCAAATCCGTATGTCGTTATTTTCAAATATAAACAAATTGAAACTCCATCAGTTTTATTAGCAGGAATAAAGACTTATCATCGATGCGAGGTATTTTTAATAGCAAATTGATGAATCCCCAACGAAAGAGTTCAGAATAACATCACAAACACATTAATCTGGTGTACAGGATCGACTTCAAACGGTCAATGCAAAGGACAGTATTATATTTGATGGTGTACACAGCTTTTCACCCTCATATTTATAATTACTAAGAAATGTTTAGTGTGTCTTACATGCTTGTCCTTAATTTAGTACTACAAACGTACTTTTTTAAATCCCTACTCACTTAATTCATTTCTTCCATTCGACCCGACCTTATGCGTTGTATTAATGCGACTACAAGCCCATGCATGGTTATACAATCCAATCATAAACCAAAAGGTCATGCATGCGCAATCGTTATGCATTTAGCTGTGCCTTTGCAATTGGAAGGTCAGTGCGTCCCCTCAACATTATTCAATATAAGAATGTTAATGAAGCAAATGCTTTCACAACCACGCACACATGCTTTTGAAACATTCAAAGATGATCTTTGTCGCTCGGGACGTGGTTAAATCATCGTGTGAGTATGTCATTAGAAAGTATAATTATTACGAAGGTTTAAATGTCGCCCAAACTGCAGTTTTTGAATTCCTTTATATTGATAATACCATTGTTAATATTCCGATGTTTATAACAATAGTGGATAGTCATTATCAATATGGTATAAAGTTATTTCTTTTTGTGTTTTATATACATGTTGGTTATGCATATATTTATCAATTCTGGTAAATATTACTGGGAACAATTTAACTAAAAAACGTATGATGTACAACTTTCACAATAGCACAATTTCTTACTGAACATCACACGTCGCATTTAAATAACGATTCCCTATTTTAAGAATCACAATTGCATAGTAGTTTAGTAGTGATTGATAAGTTGAATTTCAGTAATTATATGCAGTCACATAATTGCTAAGTATTTAAGTATCCTATGATAAGTTGCATTTCAGTAATTATATGCAGTCTCATAATTGCTTAGTATTTTAGTAGCCTATGATAAGTTACATTTCAGTAATGAAATGTGTTCACATAATTGCTTAGTATTTTAGTAGCCTATGATAAGTTACATTTAAGTAATTAAATGCGTTCACATAATTGCTCAGTATTTTAGTAGCCTATGATAAGTTGCATTTCAGTAATTATATGCAGTCACATACTTGCTTAGTATTTTAGTAGACTATGATAGGTTACATTTCAGTAATTAAATGCGTTCACATAATTGCTTAGTATTTAAATACCCTATGATAAGTTGCATTTCAGTAATAATATGCAGTCACATAATTGCTTAGTATTTTAGTAGCCTATGATTAGTTACATTTCAGTAATTAAAAGCGTTCAAATAATTGCTTAGTATTTTAGTAGTTTATGATAAGTTACATTTCAGTAATGAAATGCGTTCACATAATAGCTTAGTATTTTAGTTGCCTATAATAAGTTACATTTCAGTAATTATATGCGTTCACATAATTGCTTAGTATTTAAGTATCCTATGATAAGTTATATTTCAGTAATTATATTCGTTCACATAATTGCTTAGTATTTTAGTAATCTATAATAGGAAACATTTCAGTAGTTATAAGCATTAACATTCTCTTGATTTTAGGAACATATTTGCTATTAATGCATATGTGTTGGGAACTTAAAATTTAATCATACCTTTAATTTGGAATATGACATTTGAAAAACAAAACAGGACCCAGCCCTTAAACAGTTTTATGATGCTGTTCTTATATTTGTCAATTTCAATTATCGCTGAAATACGGCATAATATTCCGCTTTCAAACAAATTTCATTCCAGTGAATTACGATGCGAGGTAATCAACTCATGGTACATCTTGATAAGGATTCATCGTTGTTAATTGATTTACGATTTCATATCGGTCAATTTATGTTTTCCAGTCTTCAAGACACACATACATCTTAAAGTACGTTGCCTTCGACAGCAAGAAACCCTGCGCTATTTGAGATTTATATGCTGTGTGCATCATTTATTTTAATTTCAAAATCTGAGAAATATATGCAATAATTCATTACTAATATTCTATAATTAAGATTAGCAGTGATAAATAAGGGATATAGCTATAAACAGTAGATATTTAGAAAAAATCATATCGTAAAGCCCGATGTATTTTTTTTTATAACAAAAACAATATTAACTTCATGCCACAGAAAGAAACTCGTATTCAATACTTAATTATGGATGATTTGTATCTACGAGAATGATGTTTATTTGTATTTTTCTTACATAATTGCATAATTATGCCTATATTATATAGTAAATTTATACGTGCGTAGTTAAAAGGCATATGACGAAATCTACATAAGCTTTTACTGAGTATTATTGTATCTCATCCTTCATAAAGTTTTATAACATATGTATTGTCATACATAAGTAACTGAATTGTGTGCGGGTTCATTGTACTAAACATATACTGATGGTAAATGTATTGATCACCCATTATGAAAAAAAAATGATAAAGGCAAAGTATTGTGCCATTAAAAAGATAAACAATATTTTAACCAAATGTTTATCTAGGAACGTGTTTAATCTAAATACAATAATATAAACATGGCGTTAAAATCAATCTCATGGTAGCAGTCATCTCAAATCAGTTTTAAGTGATAATGTTTGAAGTTCAAGAAGCTTCAAAGTGATACAGTAAAATCCGTCAGTGCCTACCTTCCTACCACGAATAAATGTCATTTAACTTGGACAATAATAGGCGTTCAGATCCTCGGTAGTCTGACAATTCTATGTGTGTCACTTTCTGTGGGCGTTTCATGAAGCGAACGTAAGGCTACGATCGCTTTTACTAACTTTTAGTTATATATGTACATAAGATGACTGTATAAAAACACAAAATACATAACAGAGATAGTTGTTGTTAAAAACAGTCGCCATCAGTTGCTCGGATGACTCCTTGACTCTGACTCTAGTATCAGGCAATCACTTTGCTTTTGTCTGTCAATGTTAAGACACAATGCCTCGGGCTGTCTCGGTGGAGCGGCGGTGTGTGTGACGAACGCAGAACGTAATCTATGGCATCGCAGTCGGCAGTTATGATGTGCTTATTCAATCGTGGTTGAAATAACTTCCAACTTAAGGCTGTTGAGCATGCGGTGAAATTCTCTGTTCATATTTATTTCTCTCATATGATATCGCCAGTCAATAAGAACTGAACTCACATCTGGAAAACGTAAATATATTAAAAATGGGCTTAAATTAGAACTTTAAAGATGACTGATGCATTTACACGCAGTCGCATTACGTGGTTGAGCATACTTGATAAAATCGCATCCAAACCTTCTCGTTTGGCAGAAGTTTATCTTGACCTTTTCCGTTATAGTCACGCACGTTTGACTTTATGATCCAACATTGAACTATTTAATACATCTTTAAATTCAAATTTAAAGGAAATTCTAACCAAGAATCGTGCAATTGCATACGTCGATTTCAATTAACGCCAAGCAATGTGGAAATAATTATGTTATCTATCCGTGGAACATTATTTTAACAAAATCGGTTAAATATCGTTCATGTCCAACAGGTTCGCGTCACGGGTCTGATAGAGACTGGATTTATAATTGATTTACGAGTGTTTTCCGGTCAATTCTAAAATCACCAAAGATTTAGGAGCGCAAGTAATGCCTGCATGAAAATCTTTGCAGGAAGGGTATTATATACACGTTGTTGCCAGATTTATGAACTCATTTGGGAGAGATCTGAAAGCTTGTAGACATAAACTTTTGCAGACGTGAAATGTCGACTGATATAAAGACCCATGAAGTCCGGTTCTGCTTGCTTCTGTGTGAACAATAACATGCGCCATTATGGAATCCAGCAATGGCCGGGAAATGAGAACTTAATATAAACACGTCCGTCTGAGAATATGCGTGTACGTTAGGAATTTAGAATTTCCCAAAGTACACAAGATTGAGATTTACTTGACAGATGCGTTTTTAACTATGAAATTGCGTTACTGTTCAGTGTGTCAGGGTATGAATGCACATAAGTAATACAAAATATAAGCATATACAACAAAAAAATAATAGAAGGTATATGCTTAAACAATGAACATCATAAGATATATAAAATGTTCCTGAAACTAGTTGTTTTTGTGTTTTTAAATGATCACGCACGTACTACAGTTTTGTTGTCATGGCAATGAGTGTGATGTATGCAACCAAAAATACAATAAACATTATATACATGTTAAATGCAGTTGAGAGGTAAAGTACATACTGCAACCCGACCTGAAAAGATGATGACAACCGATGACTTCCATGATAATCATATTTATATAATGTACAACAGCACGAGAATCAGAGCGAACTATTAGTCTCAGTACTGCACTTTATTTTCCTTTTCTATTGACCCTCTGGACGATTGATAAAAGAAGAACGTTGAATATCTCTAGAAATGACCATGTTTCATCAACTGACAACAGAGTCCGTGTTAGAAAATACAACAAGCCTATGTACAATCAAAACAAGCCATCGTTTTACATTACATAAGAAAGTTCACAAACAACTGGGTCGACATTTCTGCTGCTACAAAAATTCACTTTGATTAATTTTGTCTAAGATCCTTCCTAAGTATATGTTAATGAATTGGAAGTAACAGCTAAAACCATACCGCATGGATTACTACATGAATAAAGCAAGAGATGTGAAACTAGCATCGCTAAAATTCGCTTATCCTTTTATTTGTTCTCACTGTGTCTACCGAGAAATTTCCAAGTTTTTAATAAACGTTGGTATTAATGTACATAACCTTGACATCTGACAGAAGGAACCAACTGTCAAAGGTTTATCAGCAATGCGATAGTGCCGTTAACAGAACGCCTGAAAACAATACGATGTCAGTTATTGTGCGGGTGACATCGGATGACATTGTCCTGCCCTGCCTGCAGAGGCATATCAGCTGTGTGGCGTGTGTTATCCGGACTCCCGCTAATAAAGGCTGATATATAGGAATGCCCTCCGACAAGCTGAATTGTGAAATATCAGTCATTAATTAACTCATGACGAGCATAGACATTACACATTTATACTTGATGGTCGGGATGTTTTACGAATGACGAATGGTAGTATTACTAAATGTGATAAATGATGTTAAAGTGTGCTTAGAACGCTTGAATACGGACTACAATGGCCAAATTAATGACCAATAATCTTAACATAAAGATAGTAGTATCGTTTATATTAGGACATGGAACATTTCAAATTAATGTATAAATGAACATGTGTCTATTTGATCATTAACCCCATATTAACTGTTAGTTTATTGACGATATTCATTTCGTCCCAGGTGTCTTAGCATTCTTTTAGAGATACATCTGATCTTTTGCATGTCTACGTCAGAAAGCACAGACGGATTTGGATAGGACTTTAGCGGCGAGTTCATTGACAAAATTTAATATCTAAGTCCAGGTGTGAATTCAAACACAATTATATCAGTACTGTTGTATCGTGTAAACCGTTTCAAATTCTTCTTCAGCACAAATTTCGTAGATATGGTGTTTTTTGCGTCGTATATGAGCATTGAGTATGCAAGCGCATTTTGGAAATTGTGAACCAAATGAATGTCCATTTGTTACTTCTGTCGGCTGAGAAAGAAATAGGGACTTGGAGTCAGATCATTCGTTGTCTTATATTCACGATCTTCGAGAATTCAATGTGCCCCCCTTCATTATTGACAACAAAGCACCACTTATCAAGAAGCAGACATTTTTAAAGAGATGTCAAAAGACTGGAAATCATCGAGTCATATCTAGTAAGAAGCCGCAGAATATCCCATGCTTTATGCAGTTTTTGACAGCTTATAATTATGAAGGTCACGTGACCAGACAACCGGTGTCAGTCATTAGACTTTCTGAAGAACAAAGTCCTCTAATTGAGGGATAATTCTTATGGACAGCGCGTTTCAAGACAGGCTTTTTGACAAATGTAGGAAAATTAATACATCCGTCGAGAGATGATGATCTTCAGTCCAATCCATTAACTGCGGCCGGATACACAATAATGCCATCGTATAATAAACTGACTGATAAATTATTAGTCTTTCACTTTGTGTTAAGATGGTTGGTCAATGTACTCGAAGGCGGCTCGGTTACGTCTGCCGAAATACAACACAATGGAAACTCTAAATGCATACATATGTGGCATAATATTATTTCGTAATATTCACGACATTCTCTGTTTGATTCATTGATTCATTATTTCGCACTGAGCTAGACAACTATATGTTAATGGGTAGCCGGTTGCTAATATACATTCACAGCCTTGAATAATACAGAGAGTGGATAAATCATTGAACAATGCAAAGCTATGGATTTTATCTTGCCTAAACTACTTCTCTTGATATAGGAAGGTCTTAAAACAATATATACAGTGTTTTTATTATATTGATGATACATGTCTTGAGAAAACGTAAGGCGTTGGATGTCAGTACTTTATCTAGTTCTGCTTAAAAGTGTGTGCGCTTTTTATTGATATGTTATTGATTGTTTCGCGCATATGACCTCGCTTCCCGTGGACTATTTATACGTGTACCAATTACTTGATATATGCTATGTTGGTGTGCATAATGTATGTTTATATGTTCAGACACGCGCATCAAAATCAATTTACGGCGCACATTTGTTAAATGGAGCGGTAGTTAGAATGTCAAAAAATAAAGTTCCCTTTCCCGCCTAATGTGTGATTGGTCTTTTGTTTAAGTACCATGAATATCAACTGGAATGGCTTCTTCGCTTTCAACTTAAAAGAACGAAAATATAAGGGAGGAATATAATCTATGGAATTCGGTTTGTGCAACATTGAATGTTGAGGTCTACCTTTGAGGTAGACACACGACAATCAAAGCGACACACGAAAAGATACTCGACAAATAAAAACGACAAGCGACAAATCATTTGAACATTTGGGTGTCGCATTGTCGCGCTTATATTTGGCGGGAAAAGTAGCATCGAAAATTGAGTATCGTCTTAAATTGTCGCTTGTCGTTGTAAAATGTCGCTTAATAGTTTGCACGATATTTGCTCGAAAGCATGTCGTGCGTTGTTTGAAATGTCGCGCGACGCTTTGAAATTGTTATCTTGCTTCATGAGTTTAAGTCGAGAGTCGACATTTGCGCGATATAATGTCGCGTGTCGTATTGTTCGTCGCTTTGAATGCCGTCTGTCGCTCTTTGGGGTCGACACGCGACAATCAAAGCAACGAACGACACGCGACATTTTACAACGACAAACGACAATTTAAGATGCTACTTTACCTGGCAACTATAATCTCGTCGATGCGGCAATCAAATGTTCAAATGTCGCGTGTCGTCTTAAATTGTTACTTGCATCAAATTGTCGAATACCGTGTCGTGCGTCGCTTTGATTTTCGTATGCGCACCTCAATGGTGGACAGGCGACATTTAATATGGCTTTACCCGGATTCCGTAATGGTCACATCAAACAATTCTTAACGGTTTCCCGAATACACATGTAGTGTAAAATGTAAATCTCGATGTTAAACAGAATTATTGGGACAAACTGTGGAAAAATGTGTTTGTTTCATTAAGTAATCCATTTCATTGTTTTCGCAAGCTTATAAACGATCGATGACCAGTAACGGACAGTAATATTATCCTTTATATTTCCATCTATTTCAAAATCATTTATCACAGCACTGTTAGTTTGGCAGCGCTTGTCCATCTAGATGATTCCTAAGACATGACCGAAGGACCCGCGTCTTTTGTCGTGTTCTCGTTTGGCATTGGCTGAGCGCGAGGAAGCTTCCAGACGTGTTTTAGCGATGACGTCAAGGTTATCATCCACACAACGACACGTGTTTGCAATGGCCATGCACGTCTTGTTTCTAAGTGTGCACCTGTTGCAGCAAGACTGCTGCGAAGCAGACGTCAAATTCAGCGCCATCAGCAGAATGAGCACTACAGCGGTAAGCACTAGCTTTTCCTGAAATAATAAAAATAAGGCAATTCTAATATTAATAAGCGCTATCAAAATATATGTTAATATTAAATGTGTATTTGTACTGTACAGGGCTATGTTTAGTTTCATACGTTGCAATTAAATGATAAAAACCTCAATGTTCAATACACTGAGCAAAACAAATGCTTCTTCCAAGTTTGTGTGTCGTATTCCCCCACTTTCAGGTGGGGTGCATACGATATGACCTTGTACGTCCGTACTTCCGTCAGTCGTCTATCGGTGTTTTTAAGTCCCGCGTAACTCAAAGAGTATTGTTGATAGAGGCATACAACTTATATATAACAGGAGTTGTTAACCTTTTTGAACAGTATAGATAGAGAGATGAACTTTACAAACATATTAACCAGCATGTGGAATTGTGCTCCTCCATATTTAAGTGCATATAAATTCAATCTAACCGGAATTCTGACCCTTGAAGACACGCGAATTAATAATAAAAAAAAAACAATATTGCGTAAGTGATGAAACATTCGAAAACAATGTCAACTTGAGCGAAGCTCCATATTTTGGTTCGTTTTTCTTCAACATGTACCTGTCCTTTTAAGTAAATTAATATGTTTGACTTGTGCGGCGTGTAACTCAACAAAGCCGTAAAAGTGATGAAACTGTATAACGTTACAGCATTTGAACTGGCGCAACTGTGTTTTTTTGGTTATTGTTTGGACATTTGGACATAGTTGAGTTTCGAAACAAAAGTGGAATTTGATGACATCATTGTCCTAAGAACACATATCTAGTTGACAAAAGTGTGTTGTTAATGATTGAAATCAAGGTGCCATCTAATAATAATTATAATGAAGGCTGTGCACTCCATGGTGTGATTTTGGAAGCACCTCATGCGGCGGAAATACAATACCGCTTTGTTGGATGTACCAAAATTCTTTTTTTTAAACATAACAATAAAAGTTAAGAACTATTTCGGAATCATTTTGTGAATTCAGAAAAATGAAATTAGCTGCAATTAGTAAAAAAAAACACACCACTGGTATTTTTGTCGCTTTAACATTGTGTTGATGATATTAGTTATACAATGTTTGCACTAAATTCACGCATACATACTTACATTTTTATCCATAAATTAACTAGAAATTAAACAAAAATTACAAAAATTACAAATTGAAAACGTACCATTGTTTCTGCAATCGCCTGAAAAATACCAAATGAATGTGAACACAATAACTAGTGTTTATATGAGAAAACATTTATAAATACAGCAGCCGACATTATGTACAACCGTCTGGTATGCAGGAATAATTACCACACCCAGCGTACGCGGAATTCTGAAATAATGTTGATTATTATGAATAATTGTATGAAAATTGACAATTTACAATAATTGGACGAATACATTTTGCGCGGAGAGACACTCATAACCATAACTTTTCTTAAAGGGACTTTACACAGGTATTATTTTTTCTTTTTTTTTAATGTCATTGAATATGTTTTCTAACAAATATATAATGTTTTGAACAGACTAAACATTTTTATAATAGCAAGCCAAAAAGTTGAATACAAAATATTGCCTTCCCCGGGATTCCAACCCGGGACATTTTGATTTTGAGGTAAAAGATAATGCGCTACCACTGTGCCACGCAGGCTTTTGTATGTATTTGCGAATCACAAACGATGTATTAGTACTCTACGTATTTTCCAAATTATCGAGGAATAGCGTTACAAACGCGTTTAAACAGTTTTCTATCAAGAGTGTTACTTTGCTTGTGTAAACATAATAAACAATTCTTTTTATGATAGTTGCCAGTTTGTCATTCCTTACTTCCTTCCGTCACACTTTTGTATTAGTTTCTCATAGCGCCTTCAATATTTTACCGATCTCTAACATATTTGGCATGTAGGTACCTTGCATGGACCTCTACCTTTTGATGAGCTTTGATATCACACGGGTCAAGGTCAAGGTCACCGAGGATAATAATATATTTTGTCAAGGTCACATTTTTTTATTATTTTTTTCACACAATTAACCCATATATCGACAAAGCATCATCGGGGAGCATCCATCAGCTATACTGACATCCTTGTTTGAGTCTATGACAATAACAAGTATTTTGAAAATCGTCATTTTAACAAACTGCGAACGATTCCCTTTGAATGGCATTCATAGCCGAATTGATTTAAACAATAACAACGTGAAGTCATGCGTTATGCTCGACATGAATCACTGTTTTACGGCCATCATTTAACCGGCTACTCTCCAGTTGAAGGTATACTGCCAACTGTCAAGGCCTCATCATGTAGTCTACAACCTTCAAGCAAAACAGTGACTTTGTAGTACACAACAATGTTTTTCGTACCGCACGTATACATAAATACTCAATAGTTTAGTCATGGCAAGTGCCCATACAGAAAAATGTGTCTTCAAATAAATGGTGTTCATTTTTTTTAGAGAGTATAGAATTGCACGCCTGAAATATTTAGTATACTGTTGTAACCTAGAGTACAGTATAAACATCGAATTAATCGAGAAATTGCGAAGGGAAAGAAACATTTCAGATTTGAAGAAGACCAAAAACGTTGACGGATTACGTGGGGTAGACAAAACGTTCATATGCTATCTTAATTGTTTTCCCGTAACCTCAGTTGTACACAAGTGGCACTTATTAAAACGTAGTTCAGCCATTATTAACACACATATGCCTGAAATGTTGGTAACCCGGTAGTCCTGCAATAATCGTTCATATTCAGAACAGGTGAATTAAATATAAATTATCAATTATTCTAAAGTGTATTTTGGCTATAGAAAGCTCGAGAAAAGATAGTTCAAAACAAACATTTTACCGCAATAAAACAGATGGATATGAAACATCAAAAAGCGTGACTGTAATTTAAGACTTATTCTTATGCTTTAAATAAAAGTTGTTTATTTAATGTAAAAAGGTTTAAATAGTTGAATAGTATTATAAATGGCTCATTGATTATCATCTGAAACAATCAATAATCATCGAGATACTTAACCTGATCATAAGTATACATTTCACAATCAAACGGATTAATAAAGATGCAAGTCTTGAACTAGATTGTTGTGCAATAGATCATTTTTTATTCCCGATATCGAATTCAGTATAAGTTGGCTCCATTGGTAAAACGAATCGATAACGAGGCTGAAGATTTCGAAACTGGGATTGTCTATATATAGGGACATTATGTTACGTGGATCAAACGCTAAATAACATATATAAATGCTGTTAAGTTTGTCATTAGACGTTTCACAGTAGAAATTACGTAATTTGGTTTATCATGCTATGTTTTTAATTCATAGTTTATAATACAAACAAATATATTTAATGATCGCAACAAAGCTATTGTTGATAAGGTAACTGTGATGGACGTCATGCTTTTGTTAATTAAAAGAATGTCATTTTAGATCATTATTGTATGATCATATGTAAATCGGTCGTGTCTTATTTCATTAAAGTGTACATAACTTATTAACAATATAAATAAGAATGGAACTTGGGTACCCATGGGTTGGGTAAGTTTTGGCACTAGGCAAAACCTTTCTTAAATTGTTTATCTTTATTGCCTCCATTTTCTGAAGATGTACATGAAACAACAACGATATAAACATAGCACAAATACAAATGGCAGTCGAGGTAAATAAGTACAGATTAAGTTAAATGTTATATATATAAAATTAATACATAAATAGTTTCCGAGCGTGACCCTACGTTATCTCAACGGTGTACTTTATATCTCAGACCTTTGAACGCGTCATCGTGATACCCTTATCAACGTCCTGTGCACTTCGCGATGAAAAATAGAGCGAAATACTACGGAATACCGTTAGGGCCGTCGTGGTTAAACATTAAAATCCAATTCTCACCCTCTTGATTTTCATGTGTTACCACGATGGCCCTGACGGTATTCCGTAAAATACGGAAGTGCCAGGTTTATGGTAAGGAAAAGTATTCCTGGATGATTTGATTAAAAGAATGCGTCTACAACCCTTTTAATATTCAATTTCGAATTGTTTTACGAAATATATCTCCAAATAAAATTAGTTCCTTGCTGGTATTGTATTTTATAACAAAAAACATCGATGATTAATAATGTTACTTAACTATTTATTGTTTATCCATATAAATAACTAAATGATATTGACTAGATATTTTACGTATTAGTTAACAATTTACATCAATTATCTTTGCTACATACGACTATTGAAAGGCGTGAATAAGTTTTCATTGATATATTCAAACAAAGATTACTAGAAATATGACACATTAGTTAAACATTGGATGACATCCCCCCTCGAAAATAATTGTGTTTATTTTACTTGTATGTAGTGAAGCGTTCTTGCATACACACTAGCGATCTGTCGATCAATATTAACTCATTTATGCCTAGTGGACTCTCCCATCCTTCTAATTTGGATCAATTTATTTCAAAAATTAGAGATGTCTGGTATATTTATTTCTATTTTTAGAATATTTCTCACATAAATTCGTTTATGCAAACAGCGAAGACCCTGATGAGACGCTGCATTATGCGGCGTCTCATCTGGGTCTACGCTGTTTGCCAAGGCCTTTTTTCTAGACGCTAGGCATAAATGGGTTAAAAAAATGTAATTGTCATTTTATGTCGTCAAGCGTCGTTGCGAACACACCAGAGAATTATCTATCAATATTAAAATAGTCTATTGTCATTTTATGTGGTAAAGCGCCTTTGCGTACACACCAGGGACCTATCTATCAGTGCTAAAATATTTATTCGATCCGTAAAATCATACCGTTAGTTGTCTTTAATAAAGTTTGAACTATCATTAAATGTACTGAAGTAGTCACCAAATTTCATGAAGTCAGCGTCATTCCTATAATGTCGAAAAATAAACCTCCTTTAATGTCAAACAAAATACCCAACATTTCCAAGTGCGTAAGTTAACATGGATAATATGATTGTTTTTCTTTTAAAGGGACATAACTCCAGTTACGTTGCAACATGAACAAAAATATGGCGGTTCGCGAAGATTCAGATGCTGATGTATTTGCCAGTGTCCACTTTTCAAGGTCATTGAAGACGAAAAAGAAAATGAAGTGTCTATATATATACATTCACTTATAGTTACCACTCTGTTATAAGTGGCTGTATTTGTGTATGGTTTACGGTTGTTTTATGAGCAGTCTTTTACTTTAATATCATATTGATATTTGCGCCGCAGTCGAAAAATATATGACATGACCATACGCAACTATGCAGTATTCATGTATGTATTTTTTATTTTGTCAATTTTTTTTACCTGTATGGGCCTCATGTGGAATCATGTGTACCACTATAAGCGTTATGCTTTCGATGAAATGAACCTATACTAAATAGGTTTAAACTAAACTTAAATGCAATTAAAAACTAAACTACATACGATTGTAAAATGTATTGATAACGAAGGATCGTAATAGGAAGATATCATCTTCAGTAGATAGCCATCGCTTCATTGGAGGACCGATATTCTTTCGTCACTTTGGATATTTTATCTTTTAGGTGGCAGGGGATACCTTTTTGCCCTATTTTTCAGTTTGGCCGCACCAGCATTAGAAATATGTCATTTTTTTCATACACAAGTAACATCAGCATTTAATGTCTATGCCTAAACAAATGCTAAATAAGAAAGGCTTACAATCCTTATGCATTATCATAACTAAACAGAGGGGAAAGCCATTTCACTACCAATTCATTCACCCCCACCCCCTTAAAATCAAGGACGAACCAGAGTTTTTCTCCCATATTTCTAAGGCAATTTTTAGCTTTGGAACGCGCAACAGAGAGAATCTGAACCCCCTTACTAAATACTTGGACCCTGCATGGCCCAAAAACGTGCAGAAAACGATAGGCCATCCGAAACGATTTTGGAGAAATTTTGAGCACAGTACCTGTTCATCCGGTTATATGGTGGATTCAAAAGACACTTTCAAGTTTACCTCCCTTTTGGAGAACAATTCAAACTGAATAGAGCTAGCCTTCCAGAATGTTCATATTTTCCAAAACATTTTCAATGTATCAATCATGAAACCAAAGAAGACATCGGTGATATATTTATACACTTTCTTAAAAAATTAATTATAATTTGAAAGATATGAAAATTCCACCGGGGAAAAAAATTCGCAGCTATCCCCTGCCACCTTAAGAACCGACGATACACTAGTTACGTCCAATGATATACTTGTAGGCAATACTCTTTGAATAATGTGAGGACTATTTAAATTTAGCCTTAACGAAAATATGCAAGGCTGTTGTTCTTCCTTCACTTATAAACATGGTAATATATCTGTTTTGCCAATTAAGAGAATGAAAAAGTAGTTTCAGAAACTGTTTATGACATCAAATTACTATAACGTACCAATCATTAACATATACAACTAAGATATTCATTCACGTAGAGGAAGTGTGACTACATTTTTTAAACTGCAAGAACGATCACTGTTCTTTACTGTATAAAAGGCATTAAATAATATTTGATAATTTTTGTATTAAGTGTTTTAATAACATTACCACTTGAAGTTGCGAGTAGTTATAAATTGCAATTGTTATGACTTATTGTTTAACAACAGCCAAGACGACTTCAACCATGTGTTGAAATGTAAACTAAAGATATGATTCATTTGAAACATAAATTTTTAATGGGGAATATGTAAGTGATAACAAGGAAGTATAGGTCCTCCAATCGAGGCCGTATGTGGAGCAGAGAGAGAATTAAACTTAACTTATCGTGTGAGCATAAAATATACAGCCACGTTCAGATTGTAAAGATAACGATTAAGGTATACAGTAAATGCGTAAAAAAGAGTGTGTGTCGCATAAGACTTATCGCCCGATCAAATGTGAAAGGTTCTTTCAACGTGAAGTATTACGATTTATGAGCCGATACGAATAAAGAAGTATATTCTTGTGTGCTATTATTGTAACTAGGACAATTGTATATATCAACGGACATTTGACTTGCATAAATCACGTTAAATTTCAACTTAATATATACCACCAAATTACATGGTATAAGAAAAAACTCGGTGGAATTCAATATTTAAAAAGTGTGTATTTTACTATGTTCAAAATCGTGAATCGGGATTTACAAAACGAACGGAAATGACGATTAAGGATTATTTAATACGCACTACATATTTCTAAGATAAATAATAATGGAAGTCAAAACAAAAACAATTCAAGTGTCAAATGGTAGCTGAAAGCAAACGTTGAGAAAGTTCAAAGAACATTTGCAGAGAAGAATTTTCCTCTTAGCTGGTTGAACACCAACGAAAAACAAACATGTTTTCACGATTGTTTAAGCATAAAGAACACCGACAACTGGACCGACTGTTGCACGACAAACACGTTCGGTTCCCGTGCGTCGCATCCTTCTTACCCGGCCACGGTGTGACAGACAGACACGTGTATATCGAGGACAAACTGTGCAAGACAATACGGTTCGTGAGGATAGACGTGGTGTCGGATCCTTTTATTACCGGTTGGTGTTTACAGTTGTTTCGATCATTAACAAAATACTGTATCAGTTTACGCTGCATGCTTTATTGTTTTTCTGAAGTTGTGGGTGTTTGTGTTTCACTATCTTTTTCTGTTGGTGTTTTTCTTTTGCCTTGTCATTTGCCATTCGCTAACAATGAGACGTGGCCTGGTTTTACATCGAACAAAATATATAGTTGATCTTTAGTATCTTCATTTTCTTAAAGATAATTGTTGGATTTAAGCAATTAACTAAGAAGAGTATTGTCTGAACATTTAAAAGCACTATTTTGCTCTTCCAATTAGTTGTTATTAGTTCAAATAAGTTTCATAACTTTAAGAGACATACAAAATTTGTGGTATATTTATTTCAATAATTTACCGGATAAAAACCATTTTGCAGCTTTACCACCCAATGGATTTTAATAACTTTATATTCCCACTGGTATATCTACAAAACTAGAAATCTTCTTATTGTAAAAATCTCCCAGACCATCATACAGCACGACATTTGGAATATCCAACACTCTATATGTCTGTCCGTTAACTTATTATACTCGAGTCCGCAACGGAGGGAACTTCAGTGCCATACGGTTATCATAGTGTATGTCTTTCAAATCTTCTGTCTTCGTGATCAGATTTTAATTCGAATAGTAGAGAGACGATTTAGATACTCATAAAGGCATGGATGATGTTAATGATAATGATTAAATCTTTATTTTGCAAACTATATATTTCGAATAGTTCATTGATTTCTTTGAATGTTAGCACTTGTATGAAAATTATAATTTTTAACCTGTCAACAATATTTATTGTAGTGCTAGTCGATTTATCTTCCTTATGATAAGCTTATAATCTACCAATATTTTATCTTTATGGAGACATGTGCATATGCTTAATATATCTTTAACGAAGAAATTTGACAAATCATTTCATCATCATCACCGTTGTAGTCACCACCACCATCGCCATCATTAAATAATCATTTTAAATCAATCTTCTTCATCATCAATCCTTCTTATCATCGGCATATTCATCACCACCACTTCAACAACATCATCATCAACAAATCATCATTATCATCATCTACATAAACGTCATCCTAAACATCATCTGGTTAAAGATTATGGTAACATGTTTTTAGTATTACTTTATCTCTTTGTTTCAGACCCATTAATGTTGAATGAACGCAAGCAATATGAGGGTGTGCAGTTCTGTATTCCTGTTCAATTCCATGGACTACTGAAGAGATGTCGCAAAGCTATTTCATCAATTGAAGAGGTACGTAAGATTTCCCTTGGAGTGTATATTTTCCGACCGTTCTTTCCTAACATAAAGAGTGCATGTATGAAAATGTTCCCAATAAACACTCATTTAAAGTTAAACTCACGACTTCATGTAAAATACGCTTTGTTTAATTTATTAATTATTAATTATTAATCATTAATTCGAGCACATAAGCAATATGAAATATAACGTAATTTCTAGCTGTGTTCTAAGGACTTCAACCACCTAAATTGAAATACTTCACGACTTATTTTCCCTAATTACAACCTAAATCGCATCCCATTATTCGTGTTAAAATTGACAAATTAAACTAAATACTGGAACACGTGTAAAATATGTATGTGTTGTATTTATCATCCAGATACCCGAAGGAGGAGTATGTTCAATAGTTCTCAGAGAAAACGCCTTGCTTCTTAACTACGGAGACCATTCAGCTGTATACGTCCCTTGCAAAACTATTCTTGCCGTGGTGTCACTGGAAAAGGACCATGAAAACAAACTAGTTAAAGCTGTGTTTCAGGACATCAAAGGAAACAAATATATTGCGAAAGACGTCACTCCGTTGATGGCCTATATTCTTGTCCCCACAAAACGCACGACCTTAGAACAGTACATCAGTGGTGATAATCTGAGACACTCGAAGGTTGTGACATTTGATGACATAGATGAAAATGATGTGGCATCAAATGATCCTATGGAATTTAAAAAATTGAAAACAATTCTTGCGGGTCAGGTTCGAGTTAAAACAATTGAGGAGTATGATTTTGTCGTCGCCTTTGCAAATTACGAAAAGGATCATACGGTATTGTTGATACCGAAAGTAAAGCTAAAAGAAATTCATGCAAAATTAACCACCTTTGCATCCGACATGGGCAAGGCGGATTTCATTTGCAATAATTTCGTAGGCTGCTCCTACGATGAAGTTATTACATCGAAACTTTACACTATTTACCCTCAACATAACACGATATGCCATATTTCTGTAAAGATTCCCTCTCATTTAGATAGTGTGTATGAGCCAGATCCCACATGGGTTGCAAACAATGAACATAAGACCATTGTCCAGCCCCGTTCTCAACGCTTTTACAGTACGCCCACCGCAACAGCAAAACACATTGATCAACGAATGTCAAAAAGTGAAAGTGATAAAATAACAGAAGATGATGTTTACGACCTGGTTGAATGTGCTTCTTTCAGCAGATTCGAAATTGCAGACAATCCGAAACAAAGTAAAGATAACTCGAAAATGATGAGGTACACTGTGTCCCAAGACTCGTTTAGTCACGTTCGTGACAATAGCAATATCGATGGTGTACTGGCAAAATCACATTTGGGTTTAAGTTATAACCCAAAAATGCAAGTAAGAAGACAAATTTCATCGGACGAAAATGATAAATACGATGATGACTCACTTTATTTAACACCCTTAAGTAGACAAGACACTGAAGTATTTACGAGGCGTGTTGAGTCTTCAAAATACCAGGAAGCGAAAACCGATAACAACTGTGATCAGACACCAAGTAAAAATTCCAATGACGACAGCAAAGAAGATTCTGTTTACATGCCAATGGACGGAACATGTAGTCTCCGAAATAGCAAAGATAGTGATGACATTGAAGAATCAGAGTATGTACTGCCATTGAAACATCTTCAAGGACCAACTTGTGACTATGAAGAAACTGACGAAGTTGAATCATTAAAAATTGTTGAAGCGCATACTGGTGATTATGACGCAACTGGTGGTGTACTAGCCTTGGAACGTACTCAAGCTGAAACCTGTGATAATGAAGATACTGATGACGTAGAAACGTTGACACTTGAACAATGGGCAACTTGTGACTATGTAGCACCTGACGATGTAGAGGCTTTTAAATGTGTTCAAGATCTAGCTGGAGATTACGAAAACCCAGATGACATAGAAGAGCTGAGGCCAACTGGCAACCTTTTTCACAATAGACTTTGTAATCGGAAACAACATTGTCATGATCGTAGTCAATACGTAAATTCGGATAACAGTGATATGGCTACGGAAGAACAGAACAGAAACAGAACAGAAGTGTTCGAAACAGGGGCGGCATATATACCCGATGATGAAATATATGACTCCCCAAAGTCTTCAAGGCATGTGACTGAAGAAGTATTAAACAATGAAAGTGAATCTGGTGAATCTGATTGTCAAATATACGAAGCTCCAACGTCTTCAAGATCTTTGTCAGAAGACTTAATAAACAGTGACTTTGAATCCGACGGTCAAATATACGATGCTCCAAAGTCTACAAGGTATTCGACTGAAAACTTAATAAACATTAAAAGTGATATTGACGGTCAAATGTATGACGCGCCAAAATCTTCAAGATCGGTCTCTGAATTATACGACGCTCCGAAGACTTCCAGATTTGTGACGGAAGAGTTAATCAATAGTGACACTGAATCTAATGGTCAAATATACGACGCGCCAAAGACTTCAAGCTCGGTCTCTGAAGTATACGACGCTCCAAAGTCATCCAGCTCTGTGCCTGAGACTGACGAGTTCATAACCAGTGACACTGAATCGAACGGTCAAATATACGACGTACCAAAGTCGTCGAGATATTTGACTGAATTCTACAACGCTCGAAAGTCTCCAATGTCCATGACCAAAGACTTTAAACAGAGTGAAAGTGAAACTGACTGTGAATTATACGACGCTCCAAAGTCGTCAAAGTCTGTGACTGAAGACTTATTAAACAGTGAGAGTCAATCTGACAGTCAAATATACGACGCTCCCAAATCAGTTACGCGTATTTCTGCAGAGTCTACTGCCAGAGGAAGTATCTTTGATAATGAAAATGAATTCGTTTCTAAAGCTGAATATTTTAATGAAATTGCTGAGTATGTTAATTTAGGTTCATTTCACGGTGAAGGTGGAGTGCGATTGTCTTAAATTGACAATTTTCATACCTTTGGAATAATTATATCCCAAACAAAAGTCAAATATATAAAAGAAAAAAATCACGGCTAAATAAAATGTATCGCTTTGTTTATTTATAAGTATCAATTTAAATGGATAAATTCATACAGCGTGTGTGACTCTGTTTCTCTGTATTATTGGTAAATACATACATCGCTTACTAGAAAGCGCTAAAATTACACAAGCAAATGTTAAAGTCTGAATGTCGGAGTGGTTTGCGTATGAGCTTTTTGAGCGCAAAGGTCAAGGTACAAATTTCGGCGACAAAATGTTTTACCTTATGTTATCAAATAAAATATATGCGTATTTTTTTATATATCAAGTTTTTGCAATAAGTTTTTTTTTCAAAAAAACATCTGCGAACAAGTCCATTTGATAAACGAATCATGATATTGTTCAGCTAAAATCTGATGCAATTTAGAACACATTACAAATTAGATTAATTCTTATCGTCGACATTGCCTATAAAAAAAATCGAAGTATAATACTCATTCTTAAAAAAGGTTAATAATGTATAATTTATCATGGTCAACATTTTATGTACATATTCGTGTTCCTACATGACATTGTTGCTTCCGTATTATTTTAATGTACATCATTTGATATTTATATTATTGTTCAGGTAAAGTGTTGTCAGTCATCGAGTGTTAACGTATTCGTTAAGAATTATACTTCACATGATGAGACGATATGAAACATTATATTTTAACCCGTTACTACAACAAAAATGATAAAGATAGATCTGCAGTATTAAATATTTTATTTAAATCATCTAAATATATGATTAACCATTTATCAATATAGTTGTTGATGTCTTTGTTTTGATTCTTCTATATTCAGTACGTAGTTATTGAGTTTTTCTCATAATTACATTTTATTATTCTTTTATATTCATGACTTAGTTGTTTGGGTTGTTGTCATAATTTCATTTCAACGCTCTTTTAAACCGATTGTGCACAAACATACAGTCTGGTGAATGTTTACTCAATATATGTCCGTCTTCCTCAGTGTCTGATATTGTTTGGGGTTGGTTTGTTTGCACATCTTCGGTTTGCTGTCAATAAAATATTAGACACTGGCGATATTAGACACTGGCCAGTGAACAATGTCAGGAAGGAGGAGAAAGTGAAACCTCTCAAAGTATATCGTGAACAAAACAATGGTGAAAATACCATGGAATATTATCGCATTTGATGCGTTATTAATATTGTTTTGTTTGTTTTTATTCTATATAAATTGTTGTTTCTTTTCTGTGTTACTCCCGGTGGGTTTAAAGTGTTCAACTTATTAAAAATAGCTCGTGTGTTTGGTGTTGTCTTATGTTCAATCGTATTATGCTATTGTGAAGGACACCAATAAAAACACGTGAATTCGCTTTTCGGTTAAGTTAGACCTTCTGTGTTAAATATTACCTACCATGAAAACAATCTGTATATCGTATTGATCAATATGTTGCACCACAACATTTCATAAAATGCATGTACAAATGACACAGTCGTTTTCATGTTCAAAAATATATATTTCTCTTTTGAATATGGGTCAACTGTTATCATCTGATTCAATGCATAAAGGTAACTCTTATCTCCTATTTTTAAGCAACACGGAAGTTTGAATGGAGGGCACATTCAAATGATCCATAGCGTATGGTTTATATCGGGAAGCAAATATAATGTTACGTAATCATTACAGCTGTCATTACTTCTTGCATACTTCCCGAATTATATTTTGTAACGAAAAGTGTGGTGTTATTGCCATAGCGGCATTTTGCAAATAGCAATTGTCAATTGGCAAAAAAATACATGGCACACCGGATTTCAAAAGATTGGAATAGTTCAGCCAACCAGTTTACTTCAAATAATGATATTGTTAGTGAATGAAACAGTATATCCGAGAAAAAGGATTCGGACTTGAACCACAATGTGTATGAAAATGGTTTCCTTATTATTCAGTTTCCAAAGCATTACAATCGGAAAAACGTGAAGATTTCGCAAGGAGCAATTTTATATGTTACCTATTTCAAGAGACGGCAAATGGTGTGTTTATTTATGAGATGTCGTTAGCTGGGTTAAGACTTTAATAAAGTATATCTAACTTGATTGGTGCAAACACGAACGAACTGAACCATACTGGTTTATATAACGAGATAAAATGTCTCATATATTTTCCCTCAGTTTGCATGTTAAAAAGCTGGATATTGTCCAAAAAACATTGCAGTGAAAAGATAACATGTATCACACCCTTTGTAACTTATACCTAAGGACTTATTTTGACAACCTGGTTGATTAGTATTCGTCGGTCATACGAAGATGGTATAGCCCATTACACAAATTGACAGGCATTATACAGTGTGTATAATATTCCGCCTAATATCCTAGTGTAATTTGATGAGCCCGGAAGAATTTGGTTGTATCTTATCTTATTTTTATCACGAATAAAACATCTTAAGTGTTGATATTTGACCCGAAATTCGGTAAACATAATGTATACCGACTACTTTAAATATAAGGTCGAAAAAAAGGTCGCATCGTCTTGTGTAAGCGATGAATACAATTTACTAAAAACTGCCATTATTTTCATCGCCAAAAAATCAGATATTTAAATGATTGAATTAAGAAAGACATTCGCATAATTACTCGTCATAAGATACACGAGCTTCAACGCGGACAAGATATAACATATAAAGAACGCTACAAGGAGCAAAATGTAGCATCTTACCTGTAACCTAACCATGATCTAATTGAGCCTGTGTGAAAAGGGAGTTTAATGCATTTTCGAAAAGTGTCGTCCCAGATAAGCCTGTGCAGTCCGCACAGGCAAATCAGGGACGACACTTTCCGCTTTTATGGTATTTTTCGTTTAAAGGAAGTCTCTTCTCAGCGAAAATTCAGTTGAGGCGGAAAGTGTCGTCCCTGATTAGCCTATGCGGACTGCACAGGCTAATCTGGATCGACACTTAACGCACATGCATTAAACCCCCTTTTTACAGAGCGAGACTCAATTATAACGCACTCGATGTACAAAACGGATCACATGTTCCTCACAATTCTACATTATAGTTACTTACTCGAACTTCGCAACCCGATGTGGATTGCACTCGCACGAGCTTGGCACCGTGGCCCGCATTCAACAACCAACCCTGGAGCGCAATACTAAAAATAAATAAAGAAAAGTTAAGATAACAGTCGTGATGCTCTTAAATCGCTTTCATGTTGAGTCTTACTTTGTTTTTTTTTACAACTCTAAATCGGACACTCTAAATTTTTGGACACCCTCTTTTTAGCCAAAATCATTACGTTTGTGACTTAATTTTCGGATACTCAGATTTCCCCCTATTATTAATTACTCTAATTTTTCGGACAGTTGCATTTTTATCAGAATTCATCATATATGCTTTAATCCCGTGGCATTTCACACATGTGTTTTTACAACCGAATGACGTTAATACAACCAAGCAGATGAATACAAGAAGTCAGTAGACTGTTACGATTGCTTTAATTGGGTTAATAGGCGCTGTATACTTGATATGAGTAGTGTTGTCAGCCAAAAGCGTTAAGTAGTTATGCAGTTGAAATGATCTTCGTAAGGAAACCACTAAGTTCTGCTTAATGTATTCACATTTTTGTTTTGTTTCATTTCTAGAACATTTTTTTGCTGCCATTTAGTTCCAATTAAGATAATCCCAATGCTTTCGAAAATTAGTGTTTTGTTGGTTAATGCATGTTTATCAATATAATCAATTTTGTTATCTGAAGAAATAAGCTCGCGCTCAAAATCTGAAGTTGTACAAATAGGCTCAAGTTATCTTCAACTTTATTTAAAGGTGTTTAAGTGTACGATTCAAGAACAAACAACGTAATCATAATCAGCAAGTCGACCGTATATGTATTAAATGAATTTTAATTATGAAAGGTTCATACAATAGTCTATTAAATAGCATACTTATATTTGCACTGAGTGGTCAAAGTTCAACCACGTTGTAAATTTCTGTAAAACAACATCAAACATCTTAAATGAATTTTTAATTCATTATGTTTAAGTGATTAATACTTTACGGCGTGGTACTCGAGTTGCCTTGGATCTGGCCTCAAAGCAATTCAGAAACTCGCCTAAGATAACATGGAACTCTTTAATTGCATTAACAAACACAAGTTCATTGCCCGCTTAAGAGACACAATATCATTCAATAATTATTTTTATAGTAAACGTGTACTTGTTTGGATTGATTTGCACGAGTTTATTCTCGAGCGTAAGTTGACATTAGCTAACTCTATGCGCCATTATTCAACAATCAGGCCTTCATTTTGGCGAACGCCTTTTTGAAAAGAATGCCGGTGCCCCAATAGCATAGTTACACTCTATTCTGACCGAGCAAAGGGGTAATAAACGAATTCAAGTGAGACTCGCTCTGTGAAACGTGTGTTTAATGTATGTGCAGTCCGCACAGGCTTATCAGGGACGACACTTTCCGCTTTAAATTTATGATATTTTTCGTGTAAAGAAAGTCTCTTCTTAACGAAAATTCAGTTAAGGCGGAAAGTTCCGTCCCTGATAAGTCTGTGCATTAAACCCCCTTTTCACAAAGCGAGCCTCAAATTCATACAAAGAAGATTACAGCAGTATTGGTAAATAGATTGCGCAATTCATTTCAAATTACGTTAGCTCTTATTGCGTCGCGTGTTTTGTCTGCTTTTCCATTACTGCTGCCCCTTTCAAAATCAAGTTCAAAAGAAATATAGTGTAAATGAACAACAGATTTAAATGTGTATTTTAAGAGGATATAAAAAAAATAAACCCCCACGAACAGCGTGTCAAGGCGCATTTGTAATCTTGTTTATTTTCGTTGATGGTGTAACTTAAGACATTCCCCAAAAAATCTTTAAACTGAATGTGACTCATCGTAATACTTGAAAACGTGATTTATATATGTGTATACCGGTAGTACATAAATAGTAATTTGCGGATGTTGTACAATGTATAGTCACCAATCTGTTTATCAGTATGTTTACTGTGATCAATAAATACAAGCAGTGTAAATCCCACAGTTAACTTATAAAAACAAGTAAACAGTTATATTTTGTTCTTTATCATCGTAAACTATAACATATGTTTTCGATATTCTGCCAATAGTTGTACTCAAACATCCATTTATTAATATAAAATATTTGTGTGCAAAATATTACTCACGAAAAAGGACTACATTGTATAAATGATTTTATCTTCCGTTCTCATACCGTTTTCTTGAACAAATGCATTATTTGTATCTTAATGTGTTCTGTATACTAGCATCCCTTTGTGTTCACGAAATAAAATATGTGTCACCCAAATAAAAAAAAAAGTGTTTTATATTCATGTATGTAAAAGATACATGCTTGATCAATACGTAAAATACAACTTCATAGGAAAACGTATTGAGGCAATGTAGATAAAGCATGCTTTTCGAAAAGCAATATGATTCTAACATGAACACCTCACAAGCAAAGTATGACATTGTTAATTTCTCTTCAAATAGCCGAATCCTTGCAATCCCATATGGACATACTGAACAAGATTTGAGCTGGCCTAATTTAAATTTTAGTTTGACCGCTTTATTTTGTTCAACTGTGAGCGCTCTTTTTTTTAGAGGATTCTTGGTTGCTCTAGTGGTACTATCTTTACAATCATTGGTTCCACTCTTAATTGGTCGAAGAGTCGATCCCCCGCTACACTTAAGCTTCTAACGTGTCTTTCGCAGTTAAACAGATATGCAGTGTTATAAGAACTAAACACCAATGAGTCATCATTGGAACAAAGTATCCCCTGTTTCTTGAGCTCTCCCTCTCTATCCCCCCCCCCCCC